>JANRMT010027041.1:17259022-17275153 GCA_026402145.1 Polypterus bichir lapradei | reverse complement strand
TGGAGTACAAGTCACAGGAGGTTCTGCTCAGTCTTTATAACACACTGGTGAGGCCTCATCTGGAGAACTGGGTGCAGTTTTGGTCTCCAGGCTACAAAAAGGACATAACAGCACAAGAAAAGGTCCAGAGAAGAGCGACTAGGCTGATTAGAGGGCTACAGGGGATGACTTATGAGGAAAGAGTAAAAGAGCTGAGCCTTTACAGTTTTAAGCAAAAGGAGATGAAGAGGAGACACGACTGAAGTGTTTAAAATGATGAAGGGAATTAGTATGGTGGATCGAGACTGAGACTTTAAAATGAGTTCAACGAGAACATGGAGACACAGTTGGAAACTTAAGATACATTTTGCACAAACATTAGGGAGTTTTTCTTCATACAGAGAGCCACAGGCACATGGAGTAAGTGATCAAGTAGTGTGGCAGACAGTAGGACTTTAGGAACTTTCAAAAATTAACTAGATGTTATTTTGGAAGCATGATGTGGATTGAACTGGTGGGCTTTGTGGGGCCGAGTTGCTTATCCTCCTCTGCTTGGCTGTAATGTTTTTATGCTGTTTTTAAAAGGACCACAGGAATATCTGACATCAGTCATTCTGTTGTATAAACTTAATAATTATTACTGTAGCACTTTTCTGAATTTCTGTGAAATATGTAGAGAATGGGAATGAGCAGGAATAAAAAGAAAAGATTAATACACATTAGATAGAAAATAATAATTAAACAATAAAGATAAATACAGGAAGCACAAAACCTTGATTTAGAATTGGAGACGATAAATAAGAATTAAAAAAAAAAAAAAACCCATAAACAAATAAGATAATTTGTGATACGAGTGCATAGAGTCTTGAGCACCTGGATGGAGAGGGTAGACTTAAAGAAAGGATTGGAGTATCAGGGTGAGTTAAATGTCTTTCTGTAGAAATGAGTTTTAAGGTTTTTTTAAAGAATGACTTGAGTCAGCAGATCTAATTATTTTTAGAGAATCCACGTCAAAGTGATAGATAGATAGATACTTTATTAATCTCAAGGGGAAATTCACATACTCCAGCAGCAGCATACTGATAAAGAACAATATTAAATTAAAGAGTGATAACAATGCAGGTATAACAGACAATAACTTTGTATAATGTTAATGTTTACCCCCCCTGGTGGAATTGAAGAGCCGCATAGTGTGGGGTCTCCTCAGTCTGTCAGTGGAGCAGGACGGTGACAGCAGTCTGTCGCTGGAGATGATCCTGTTCAGTGGATCCCAGTGGATTCTCCATGATTGGCAGGAGCCTGCTCAGCGCCCGTCGCTCTGCCACGGATGTCAAACTGTCCAGCTCTGTGCCTGAGAGCACCAGTTAGTTTGGGGCAGAACTCGAGAATTAAACTCTGTGAGTCTAAACCCTCCGTGCGGGAACATTATCATAAGGCTTAACAATCCTATTGTTACACCTTCTACGTGCACCCAACCGTCCTTATTACGGAGTCTCCCTTGCTTTACCGCTGGCTGCTTCTTTCCATTCACCTTCCCAGCTCTTTATTTAAACAGTTTTCCTTCTCACTTTTCCGCTCCTTCGCTGTCTTCTCCCTTTTCGTTCAAAATACGCACCTCCTTGCCTTTAGCGATTTGGGTGGTGATCACTTCGATGAATGAAACCTGTTATCTTTACAACGGTTGACAAACACGGAATGTAACTTGAACACAACACATCCTCCAAATACGAACCTGATTGAAAGAAATAATGATAATCAAATCCTTGATGACAGCAACACTCATAACAGTCACAAAACAATTACATTGACAATCATGTTATGTTATTTTTAAAATGTTTCCTTTTCTTTTTCATAACTTTTTTAACACACTACTTCTCCGCTGCGAGGCGCGGGTATTTTGCTATCACTAATATTTTCTGATTTTGTAACTTACATGGCGTTCCAGGCACCAGGATCAACCTCTTGTCCTAGGGCAGAGCTGAGCAACCTGAGTAGGTCCTGGAGGGCCGCAGTTTTTTGTTCAGGCCCATTTTCTTAATGAGAAGCCATTTATTGCAGAGAAGAGCGACTGGGCTGATTTCAGAGCTACAGGGGTTGAATTATGAGGAAAGATTAAAAGAGCTGAGCCTTTACAGTTTAAGTAAAAGAAGATTAAGAGGTGACAGGATTGAAGTGTTTAAAATGACGTGAATTAGTCCAGTGGATCGAGACGGTGACTTTAAAATGAGTTCATCAAGAACACGGGGACACAGCTGGAAACTTGTGAAGGGGAAATTTCACACAAACATTTGGAAGTTTTTCTTTACACAAAGAACGATAGACACTTGGAATAAATGACCAAGTAGTTTGGTAGACAGTAAAACTTTAGAGACTTTCAAAACTCGACTTGACGTTATTTATAAAGAATGAAGTTGATAGGACTGGTGAGCTTTTAGAGCCTGAATGGCCTTCTCTCATGTATGATACATGTGCGGTGCCCCCTGTAATGTTTGGGACAAAGTCACAATTCTTCTTGATTTACTCCTCTGCTCCACAGTTTAAAATTCCAAATCAAACAAACAAGTTTGTTGTCAATTGACAGTTAATTAACAAAAAATAATATACAGATATTGTTGGAGTTCAGTTATAATAATTTGTTTCTACCTCAGCATGTGCTCACTATAGGGATATTAGTGTAGGCCAGGGGTGTCGAACTCCAGTCCTGGAGGGCCGCAGTGGCTGCAGGTTTTTATTCTGACCTTTTACCTAATCAGTGACCAGTTTTCACTGCTAACTCCTTTTCCCTTCATTTTCATAGCCCTGTTTTTAAGGATTCAGTCCTCTGAATTGATTCCTTTCTTCATTAAATGACAGCCAAACAGATGAGCAGCTAAATTGGGATTTCAAAGTCTAACCAATCTCTTAATGAGAAGCTGATTCTTGCTGTTAATTGGCTTGTTGTTGCTCTCATTCTGCCACAGCAGACATTTCTAAAACTGTTGTTTTTTTCTGTTTTTTTTTCTAAGAACACCGTCAAAATATTTTGGTGACCTGAGAGATCAGCCTTACCGAGACCATCACCCTTCTTTATTTTCAGATATTGTGTGATATGGCGGCTTGTTTTGTGTCTCATTATTGTTTGGCTGCTAATTAAGGAAAAAGAGACAACAAAAGGGGCGGAGTCAAGTTAAATAAAATTAAGGCAAAAGAAGTTAATTAGCAGCAAAAACGGGTCACTAATGAAGAAGATGGTTAGAATGAAAACCTGCCGCCACTGCAGCCCTCCAGGACTGGAGTTCAACACCTGTGGCGTAGGCTAACAGAATGTCAGGTTATATAGCGCCTTGATGTGTGCAGTACAAGTCACAGGAGGTCCTGCTCAGTCTTTATAACACACTGGTGAATGACTGGGCTGATTAGAGAGCTACAGGGGTTGAATTATGAGGAAAAATTAAGAGTTAAGCCTAACACTTGCATTAGGTTTAGGTCTTAGATCTGAGTGCACAAATACGAGGTCTGAAAACTGAGAGTACACCTTATGGGAAGGAATTAGGAGTCGTAGAGGACTCGACACTATGAACTTCCTGTCAATGTTAAGAAGCCATTAAGAAGGCTAACAGAATGTCAGGTTATATAGCGCCTTGATGTGTGGAGTACAAGTCACAGGAGGTCCTGCTCAGTCTTTATAACACACTGGTGAGGCCTCATCTGGAGTACTGGGTCCAGTTGTGGCTACAAAAAGGACATAACAGCACTAGAAAATGTCCAGAGAAGAGCGACTGGGCTGATTAGAGGACTGCAGGGGATGAGTTATGAGGAAAAATGAAAAGAGCTGAGCCTTTACAGTTTAATTTAAAGAAGATGAAGAGGAGACCTGACCAAAGTGTTTAAAATGATGACGTGAATTAGTCCAGTGGATCGAGACGGTGACTTTAAAATGAGTTCATCAAGGACACAGTTAAAACTTGTTAAGGGGAAATTTCGCACTAACATTTCGAAGTTTTTCTTTACACAAAGAACGATAGGCACTTGGAATAAGCGACCAAGTAGTGTGGTAGACAGTAGGACTTTAGGGACTTTCAAAACTCGACTTGATGTTTTTTTGGAAGAAATAAGTGGATAGGACTGGCGAGCTTAGTTGGGCTAAATGGCCTGCTCTCGTCTAGAGGGGTCTAATGTTCTATTGCTGATGAAGCACTTCTTGCTCAAGTGACATTTTTCTGCTTTGTTTTTGTCGACTCGCTTGTTAGCATTTCCCACCCTTAATTGCTTATTTTAGTGTTAAACAGATGCGTTCACTGTTTTTTAATTGCTTCTTATTAGCAATAAGAGGCAAATGACAAAGGAACCGGCGGTCCTCCATTTAACATGTCTCCGTGTACATTTGTGTGCCATACCACATGCACTTCAGAACAGGTCATCCACTTGAAGCTGAACGTGTTCAGGTGCCATGGGAGACCATTTAAGAAAAGCTTTGGTTGCTGTTGGAAGAGGTGTTGGTGAGGCCAATGTGTGCGTGGATGGACTGGCGATGTCTCAACATCACCTCTGACTAGCTGTCCTTCACGGCCGGCAGATGGGTTTGAAGATGGTGAACGACGCACCGGCTTGAAGTAATACATCAGCGAGGTTTGCTTTGTGTTATACTTGAGATCCTCAGGGGTCTCGGCATATGGTAACATGTCAGAGGAGATAGTTTTGAGGCTGCCGATCCCATCATCGATCACAGCCTCCAGCCAGCGGGTTGCAACCGACAGCAGCTGCTGATAAACTTCACGATAGAATGTCAATTACCTTTATTTTCTTACTAAGCTTCATTCACTTCAGAACAAGTAATCCTTTTGAAGAAAAGCATGTTTGCGCCCAACCATTACTTGGATGGGAGACCAACCAGGAAAAGCTTGGGTTGCTGCTAGAAGAGGTGTTGATGAGACCAGCAGGGGGCGCTTACCCTGTTTCACTTAATGTGGATTCCAGTGCAGTGATGGGAACACTTGGCTGTAAAAATGGTGCCATCCATCGGATGAGAGAAAAAAAAAAATTGAGGTTCTGACTCTCTGTGGTCATAAGAGATACCTGTGTATCCTTTGAAAAGCATGCGGTGTATCCTGATGTCCTGGCTAAATTCCCCTTCATGGACTGGTCATTCTGGCCTACTAATTCTCTCCTGTCTCTGATTTGCAGGGCAGTGATGGGGACATGTGACCAACCCATTACATCGCTGTACTAACAGAACCACCATCTTTCAAAGCCACTCACAATTTGTTGGAATCAATTCCTTTGTGGGAGAGAGATGTATGTCTCCTGCCAGGACTGTGGAATTGCTACACAAAACCTTCACTCCAAGTCTGACTCCCGACTCCTCAATTCCTGGTACCACCGACTTCACCACCTTAACAGCTAATGTTTGACGAGTTTACTGGTGTAAAAAATGGCTGCTGTCATCCTGGTGGATGCTACACATTAGTGGTGTTTTGAAGTGGCTCCCCACTCACTATGAAAAGCTCTTTGAGTAGTGAGAAAAGTGCTATATAAATGTAAAGAATAATTATTAAAATACATAACTCCATATTATTTTGAAAGAAAACAAAAAGCATCCTATTAGTGTTATTATTAGTGTTACCTGGTGTAATAAAATATTTGGAAGGAAACTGACAAGGAACAAGTGAAGAATTCATTTTACCGGTATTCATAATCATGTGGATGATATCCTTGGAAAGAAAAAGAAAATCTGCAATTGAAGATTGGCCTGACATGGCAGAGTTAAAATACTAACAAGGCATGAAAAGAAATAAGATCTGCTATTGGTAAGGATTGGTTTCTAATTAAGCTACTGGGTTTGAACACTGTGGGTCCCCCAGGACCACTGCCCTATGCTCGCCGCGATTATTCTGTCATGGATATTTGTAATGATTTTGCTAAGCCTTTAACACGGCACAGTATTACTTTGAACTCGGAACCCCCACAGAGATTATTTTACAAAAATTCTGTAGCCTCCATCTTGATGTAGAGATGTGCACCTCTTCAGAACAGCACTGTAAAGGACATAAAGAGAGATGGAATATTGTCAACCAATTGATTCAAGCAAAACTCTTATTCTGTACAATAAAATGCCCGCTAGAGAGCTAATAATGGCTCTCTCTGTCTTTCTAACAGAGACAGTCTAACACTTCAGATTCTGTCAATATAACATGACAATGTTGAGCGTCCTCCAACTAATAATCACCACAGCACGATATTGTGGCAGTAATGCCTTCGTGAAATTGCCATAATTTTATTCACAAAATGCACAGGAAAATAACCAACTGTGAACACTAGGTGGCACTGTTGCCCCTTTAAACCCAACAGACAGACACCCAGGACACAGGGTAGAAGCACTAAGAGAGAGAGAGAGGGGTTAGGAGCGCACGCTGATATAGCGCATTGCTGCACCCACCACACGACAAACCAACTCAGCATCCCAGACTAGGACCCAAGTGCAGCCATGCAACGGGTGACACCTCAGCACCACAGAAGTTCAGATGGAATGGAACAATGTGAGGTTTAGTTATGGTGGCTGGAGAAAAGCACGAAGAAGAGCTTTAATTCTTTTTCTTCCTTTTCAGTGCCTGCAAGCACCACAGCCATAATAAACACAAGTGAAACCATAAAAATAATCACAATTCTTTCTTTCTCTATATCTCCTCCACACCTCCCAGCCAGCTTCTTCCACCTCCACCCGACTGTGGCTCGCCTACTGGGTCTTCTGCAGTCCTTTAAATAGTCCTTGACCCGGAAGTGCTTCTGTTCTTCCTCCACGTGGCAACTTGAGTTTTTTTTCTTTAGCCCAGAAGTACTTTGGGGTTTCCGTCCTCGTGATCCACTAGTACTTCTGGGCGAGATAAGAATTTATTCTCCCACCATCTTCCCACAGCGTCCCCTGGCGGCACCCACGGTGCCCAGCAGGGCTGTGTTGCCGAACTCCGTGTCCCGTAGTGCCCTGTGGGAATCTGGGGCGCACCGCTGCAGTCCAGGGAAGCAGCCATCTAGTGTCTTGGGCGAGGCAGTGTTCTAGAAAAGCTGCCTTCCCCCATCCTTCCATCTTAGGGGCATCCTGCCCGGGTTGAGCTACCGGCCGTCTCTTGCACTACTTAATAAACCCCTAGTCCTAAAAATGTACAAATGTATTTATCTAATTTATCCACAGAGGTTTAAATTAGTCTGCACTCATGGACTCCATAGACCTAGAAAACAAGGAGACACTGTTTAATCAGACAGTCGCTGTAAAACCCTCAAGTGCTCACATCACGTCTTTGAATCATTTCACACAGAAAAACGTCTCCTCTTCTCCTAATCCAGACCTGTGTTCTGCCCACAGCTGGGTGATGAGGATCCAGAGACTGCTTACCCTCCCTGTCCGGTTTCCAGTCTCTTCAAAGTCAAGTCAAAGCAAACTTTATTGTCTTCTCGGCCATATACAAGTATACAGATAGACGAAATTGCGAAGCTCAGGGCCCACAGTGTAACAACATGAAGTGCAAATAAAAAAGTAAATCAAAATGAGAATTAAAATTTAAAATTAAAACACAAACAAGACAAAGAAGTAACGCATTTGCACTGAATTCCACTCTTTCCAGGCAAAGCGCCACTTTTTGTAATTGTTCATTTTATATATTAAAATACATCACAGTTTGATTTATTTTCCCACTACCATAAAGTCACATACATTGTCATCTGCACTTCATTACACTCTCACTGCTCACAAACCAGTTGCTCTCCTCTCCCACCACTTTTCAAAGTCGACTTTTTATTGGCTCCGTATGAATGAATGTGCCAGTTTGTGTGAGTAAATACTGTGATGAAATCGTGTCTCTGTTTGATAATAGTTGCCTCTTTATGCCTTCTGCTGTTGGGCTGCCTGTCATCCTGAAATGAAGAAGGTAGGGTTGCAGAATGGTCGGATAGTTGGACTTTTACAGTGAGCATACTTATCCATGAGGCATTTTGAAGGAAGTGTAAGGCTATGGATAGATATAGCCTTACATATTTCTCTCTCTCGGGCTCCCGTAAAATTCTGATTTTTCCTTGGGAACAAATAAAGTACATAGATGTAGCCCCAGAGGGAGAAATATGTAAATAATAAATAAATAAAACAAACAGCAACACACCCAACCCAAAAAAACACACACAAGAACTTCTGGCTTTGATATTGGAGAACTGCTGCAATTAAGACCAGAGCTATAAGTGGCATTTAGATGGTCAGACCTGTCCGGACGTTCATTTGAATAAAGCTTTTTGTGTCCGAAAAAAGGAACCTGCCGTTGGTTCAGAATTACTCATCGTTCCATTGCCGAGTTTAAAAATAAGTATCAACAAGATGATGCAGCCGCTCCTAGGAAGTAACATGGAAAACTTCAGTCCATTTTTCAAATTCTGGATCACACTTGCTGGCGCTAGCTGTAATGTGCTTGCATCACCTTCATAAGTCTCCAGAACCTGTCCTCCATTTACCACTATGAAAACTGCCCTGCATTAAATAGCATCCGAAAATAAACTGCTCAAAAAAATTAAAGGAACACTTTGAAAACACATCAGATCTCAATGGGGGGGAAAAAAAATCCTGCTGGATATCTCTACTGATATGGACTGGGTAATGTGTTAGGAACGAAAGAATGCCACATCATTTGATGGAAATGAAAATGATCAACCTACAGAGGGCTGAATTCAAAGACACCCCGAAAATCAAAGTGATGAAAAAATGATGCAGCAGGCAGGCTCGTCCATTTTGCCAAAATTTCATTGCAGCAACTCCAAATTGTACTCCTTCGTTTGTATGGCACCCACGTGCTTGTATGCATGCCGGACCAAGTTCGGTCAGGTTGAAATGCTCCCAATGAGACGACGGATAGTGTCCTGGGGGATCTCCTCCCAGATCTGGACCAGGGCATCATTGAGCTCCTGGACAGGCTGAGGTGCAACCTGGCAGAGTCGGATGGGCAGAAACATAATGTCCCAGAGGTGTTCCGTTGGATTTAGTTCTCGCCGGCATGGGGGCCAGTTAATGGTATCAATTCCTTCATCCTCCAGGAACTGCCTGCATACTCTTGCCACATGAGGCGGGTGTTATCGTGCACCAGCATAGGGTCTGACAATGGGTCCAAGGATTTCATCCCGATACCTAATGGCAGTCAAGGTGCCGTTGTCTAGCCTGTAGAGGTCTGTGCGTCCCTCCATGGATATGCCTCTCCAGACCATCACTGACCCAACACAAATGCCACCTTGCCATAAAAATTAAAAGTCGACTCAACTTACTTAAAAGTGATTGAACATTTTCACATTTATGGAGATGGGCTAGTTCTTACTTTTTTCCGTGCTCCGTACTCTTTGGACGAGTTGCTTCTATGTAATTACAGAGCTACCAGCTGACTAGGGGGACATGTAGTATTTGCCCAGAGTCTCCTACGTTCTCCGATGTTAAAGACATAGGTAGCCATCTGATTCTTCTGAACCTCTTCATTCACTCTGTGATCACTTTCAAAGTTCCCCCAAAATCCAAAAATCAGTTTGTACAGGCTGGCCGCTCGGGTCTGTGTCTGCGATGATAGAAGCATGTCTTCCATTTAAAAATTCCTTTCAGGTTAATGGTAACAAGCCAGAAGCCTCATCTTAACATTATCATTAATAGTAATTAAATTGGTTAATAATCTTAAAAAAAAAAAAATAATTATCCCAAAAATAGGAGAGAGAGAGAGATTGCGAGAGAGCTCCTGTAAAAATTTGCTGTTTGCACGCCATCCAAAAGAAGCAAGAAGTAAGAGTAATTAGGTTTATGGATTGTGTGAGCATGATGAGGGGTAACTGGTTTTATCATCAAATGCTTTAATAATCCTCTTTCAACAGCCAAAAAATACACAAACAAACATGTGAATGGAGTAGGGCTAGACAATGTGTAGAGTTCTCATGCCAATCAGTTGTCCCTTTGAACATCCAGGGGCTGGAGATCACTGTTTTTAACTGACCAAGTTTGACCAAGTGATGTTCTTATTGTACACATTGTAACAAGGTACAAAAGAACATCATTTAATATAGAAAAGCACAGATGACCGAACTGGTGCCTAAGAAGAAGTCAGCCTTGGCTGTTTTGCAATACTTCAGTATCAAAACAAATGACAGTGGTGTGCTAAAAGATTTAACTGAAGATATTTGATGACTAAGCAGGATTGTTGTGAAATATTCACAAAAAAACAAACTTGCATAGTCATTTGTGTGTACACCATCCAGCCAAGTGTGAAAATTTAGGAACTGGTGCTAGTATGAGGCAAGTGCTAAAAGGCTCACCTTACCAACCGTTAATTATTGGTTTCCTTTGGATTTGGGGAAAGCACAAAACATAAGCAGGGCAGGGCAAGACGTTCGCAATGTACCACAGCCGTTTCACTTTATGTGTGAGAGTTGATGTTCATTAAGTATGCTGGCTTCATGCATTCTCTCCAAAGTGTTGTTTTAGTGCATACTAAGTATCATTCTTGTAAGGCTTCATGCAGTTGATCAGACTTGATCTTTTCTCTAATGGTGATCTTACCTGTACAGAAGATAATCAGTTATGGCCTGATGTATAATGAAGTGATGTCCCTTTCAGTTGTAATAATCTGTGTTAAATTATTGCGGGGCAGTGATGGAGATATATGACCCACCTATTGCATTGCAGCACTAAGGGAACACCCACCATTTAAAGCCACCTGCAATTTGATGGAGTCAGAGCGGTATGTATCCTACCAGGACTGTGGAGTCGATGCATACAAACTTTGACTCCAACTCTGACTCCTCAGTTTTCTGCTACCACCGACTCTGACTCCTCTATTTGTAATTAGACTGTTTTATTTACTATGGTTGATTGATTGAAAGCACACAACATACAAGATGCAAGACATTTTATCACTGCCAGCATGAATTATGTAGCTATGTTTCAGCACCCTAACCTGTTAAAGTTTGGCTTTTAAGGCTGTTACGATGTTGTACTGGCTAACAAAAACTAAATAAAGTTAAACATGAGACTAAACTTAAAAATATATAGTTTATTTTTTAATTTTGTATTGAAAGTCTAGAAGAAAAAATAGTTTAATTGAATCAGTGTATGTGAAATTCGAAATTTGAACACGCATTAAAATTTAGATTTAGGTAGTTTGTGAGTCAGAGTTGGTACATTTTTACTGACTCTGACTCCAGTAACCGACTAAGAGCTACAGACTGTGATACAGCTCCCGTCAAAAAGGCTACTTTTAAATAAATAATCGCCGCACTCGTGGCTTAGTAAAGGGGGCGTGGTTGCGTGGCTGAAGCGGATCCTGGGGAATTTGTGATGTGGGCGTTTCTCACCTAAGTGCACAGGTGAGAAGCAGTCCGCATCCGTAATTGTTCCCGGGACCCGCTGATTGCCACAGGTGAATCACGCTATAAAGAGTAGCGCGAGGCGGCTGGGGAGGGGAAGAAAAAGAAAGAAAAGGAAGAACGGAGGTTGCAGGAAGCAGCGAGGAGAGAGAGCCGGTGTCGGCAAGAGAGAGCAAGTGAGCACTCGTAGGCAGCTGGACAGTGAGCCCTAGCAGGGGTGTTTGGCCAACACCTAGGACAGTTGGAACTGGTCGCTCCCGCTGAGCATTTTATGAAGGAACGGGAGTGACAGGCAGATGGACGGTTGGCCATGTAAGGCTGAGAAGGCAGCGGGAGTCGGGAAGCTTGGGCGGTGAATTCCCTGATGTGAGTGTCCTGGTCGCCAGGGAAGCCAATTCTCGATCTAGGTGAGCTCAACCGGAGCCAGGGCTCGGAAGGCCACCAGATCAGTTATGTGGAAAGAAGGTCAGCTGCAGGTTTGGCGACTCTCCTGTTGCAAAGCCCGATGGGAGAAGCAGGGGAGCCGCCAGGTAAAAAGACACCGGGCCTTGTTTTTTGAAAGAGACTGTTTCCAGCATTGTTTTAACTTCGTTATTTTTAAAAGTCTTTTTTCTATTGGATTTTAACATCCACTTCTGTTTTTATGGATTATTTATTTAATGAAGACTTTTTGAAACACTGCACTATTTATTTGAACACTTTCCTTTTTGTTGTTGGTTTTAAATAAAAGCACTTGACACTTTTTGCACCATCCCCTTGCTCCATTGTCGTGCCTCACTGCTGGTCTCATCGGTAACATTACCGATGGTGCAGGGTTCAAGGGGTCCCGGACGGACGATGGGAGCATGCAGCGCACCGGCATCGTCACACAGACTGACCATGTGAATCTCTTGTTTTTTTCCAATGGGTAGCACGCTATGTCACAAAGCTTGTATCATCTCTCAAGTCTGACATGATAGTGACTGCAGTTTACTGTAAAGGCCTGTTATTGGTTAACTAAAAAGATTATAATATGTAAGCTTTCGAAGGCAACTCTGACCCTTCTTAAGACATGTAAGCTTGCATATTGTAATCTTTTTAGTTAGCCAGTAAAAGGTGTCATTTTGCTTGACTTCTTACTACATTCATAATGGCTAACACGGTACAGCACCCTAGTACTACTTTAATGGCCTGCATGATCCCAAGAACACATTCCAGTAGTGTACCTTTGGGATGAGATGAAATGGGAGGTTTGCAGCATGAATGTGTGGCTAGAAAGTTGGCATGAAATGCCATTTAAGTCTGCATGGACTAAAAATCCCTAAACATTGACAGTCTAGATGTAAGTGTCTCAATTCTTTACCCAAATATAACTTCCTTACATTTTGTACTTGCACGTTCTTGTACAATAAACGTTTGAGAAGATAAACATGATTAAGTATTAATTTATTAAATGTACTGCTCGATTGTATCAACAATATTTCCATCACCTTATTGAATCAGTGCCTTGATGAATTCAGGCTGTTCTGGATGCAAAGGGAAGTGACACTCTTAGGGGTCCCTAACAAAAGAGGCCACTGTGTTTGTACATAAGCAGCAATTGGTGTTGTAAATATGGGGACTAATTTATATTAAATAGACATTTGCATAAGAAAAAAGGTAACCTTTAAAAATTCTTTACATTTTATATAGCACTTTTCTCACTACTCAAAGCGCCACAGTTAGTGGGGAACCACTTCAACCACCACAAATGTATAACATCCACCTGGATGATGCAACGGCAGCCATTTTTGCGCCTGTGCGCTCACCATACATTAACTGTTAGGTGGTGAAGTAGTAAAAGAGAGAGACGATTAGAGACAGGATGATAAGGGGCCAGAATGACTAGGCTGTAGTGGGCAGTTTAGCCAGGACATTGGGATACACACTACTCTTTACAAATGATGCCCAGACACAAAGAGTCAGGACCTCAATTTTTTTGTCCCGTCCAAAGGATGGCTACCATTTTTACAGCACAGTGTCCCCATCACTGCCCTGGGGCATTGGGATCCCCATTCACACCATAGGGTAACCACCCTCTGCTGGTCTCACCAACACCTCTTCGAGCAGCAACCCAAGCTTTTCCTATAGATGGTCTCCCATTCAAGCACTGGCTGGGCCCGAACATGGATGAGCTCTTCTGAAGCATGGGTGGTATGGCTGCATAATGTACCAGGATATTAATACTAACATATCATTGGGGAAATACTGGGGAAAAGCTGTCCAGCAGCACTTTGTGCATTTTGATGCCATAAGTTTGAACTTCTGAGAAAACAAACCTAATGAAATATTTAATAGTTAACTAGGGGGCTTCACTCCCTGCTCGTTTTGCTCGCCATCCCCTCAGCCTACGCTATGCATTGGCAACTTCGCGTCTCTGCCACACACATATGTGGATTTCACTTTCACCAAACAACAAAACTTTTAATTTTCGCAGATAGACCTCTTCATGGGGAAGAAACAGTACTTTTCCCTGATGGCAACATGAATTAGACAATCTACAAGTCTACAACTTAGTTTAAAGCCAAACAATATCTACATACTTCTGTCATATCACCTTTGTCCATATATTTGATCTCTTTTCACTTTTACCTTTTCGTCAATATCACATTGAATTTTGATTTTGTGTTTGGAATTACATCGTGACAACGCAACGAATAACTGCCCGTGAGTGAATATCATTTCTTTCTCTCTACATGAACTGTGTCTGACATTAGCATTCACATAAATGAGAAACAATTGAACCGTGTGTGTGGTTGTAAAAGTTTTAGATTTGGGCTGAACTTTTCCAAATCTCTTTTCATAAGCTCTTGTCTCGCGGGGCTTGAAATTTTCTTTTGCGGGATTTCACTTTCAGCAAACAACAAATGTTTTAATTCTCGCGGATAGGCCTCTTCATTGGGGAAAAAACACTACTTTTCCCTGATGGCAACACAGATTAGACGATCTACAAGTCTCCAACTTAAAGTTTAAATCTAAACAATATATTCGATCTCTTTTTGCCGTTTCGTTATTTCACAGAGTAATAATTTCCGTTTGTGCTAATGTGATCTTTACTATCATTTTTTTAAGACTTTCGAATTTTCGTACTTCCATTATCTCTACTATCTCATGTGTATCACGCAAAATTGTTTTTAAATTCTTTAACATGTTCTACTTTGTCATCTACTCTTTGTCTTTTATTTCTGGGACTGGGCGTGGTTAAATCTCTTGGCACAAAGTCTCATTTTGCGTGACGTTAAAGTGTCTCTCTGAGAAAGTCACTTCTCATCCCAAGATTGTTTTATTATAGAGAGAAATGTTTTAATCTACCAAGTGCAGAGATACCAGTATACACTTACTGGATTAACTGTGCCAGAGTTTAATGATCATTGTAATCAACTTAAAAGATACAGAAAGATTGCTCATATCAGCATGGCTGTGCAAGTCTTTAAACGGTGCAGTATCGTGTTTAGACATTATGTTCTAGTTAAGTCTACCAGGTTGGTTAAAACTTGCATTTCTACTGCTTTTCCTTTCTTTATGTCTGGTTGAATGTCTTAGATCTCTCTACTTCTCTCTCTCTTTCAGAGTTTGGTGTCCACCTGGCTGAGCTCACTGTGGATCCCCAGGGTGCCCTTGCAATTCGACAGGTAGGTGTCCATATCCTGCTATGTTAGTGTCATTTCTGCCTGCAGTGGTCTTTGCTGATTTGCCCTAGGTTTCTCTTGCTCTCGATCTTTATTGACAAAAAAAGGAAAGACAATTAACAGAGTTTAAAAATTGTGTTAAAGAAGAAGAAAAAAAAAAAAAAGTTGTTGTATGATGTACCAGTAGGTTGGTACTAACATATCATTGAGGAAATAATGACAAATAGTGTATTGAAATAGTTTGCTATTACCCATAAGGATTACATTAGGTGAACTGATTTCTGTTTTCTTTTAAATGAAGTTACAGTCAGTCCTCAACATTTGTGCATTTAATTTTCAAGTACAGTCGATTCCGGTTAATTGGACCACCGGTTAATCGGACCAGCCGCTTATTCGGACCGAATCCTAAAGAACCGAAACAGATCATATTACGTAAGCCTAATATTGTTTGCTTATTTGGACCAAAATTCTGTTTAATCGGACCAAAGAACGTGACAGAGGATAAGAAAAAGAATCCACAAGTCGCCCACGGAAAGCGGATGTAAAGTGGGTCAGCGACATCGGGAGGATCCCTGGACTCCCCAGGAGAATTTATGCTTTTATCAAAGGTCAGGAAGTCGGAAAGTTTGTACCAAGTGCAAACCAGTGTGGGTGAACATGCCTGCCCTTTCTTTCCTAAAACGGACCGCCCAGTAGCCGGCGACATGAAGTCGAGCGTAAACAAGTGCAGTGCGTCAACAGAATGCGTCAGATCACACTAGACAAGTTCTTCAAACCTTGACTGGAATTTGGTAATGTAACCTTTTTTATAGTGCTTCACATGCTGAGTGTCGTGTAGATCGTTTCGAAGAATTTGTAGATTTCTTTTTCAATAAAGTTGTAAGCAACCGTACATGTACGTAGTTCTTGTTTGTACGTTCGCCATACGCATGTGCAGCACAATAAAAGTCATAATGAAATTTTAATATGTTACTTATAGCACGTCCCATCTTGGTTGCACATGTATAGGGCATGTTCGTGTAATCGGACCAGCCGGTTATTAGGACCAAAATGATCGCGTCCTGATGTGGTCCGATTAACAGGAATCTACTGTATATATAAAAGTCAATGAATGTGTGTGTGTGTGTGTGTGTGTGTGTGTGTGTGTGTGTGTGTGTGT
>JANRMT010027041.1:17220639-17251265 GCA_026402145.1 Polypterus bichir lapradei | reverse complement strand
TTACAAGGGCTGTAACGCTCTCCTTTGTTGTGCAGTAAAATTAAACTTATTGTTATCGGACAAGTCATCGTGTCATTGTTGGTGAGTAACAATAATTAATTTTATTCTTACAGTGCTTAGTACATGTATGTACGTTTAGTGTCACTGTACATACATTTACTGTATACTATTTTTCTTGCATTGTACGTATTTATTGCTGGTGGCCTGTTTATCGTAATGGCTGTAACATATGTGATATCGGAGACACTCAATATCTTTAAAATAATATTTAGGTTTTACTGTATATAAACAGTGTGTTTATATACATAATTTCAATGAATCTTACCTAATATCTAAGAGAATAAAAAGGGTTTATGCTGTATAACTCTGCGGGGAATATTTATAAACAGTGTGGGAGAGTTTATAAGGGCTTAAAATATATAAAAATAACCATACAAACATATGGTTTCTACTTCTCGGATTTTCACCTATCGCGGGGGGGTCTGGAACACAACCCCCGCGATCGAGGAGGGATTACTGTACAAGTGATCCTCTTCATAGAGCTAGATGGCCAAGCTATCATGGCTACCTCAGAAATACAATATTAGAAAAGTAGTATTAATGACAGTAGATTATAACTTCGGCTGGAACATTGTAGAAGTGCCAATTTATGAATGAGATTTGAACCCAGCACTTGTACTTTATTGCATTAACTCCGAAACTGCTGAGACACTTTGGCTTCGTCAACACTACTGCATTTTCAGTGACCGAAAAATCTTTGAAGCAATGGTAATGCAGCCAGCCTCACGATTTATTGCAGAACTTTAAAGTAAAATTATTATAATAAATGATTTGAGTTTTACGCATGTATGCAGCCTTCAAATTGTACAAAACCCAATTTAGAAGCAGCACAAAACTTGCTATGGAAAGCAACTCCTCTGGGCTTGCTGTGTTGGAATATGCTTTTCTTCTGTGAAGGATTGACCAATCAGGAAGCGAGATGTTCTAAACAGCAGAAGGGAAAGGCTATGTAATAAGCATTGATAAATCAAAGAGCGGATTAAAGTCTACGTTATTAAAGCTTTTATTTTTTATTTTTTTTTATTCATCCAGACTACAGTGCCGAGCCAGCATTTTCAGAAGTATATGGCTTTGGAGAGCATTTTCAAAAGACTCCATTTTTGGGGTTAAAAATGCTGGGGTAGTTTGGTTGAAAGGCAAAAATGAAGACTTTTCTCTGCATTATTAAACCAAAAACATAGTGTGGATGTAGTATTAGTCAACCTGACTGCCATGCATATCTGAAGTGAAAATGAAAGCTTTTTGCTACTGGTAAGATAAGGTAATACTTTGCAGGATTAGTGGCCTTGCTTTAACTGTCTATCTGTCAAGGTTCTTTCTGACAATTATACTTCTTTTTTTGTCATGCAAAAGTAATTTCCCCTTCGGGATAAATAAAGCTTAATCTATCTATAAATCTATCTAAAAACATATGTGTACTTTGGCTTTAGGTTAAGTAATATAAAAGGTACAAAAGACAGCTTGATTGCTTTTCACTGTTGACCTCAATGTATCCAAACTATAATTTTTAGTTTCCCTCACAGCAACAAGAGCATTTGCAGTTAAGCCTTTAATGTTCTGTTTTTGGTGTAGGCATTTTAATGTCCTGTTTAGTGGCACATTAGAGAAACTTTATTTAGTTGTGGACAGTAACCAATATGTTGTGTGGTTTATCTATTTATTTATTCCTCTTGCAGTTGGCTTCGGTGATTCTGAAACAGTATGTTGAGACTCACTGGTGCTCTCAGTCTGATAAATTCAGACCCCCGGAGACAACAGACAGGGTAAGATCACCTTTTTTTTTTTTTTTGGTCTTTGCCTATGTATTCCAGCAAAGTAAACTGTGTAGAACAATTTTCTCCTCCTAGGTTTGTAAGTTGATGACAGTTCAAAAGATCTCATCTGATGGTATTTTGCGATGGTGTGCTTATAGGGTTTGCTTGCAAATTTCTGCCATCTATTTTATGACAGGATATTTCTAGCTATGTAACTCATAACATTTTACCTTAAAATTTCCTGCCTTGAATGTGATAGTAGAGATCTGTAATTGTAATTGTCTTGTAAGAGATCTTGTATACTATTAGCAGAACAATGTTCAAATTGAAATATTTATATCCGTTTGTAGTATACTGGCATTGATTTGTATGTACATTAGCTGTTTAAGATTGTACTGGCGAGCTTGGGCAGAAGCAGCTATTACCATGTTTTACTTTTAACATGTTTTTCCCTTTACGCTATTTACAGGCAAAAAGTGCTATACGGGAACTTCTTCCAAATGGTTTAAGGGAATCCATCAGCAAAGTACGCTCGAGTGTGGCTTATGCCATCTCAGCCATTGCTCACTGGGATTGGCCAGAGGCCTGGCCACAGCTCTTTAGCCTGCTCATGGAGATGCTGGTCAGCGGAGATGTAAATGCTGTACATGGCGGTATGCGAGTGCTAACTGGTATGTAGATGTCATCAAGAATTACATCATAACAATATATAAGAGTTTATTCTTTCAAGCTATATAAATTTGAGCTTCTCTAACAGCATTTTGTTCTGTACAGTATAACACAACAGAAGATTTCATATAGACAGGATTGAACTTTACCCAACTTCATTGACTTTTATCCAACAAATGGTTTTCTTTGGGATTTATTGTTTGTGACCAGTAGATGCATTGCATCACCTTAATTCCCAGAAATTTAGGTGTATCTATATAAGTACCTTACAAAAAGGCTTCTTGTAATTATAAACACGAGCTTAATTCTCTTTTTCTATCTTCTTTCTTTCTTTCTCCTTCCACTCCCGCAGGTGAGCTTTGTCCTCTACCTCCCGGAACCCGGACAAGGCTGAGGCACGGGACTACAGTTCCCAGCATGCCTTGCGGGTGTCTGTACATGTATATCAGGGGAGCA
This sequence comes from Polypterus bichir lapradei, assembly GCA_026402145.1. Classification (NCBI taxonomy): domain Eukaryota; kingdom Metazoa; phylum Chordata; class Cladistia; order Polypteriformes; family Polypteridae; genus Polypterus; species Polypterus bichir. Next base: position 17,248,326 of record JANRMT010027041.1, on the reverse strand, counting down.
TGCAGTCCTAATATTTTGTCTCCTCCTGTTCATGCATCACACTGGCCTCTCAGCCAGGTATTGCTCCTTATCTCATCCCAGCCGGGGAGACCAGACTGCCCATGTGCACCATCTATCGCACAATAAATAGGTTGAATAACATGTTTCTGTTTCAGGAATTACCCCTCCTAAACTACTTCACAACAAAATTATTTAGAACTGTTAATTTTAAGGGACTTTTGCAAGTAGCTGCTTGTGGCCCTTGTATTAAGAATAATTTCTTACAGTAGTTTTAACTGAACTTTTACATATTGTAGGGTTATTAATTCTTTATACATGTTTCAGTATTTTTTTAAATTGGAGATTTGCTAGATAGTGGGAATGTTGCTAAAGATATTCCAGCTAATAAGGATGGATCACAGTCATGACAGGCCATTAAGCCTGTTAATTATTCTGTGCAAAATCATAAAAATTGTTAGAAATAAACTAAAAAAACTACTTCTGTGAAAGCGATGACCATAGATTTAGCCACACAACGTCCTTTTAGGCAAACCTGACTTTTTCAAGCGAATAATTGGACAAAAACAACGGATATATAGTAAAAGTAGTTTTCACTTTTAAAAGGAGATAACATGACCCTAGAAGTAATTGGAATCGGCATAAGTTGGATAACAAGTCTATTATTAAATAGAAAATGAAGTGCATGTAAGAGGAGAATAAAGGCTGAAAAGGTCTGCATTAGTATTGTTACTTTTTTTTTTAATGTCGTAGAGATTTTTGTACATTAAACTTTAGAAATTTGCTTATGCCATCAAAATCTGAGTATCAAATACTTTGGAGGCAGTAACACCAGTTTTGAAAGATAAGAACAGTCTTCAAATATGGCAGATGCTTGAAATCTCATTTCAGACAAGACTTGGAACATTATTAATAAATATAAGATGAATAGTACTGTCCTACAGAGGTGATTAAGGCAGATGCTATTAAAGTAATAAGGTGTTAAGTTACTCGTGAAAACCATTGTATAGAAATTAGAAGACATTATGCTCAAATGACATTTTTAGTAGATGATGCAGCTCTGATCGCAGTGTTTATATTTGAAAAAAAATAAGAGTTTCAAATAAAAGATATGACACACAGAAATAAGCTGTTTCTTTGTGTTAAAGGTTGTCTCCTGCTATGACAAGCTAAGAACACTGAGACTTTTTAGTCTTGGTCAGAGAATGCTACTTAATGATCTAATTCAAATCTTGTAACTTCTTAGATGTAGTTTACCTAGATGAATTCTTTCATGTTTTATAATAAGTCGTGTGCATATGCAGGATAAGAGGGCAGATTCAAAAAGACTGAATCTGGAGAACACTTTCTAATTACAGAAGTTGGGAGCATGTGCTGGTAGCGCGTTGCCGAACCCACCACACAATGAATCACCTGGATTGGGACTTGAGTGCAGCAGGTGACACCTCAGTGGAACGGTGTGAGGTTTACGACGGTGGCTGGAGTGCCAATCTTGCCACCAACCCCCAAGTTTTCCTCATAAATTGGAGGACCTGCTTGCAGGGGGGATGCAGATTAACATCATACCCATGACGAAATAGTTGCAGGTTAAGGGGCTTGCTCAAGGACCCTATGAAGTGGGATCACTTCTGGCGTCTTCGGGGTTTGAACCGGCAACCTTCAGATTGCTGGCACCAATCCCTAGCCTCAGAGCCACCACTCCGCCCTTATTTCTAATTACATCTAAAGCAGATATCCTGATGACATTAAAAAAAAAAAAAAAAAAAATAAGGACAGTTATTTTTAGGTTACCAGAATTTTTTTTTTTTTTTTTAACTTCTTAATTGATAATTCCTATTCAAACCTATATGTCATTCTTTTACTTTAACTAATATCTGCTTTTTCAACATATTTGGCTGAGGGTTATTTTTGTTTAGTTTATGCACTAATTTGATCGAGTATTCTTAAATTCAAGTTAAATTGAATCTAATCCATGATAATCTGTAGGCAGGCTTAGTCAGCCATGGCTAAACAAAATAAAAAGAAAATCGGTGGACTTTTTTTTACAGCTGATAGCACCTTCGTTAAGTTTATACTTTTGCCAACTTGTCTGTTTATAGAAATATTTTTTTCTTTCAATGCTAATGCTGGAATGCTGGGGACTGACCATGTTTTAGAAACATCTACTTTAACATACAACCGTGTTGTGACCTTCACAAACTTGTAGTGGAATTGTGAAAGAGTAGTTTTTAGCTGTTGTTGCTTCTAAATGGAAGCTTTGTTATACAGTGATTAGTGTGGGCAATGATTTCTTAATGTATCTTACTACCATGCCTGATGACTTTGATACATTTTTCTAACCTCCCTATTTTCAGAACTGACTTGTCCTTCAGCCACTCTCTTCTTTTTATTGTAGAATTTACACGTGAAGTAACTGACACTCAGATGCCCCTTGTGGCTCCAGTGATTCTACCTGAGATGTACAAGATTTTTACCATGGCTGAGGTTGGTACTCATTTGCTGAGCTAAGTTCTGAATGTTATTTTCTTTGGCTGATTGTGAATATTCATATGCACATAGAGTTATAGATAAAGTGCATACTGTTTAGAATCATTCAGAATTTCTTTAAGAATTCATCAAATTGGAATTTTAAGTGTAGAATAGGTCTTAAACTTTGTTTTTTTTTTTTGCCATTCCAAACGTATTCATTTTAAACCAACTGGGAATAAGGTCATAGTTTGATATGTTAAAGATACACTCCACCAAAAATGATGTTTCCTGCTCCATGTAGCTTGTTGTGATGGCCGAGAAAACATTTTTCATCCCATACGTTTGAATTTCATACAGAATCGATATAATTAAAAAAAAAAAAAACAACAACAAACTTTGATTTAATACTTGACAATGGTGACCAGTGCTGTACAACACAAACAATGTGAAAAATGTCCGTGAACGTAATCTCCATGACATAATGCAGATGTCAGTTATCCAGTGACATACAGTGGAACCTCGGGTTGCGAGCATAATTCGTTCCGGAAACGTGCTCGCAATCCAAAGCACTCGTATATCAAAGCGAATTTCCCTCTAAGAAATAATGGAAACTGAGATGATTCTTTCCGCAACCCAAAACTATTCATATAAAAATGGTTAATACAAAATATAAAGTAAAAATACATAAAACAAATTAACCTGCACTTTACCTTTGAAAAGAATCATGGCTGTTAGTGAGTTTCTAAACTGTTTTGGGATTCCACCCAACGGGGTGACAGGCAGAAGGGCGTCCCGAAGCGCCAAGCCCTGTAGCAGTTCGCCATAAAAGTGAATCCGAAAAGATTGCAGACATGCTACAAGCGCCTTCCGTTGATGGGTAATACAGGAACATTATAAAAGCGCGGGGCACAGTATTTCTTGCCCACTAACCTGGCCATGACCCTGCCTGACTGCTGTGTCTGTGTAGATAGATAGATAGATACTTTATTAATCCCAAGGGGAAATTCACAATATACAAGTGTATAGGAGAGTGGCAGATCTTGCTAAAATAAATAACCGTGCTGTTCCTGTTTGAAGCTGAATAAAGATGGTATCGCTAAAGTACTGAGACTCAGCTTTGTGTTTTGGGGTGCAGGACAGGGACTCGCACGTTACAACACACACACACACACACACGTTGTCACCATGCTATAGTAAACAGTATATGCTCATACGAATGTTGACTATACGAGTGTGGCACGACGACTCAGATGGAGAATGGGAGATGATTACCCACAATCCCGCAGCGAGAGGGAGAAGAACCGTCAGCTCAGTTGTGATCACGTGACGCTTGGCAGACAAAGCGTATATGTACTTCTCGTATTGCAAGACATCGCTCGTTTATCAAGTCAAAATTTATTAAAAATTTTAGCTCATCTTGCAGAACACTCTCAAACCAAGTTACTCGCAGTCCAAGGTTCCACTGAACTCAAAATGTGTGTGTTTTGATAAAATATCGTGTAATTGATACTTCTGGAAAAATCACCTATTTTTGAATTGGAGATCTGCTGCACCCATTCTTTAGCTAAGAGTCTTATTTTTAATTCAAAAAGGCAACTTGTCCCCTTTGCTTTTATTATATCAAACTATTTTTTTTAATCTCTGTTTTGGATGAAAACATGACATTGACATTTTTCCTTGGTCATTTTACATAGGGTAAAAATGTAATTTTTGGGTGGAGTATTCCTTTTAAAGCCTTATTTACTGTATATATTTTTGCAGCTTTGTTTTCGGATTAGAATTGTCATTATATCCAGTAACCTTTGTGTCGGCACTGTAAAAATATCGTTCTCTGCATCTGACTTTTGTCCTGAAGTCACTGCTTAACATGAACTGAATTCTGAAGATTAATAGTTACTGTATATATTTGTATCCTATTTTCATTATGTTCATTGCAATGTAATACAGTAATGCAGTGACTCGCATATCCAGTTGGACATATGTCAGATTGCATGCCAGCTGTATGTCAGTCACAAAGTATACAGGTCATTGCAAACGACGGTGTGTGGGTCTGATGTGGGTCATCAGTATCCATACTTTAACTTCTGGTACTGGGTAGCACTGGCTGATCTTTCTCTTGGTATCTGCACACCACATCCATGTAAGGCAGTGTTTCTCAACCACTGGGTCATCACTGACTTTTGGGTCGCAGGTTGCTGTAGTTGGATCACGAGTGAGTTCCAGGTTCCAAGGTGGAACCTGCTTTTACTCGGCTCACCAAGGGAATAGTTTGTAATTGCTGCTAGTGGTTCATCACTTAATTTAAAAAGATAAAACTAGGTCATGTAACCATTAATATTGAGAAATGCTGCTGTAAGTGAAGGCTGTGCAGGCTTAATGCACAACAATTAGCCATGTTGAGCAGCGCTGATCAAAACAAACCTTAAAGGGCTGCTCCCGTTAGGGGTTGCCACAGTGGATCATCATCTTCCATATCTTTCTGTCCTCATCATCTTGCTCTGTTACACCCATCACCTGCATGTCCTTCTCTCACCACATCCATAAACCTTCTCTTAGGCCTTCCTCTTGCCTGGCAGCTCTATACCTTAGCATCCTTCTCCCAATATACTCAGCATCTCTCCTCTGCTCATGTCCAAACCAACGTAATCTCGACTCCCTGACTCTTTCTCCCAACCGTCCAACAAGAGTCAGAAAACATATGAGATATTATTAATTATAAAAAAGATTTATTACTGCTGCTGGTTTTGGCAATTTCTAAAACATTATTTATTATCCTGTCGTTTTTTTTTTAATGCCTATGGCTCTAAATACGAATAGCTTCAACTCAGTCAGCCATAAATTTACGCATGACTGAACAGTATGCATCATGAGAGTTTCAGTGGTACTCCATCCAGGATCAGTTCCGGCCTTGTGTCTTATGCTGCCAGGATACACTTCAGCTGCTATAACCTTTAACAGGGTTAAATGATTGGATAATAGACAGAGACATGGTTGGATCATAATAAATAATTCAATTTTCATATTTAGGGTTTTTTTCTATATACATAAGCCAGTATGAGAAAAAATTGAAAGTTGTCAGTATTTACATCAGGTAAACAGGACAAGATTGTGTGTAATCACATATTAGTATTGTTATTTGTATAGAGAATATAGTGTAATTCTTACTTGTTACCTGACCAGCATGCATCATGTTGTCGCTCTTGGGTGTGAAATTGATTCAGCCATACACACAACACAGCATCCAACAAGGACTGAGTCCCCTGAATCAGCCCTATCACTTCAAAAACTTGGCTTTCTGTTCCAGCAGAATGGTTGCTGAACTTTTGTTTTCTAGTATAACAGAGATTGCTTTTGAAAATTTAAAACTGTTACTTGTTTCAGACATCATTATTGAAAAAGCCTGGAGTATAGCATCCCATTATTCAGGTGCCAACTGCAGTGGCTATTGTAACTTAGTGTTGCAGTCTCTTGGGATGTAACACATTCTCCATTAACCTGTCACTCTTGCTACCGTAAAGTTACTGTGGTTTTTGTGCCTTGTTTATCCTTGCATTCTTTCTTTGAATGTTTCGATGTAAGCTAATTAGACATGTCATGCTCTGTTCCTTATGCTCACTTTCAATGAAGAGCAATTTCCTGTATTTGTTCATTCATAAAGTTGTTACCGATTCTGTCTTTCTTCATTTTATGCTTTACTTAGATGAGTCACAATTAAGACAAATAGCTTCTATTAATTTCAAAGTATATTGTGAGCCCAAATACTGTGAACCCTCGCTATATCGCGCTTTGAATTTCGCGGCTTCACTCCATCGCGGATTTTATATGTAAGCATATCTAAATATATATCACGGATTTTTTGCTGGTTCGTGGATTTCTGCGGACAGTGGGTCTTTTTAATTTATGATACATGCTTCCTCAGTTGGTTTGCCCAGTTGATTTCATACAAGGGACGCTATTGGCGGATGGTTGAGAAGATACCCAATCAGAGCACATATTACGTATTAAATAAAACTCCTAAATGATATATGATATGCTTCCCATGTGGTGCTTCGCATACTTAAAAGCCTGAACAGCACCTATTGATTTTTGATTGTTTACTTTTGTCTCTCTCTCTGACATTCCCTGCTCCTGACGGAGGGGGTGTGAGCAGAGGGGCTGTTCGTATACCGGCCTTGAGAATACGGATGCTCCTCTAAAAAATGCTGAAACACTACCTTCACATTGCTCCCTTTGCTTTGTCAAGCAGTGATTCGCATACTTAAAAGCCCGAACAGCACCTACAGTATTGATTTTTGATTGTTTGCTTTTCTCTTTCTGTCTCTCTGACATTCTCTGCTCCTGACACGCACTCCTTTTAAGAGGAAGCTACTGTATGTTTGCATCCTTTTAATTGTGAGACGGAAATGTCATCTCTGTCTTGTCATGGAGCACAGTTTAAACTTTTGAAAAAGAGACAAATGATTGTTTGCATTGTTTTAAGTCCCTGTCTCTACAACCTCCTGTGTTTCTGCGCAAATCTGTGACTCAAGTGTGACAATATAAAAATAACAATATAAACGTCTGGTTTTTACTTTGCGGATTTTCACCTTTCGCGTGGGGTTCTGGAACGCAACCCGCCCGATCGAGGAGGGATCACTGTATGTTATTTGTATATTTAGGAATTTTGCCATCAAGCTTAGCCAATTTTAATACAAGTTGTGTCTAAAGCTTGCTGTTGTATATTCTAATACTAGGGCGCTTTCCCCCTGCTTGCTTTGCTCGCCAACCCCCGGGCGGGTACTACGCGCTAGCCTCTGTGGTTCTGTCGCTCACGTATGGGGATGCGGATGTACAATTTAAACAGATCATTTTCATGGGAATTGTTACATATGCATACTATAACTATTTTACATTACAGTGAGTAATTAATCATAGTAAAAAAGAGTAAAATGTAATAATTTGAAAGTAAATTATGTTTCATATTGAGTTAGAGTTTTTAGATTATATACAATTTTGTTCTGTTTGGCTTTGAATTAACATGCAAATACTATTTAAACTTACACTTTTACTATAAAACTTAAGTAAAAACAATTTTTTGAATGAAATTTTTGTCCATAACGCATTGAATTTTGATTCTGTGTTTGGACTTTCATAGTGACAATGCAATGTATAACTGGCCGTGATTGAATTTCGTTTCTTTCTATGTATTAAATAAAACCACTTTCTCAAATTTTTGACTCTGAGATTTAATTGTCTTTGCAAAAGATTCTACTGGGAAACTTAATGTTTTAATACAAATGGCATATCAAGATCTTCTTTGTTGTGTAATATGCATGGAAGATGTACTACATTATCTTTCTTGGATACATCTTTCTTTCTACAGTCGTTCATATGGTGGAAGACCAGACAGTGTTAATGGTAGTAGTTATTCTTCGGGATATGTTAAGTTGATGTTTTCATCTTCTGCACGATCACCACCAACTGTTTCAGCAGAGTCTATTGATACGCATTTGACCAATTTGCCGTGTAACCGATCAACATTTTTGGAATTAATTCATTTGACTTTGTTTCTCACTGCTAGGATTTCCTGTGTACTCATATCTTCTGTTGATAAGCCTTCGGGATGAAATTCTTCAGTAAGATTTGGACATAATACATCTTTTTTAATTGGGAACTTAGCGAGGAAAACGTTAAAATTTATAAGAGCTAAGAGAGCAGAAAATGTGTCTGTCAAAAGCATTCACATGAATGAGAGGTGAGAGGACCATGTGCGTGGTTGAAAATGGTTGAGAGGAGGGCGTGACTTGTAAAAATCTCATGCCCAAGGTCTCAACTCATGGGACTTGAAAAAATCTTCTAAAAAGTCTTGTCTTCTAAAAAGTCTTGTCTCGTCGCAGGATTTTTTTTATTATAATAGAGAGATGTATTTTACGAGTGAACCTTCTTCAAATTCGCTATTGTTGCTAGCAGTTATATAGGGCTGCCCAGTAGACCAGGGTTTACTGATGAAAAACTGGCACATGAACAAGGACAGAGAGGAGGAGAGAGAAAGAAATCGACAGTGTCATCTGAATGCTTGGGAGCTGGGAATGGCTCATCATTACAGGGACACTAGTTATTGCCATGTTGATTTATTTACCTGGCATTCCTTTTGCAAAAGTAAGGTTGTCATGACCTTGTACACCACCGGTCAGAAGATTTAAAACACCTCAGTTTTCCCAGCATTTCTTCATATGTAATTAGTTGAAATGCTATGAATGACCTAAAATGGTGAAAATGTACTGCCAGAGGTTTAAATGTAAACTTTGGTTAAACAGAAAAAAAGGAAGTTTCAGAATATTAAAAAATGGGACTTATTTAGGGAATAATTAATAGGTTACAACCTACAGATGTTCAGTAGCAATTAAAAGAAATTAAATTTTGCAAGATGAAGCAAATAATTTACACGTGTCCCAACTTCTGTGGATTACTTAAAAACCCCTCTGTCTGTCTTAAAGCAGAGTTGAATCAGACCGTGTTGTTACACTCTGAAGTACAACCTGGACAATATTCCAGTGAAAACAGCAAGAAAACTGCAATTAATAAAGGAAATGACACAGTGCATTATTACCCTTAGAAGTGTAGGCCTTTCATTTAGAGAAATTGCAAACAAACTCAAAGTGAGTATAATGATGTCCTACACAATCCAAAGACAAGAAACTCTTATAGGAAGAGATTTGGCAGACACAAAGTTAGAAGCCAATCAGAAGAGCAGTTTCTGAGGGTCACCAGCTTGTATGATGGGCACCTCCCAGCCCAACAGCTTCAAGCACAGCTTAACTGTGGTTAGGGAAAAAAGCAAGTGTCAGTTTCTACTGTGAAGTGGAGAGTTTGTGCTGCAGATTTGTCAGGGAAAGAGGCAGGAAGAAAGCCATTCCCTAAAGGATAAAATAAGGCCTTGACATATAGACTGTGGACTACTGCAGGCTGGAAGAAAATCTTATGGAATGGTGAATCAAAATTTGAAATCTTGGGTTCATCATGCGGGGTGTTTGTACGCCATTGAGTTGGTGACAGGATGGTACCTCAGTATATGACGCCATCTGTCAAACATGGAAGAGGAAGTGTTATGGTCTGGGTTTCTTTTGGTGCAGGCAGCAATGGGGGCTTGCACAGAGTGACTGGCATTCTGAATATAAAGGGTTACCACAGTTTGGCTGTTATATCAGCAAAAGGTGCCTACTTTGCTAAATCAAAAATTTGAATACAATTTTATATACTTAATGATTCCTTGATTTATTTTTTTATGTACCATTGTTTATTTGTTCTATGCCTTGATTTCATGAAACATATAAAACTGAAACAACCAAGCGCTATTCTAAAACTTTTGACTGGTACTGTATATTATCTCCACTTTTCAAAGTGAGTGGCCTAAGGATGAGATTGGTTTAAAGTAGCCTAGGGTGTTGAGTCAAGAGGAAAATTAGGGCAACTCATGGAGGTAAAAGGCCAGTAATGAGAAAGAAGGAATGTGAGAAAGGGAATACTTGGTAAATGGTGGTTTGAATACCAGTGAAGGCAGGATTGGGGAGGTGGCAGATTTATGCTTATTGCTTTGTATTTTGTTCTTCTGGATAAGTAGGTTTGAAAAATGCATAGATGTATTTTGTTCATTATGTATTCCTCCTTTTTGCAGTTAACCTGTGGATAAATTAATCATATTTTATTAAAGTAACATAATGCACAATCAAGTGGATAACATTTGCAAATTACTGCACAATCAATCTAGAAAGAATACCAGACAAGAGAAAATAATAAACCAAACTAAACAAGAATTCAGTCCTCACCCAAGAGAGAGGAAAGCCAAGAGTAAAAAAAAAAAAAAAAACAAGTTGCTATCCCCCACCCATAGACTTAATCTAATTTTTTTTTTAATGAAGTCTTTTCCATGTTTTAAAAAAGTTTTGGCCAGATCCTGTATACAAGAATTTGGTATTTTTTTCGAGTTTCAATATTATAGAATGTCATACCCACCGAGTTATTAAAGGTGAGTTGGGATTCTTCCACTTAAGCGAGATGTTAAGTATACGTGCTGTAGTGTGGTATCGGCTGTTACAATCAATTTGTCCTTATCCCCTTTTAGCCCATCTGGGAGTACATCTAATATAGCTATTAATGGGTTATGAGCGATTTAAAGATTTTTGTCCAAAATTATGCAAATTTGGTGCAGTTTATTCCCAGAAGATATGGCTTAGTGATTTTGGATCTCATGGTAACACTCGCCAGTTGAATTTTGAACATTTATTTGCATAGTTATTGACATACTTGAATAATTTGAGCTCACCCATTGTTAAAACAACAATTGAGATATTATCATAGATGATATATATCACACACTCCTTGCCCGGGGACCAATAATGTACACAGTACTCCAGATAAGGCCTAACCAGTGCGTTATGAGGCTCGAGCATAAGCTCCAATGACTTGTACTCCTCACATTGTACTGTGTAATCTAACATTCTGTTCCCCATCTTAATGGTTTCTGAACACGGTCTGCATGTTGATATTGGCAAATCCACTTTGACCTCTAAATCCCTTTCATAAGGTATACTTTTTCGTGTTTCAGACCTCCCATTGACTATTCAGACCTAACATTTTTATCTCCTACGTGTAGTAGTTTACATTTATTGACACTAAATTTCATATGCCACAAATCTACTGAAGCCTGTATGCTGTCCAAGTAGATAGATAGATAGATACTTTATTAATCCTAAATACTCTGTAATGATTCAACTGATTTTAGATTATATACCAATCTACCTAGATTAGTGGTATCTGCAAATTTAACCATCTTGTTCCAACCCAAATCATATATGCTATATATATATACTAAAAAGTCTGGAGTGGTCTCCCCTCGACTTTCTTGAATACTCAGATATGGAGATGGATATTTGAGGAGTAAGCCGTAAGACAATGATTATATTTTTATATTATGTACATTAAAGAACCAATCAACAACAAATCAAATTAATAATATATTGAACAATTATTATAAAAGTAAAGTTGAATAAATCGGACTCTGCAGATACATGAATAAAAGGTAAAGTACCACTTCCGGTTAGTGGAAATAGACCAAATGTTGGTAGAAATCTACGTTTTGTACCCAATACTTGTATGCAAAATTTGGTTGACCGAAGTGAAAGCATCCTCAAGATATCGTTCTTACATACACAAACAGACACACAGACATAATTCCATAAATGGTATTTTCAGACTCTGGAAGGTCTAAAGCATAGAGATTCATTAAAATCTTGAGGTTCAACTTTTGGACGATTACAATTCTTTCCCTATACTTTGTTTACAAGAGAGTAAAAAGTAGCAGCCCTAGCACAGACCTCTAAGGGACACCACACTTGACTTTCCCCAATTCTATAAAATCCTTTCCACAATAACTCTCTGCTTCCTGTGTTTATATCCAGTTTTGGACCCATCTACACACTACACTCTAAAGTCAGACTTTGGTCCAGATTGAATTAATTGGTTAGGAGTATATTCTATGTGTGGCTGACTTCCACTCCTTTTCTGTGCTGTTAATTATAGGCACCTTTTCCTGCCGTACCTTTCTTTGAGCTATTTATATACTGTTGAGATGTTGTCTGAGTTTTTAAGACTGACCAGTGTTGCCTCTAGGATAGAAATGGGTGGGAGATGTAGAAAATTGGCTAGGTTTCTTTTAACTAAGTTTCTCATTTGATAATAATGGAAAAATGGTGTTACTAGAAGGTAAGATTTGGAGTGTACTACTTCATATGATGCAAATACATTATCTATGTACAATTCCCCAAGTGTCTTAATCCTGAGCGATTTCCAAAGATTAAATACTTAGCAGGTTTGAGAAGGTTTAAAAAAGGTGATTAGTGTCAAGAGGAGCAACAGATAAAAGCTCCTCTGCTTGAAGTATGTCCTGCATTGGTTCCATATTCTGTTTTTTTGTCATGTTGACGGAAGTTAGTATTTACTGGGGCACAATGCAGGGCATATAAAGAAGTACAGCAAGATTTAATTTTCAGCTGACCAGGCTGACATAAATTCATTAATTTGTGCCAATTTCCAGGCCTTTATAGATATTTTTTAATGCTTTGTTCTCTTTGGTATAAATTATGGGTGTGAAGAGTCACTCTGGAGCGGCTGACATCTGCAGTAATTATTGAGTTTTATTAGGAGCCATTCAGCATGTCTGTTTTTCTCCTCTTCTCATGTTATTTTTCCATCAATTTGAATTCTCTTTTATTTCATTTTATTGCTTTGCTGTGAATTGTAATATTGTATGCATTGTAAAATATATTTATTCTCTGAGGGGTGCTACCTAAAATGATTGGATGTGTTGGGGGACTGTTAATGAAATGTAACGGAAATGTTTGTTTAAAGTGGTTATCATCAGCTGTTCCACTTAGTTAATCCAGCAAACTATGATGCTTTAATACAAGTCAGCATGCCTTCAGTAATGAAAGCAATTTTACCTTTTTTCATGCCAACTAAATGGATATTTTAAAATTTTAACAATTGCCCCTTTTTTTATTATAGGTGTATAGCATTCGGACAAGATCTCGTGCTGTAGAGATATTCACCACCTGCGCCAACCTCATATGTGCCATCGATGAAGTGGAGAAGGTAGGTGGCTCATCACCCCATAAACTACTGATGTGTTTCGATATTCAGAAAACATGTATATTAAGAGAAGCACGTAAATGAAGAAAATAAACTAGTAAACAAATACAATATTACTTGGCTAGTGTGACTTTTTAAAAAAAAAAAAAAAAACTTTGTTTTTAAAATATTTTAAATACCTGCTTACTTTGAAACATTTTCAGCTGTCTGTCATTAAGTTTTATTCAGCAGCATTGCGATTTCCTTTTAAAAATTTATTGAATATTACTTAATTTCTTCTTTACCAGGGGGCTGCCAAGGCTCTCATATTTCCTGTGGTCCAACAGTTCACAGCTGCTTTTGTCCAAGCGTTACAGATGCCTGATGGCCTCTCCTCTGATAGCGGGTTAAAAATGGAAGTCCTTAAGGTAAATACAGTAATTGAATACTCTTAATAGTCTGAAAACACATAGACAGAGCTGAGCACTGCAAACGTAATGTTTCATTTGGATTAATCTTTTGGTACAATTAGGGTGGTGTTCTCAAAAGACAAAAAACAGAGAGCTATCACACCATTAAACATGATAATGATATGCTTTATAAGCAGTAGCAGTATAATGTGGCCTGTGTAACTAAGCAAGTGGGGGAAAATTCCTGTTCTGGCCGAGTCTGTTGCTTGAAATGGAATTTTGGAATTTAAGGAACTTTATAGCATACTGTTAAGGGTTATAGATTAGCTGTGTTCAAAGACTGAGTGTTTTTTGAGCAGACCACTTCAGAATAATGGGAAGTCTTCCTCTGATTTAATTGTCACTATATATGAATTGGTTATTGCGAGTAACCTGTAGTTGGGGGAGTAGTCTGAGGCTACATTCACACTACTACAATGAATTTTATAAAGAAAATGATCTTCATCTGTACTAGCTTGTTTACGAAAATATATCCTTCCACACTAAAATGACCAAATGTTCAAATGATGTAGCCCTTCACCTACACTAGGCAAGCCTGCATTGGTGGAAAACTCCTTGAAGGGGTGGTAACATCACTGGCCATGGGATTTGTCACAAAAACTTAGTAGCTGGTAAAGTATTTGCCTTTTTGTGCAAGTATGTAGCACTCAAACTGTATAAAACTTATTTGCAAACATGTAAGCAACACAATAGGTGCCATGGAAAGCAACTCTTCTATTTTTGCTATGTTGGAATATTGTTTTCTTCCAGAAAGGGTGACAATCAGGTAAGGGTTACATAATAAGCCTGAACCATTCAGGGTGTAACTAGAGTATGTATTTTAAAAAAGTAGCGTTTTGGCCGATCTACATTAAAATCTTGAAGCTGCATTTTTTTTTTCCCCCAAAGTATATGGTTCTAGAGAGCTGTTTTGAAACCCTCTGTTTTTGGGGGTTGAAAATCCCAGTGTAGTGCAGACAAAAGGTTAAAATTGAGATTAATGGATGTGTTTTAAATGAAAACGTAATAGTGTGGATGGGGCCTGAGACAGTCAGACTTTGTAGCATTATAAGTGACCAGTCGTGTACTGAAGATTTACATTAACTTATTGCTTTTATACCAGACATAATAAAACTCCAAAGGAATGATGAGTACTGTATCGGGTTCTGAAAGATTTTAATCTAAACTTATGCTTTTGAGTAAGCAGCTTGCAAATATAATTGATTGATCCACTTTGTATAGTATATACATGTACTTGGTTATATCACTGGCAGGGGTGTGACTTTCTGGTTTATCATAATTCACTTTATTTCCTTAAAGAAATCCAGACATTTCTGTATTAACCAGTCCAGAATTTTAGTTTGTTTTGCTCATTCAGACAAATTGGGACAAACTGGAAATGTGTCTGTCTTGATAGAGTTCCAGTTGACAGGTGCTAGTCATGAAAAGTACACAGAAAAGATTAAGACCCTCAATATCCATGGTGGTTTTTTTTTTTTTCTAAACAAAAATAGTCTAGTGTGTAGCATTATTCATTCTATTACTTTTAAGCAATGTTTATTTTTTTTTCCATGTTCTAATCCCAAAGGCATATTTGTGAAATAATCAGTACTATAGATGATAATTAAAACTCGTATGAAGTAGCAAGGATTCCCTAAATATTCCCTAAATTATTTTTAATTTTTTTTTATTAAAGCCTAAGCATTACAAGAGAAAATATAATCAATCAATTTACAAAATAACCCAAATTTATTATTTAAACAGAGGTCAAAACACATAAAAAGATGTTCTAAACCAGAGATGGCTGCACAGCCATATAGCTGTTCCAAGGGTATGACCCATGTAAGGATACATCAACGGAATTAACATCATGCCAGTGACTACATAGATACTCGAAATTTAAACAAGAGAATTTGAGGATTTCTGCAACAGATAGAGACAATTTTATCAGCAGTCATATGAAATGAGAATTGTATCTGTTGAGCAGAAATTTGAGGCAGGCCCATGATAGTCTATAAGGAGAGAGAGGGAAAAAATTAAAAAAGGAACATTAATCAAGAGATGTGAAGGTAAGAGTGTGACATGGCAGTCTAGAAATGAGCAGTGGGTGCAGTTGCAGTACATCTTCTTTAGAGAGCAGAGATTGTAGTATGAATCAGCAGCATGACCCGTAATGTAACTCTTGATGGAGTGAAAAAGAGATATTACACACATCTAAAAACCAAGAGTGTCACTGACTAGGGTTTTTAGAAGAAGAGTTGTATTTTAAAATATTTTTTCAATAAAGGAGGAATGAGCAAGGATGGTCATGTTTCCCCACTGATTTTCATAGGTGACTTTGGAAGAACTGCACATAGAGTTGTTACTGGCTTCATGTTACTGCTTTTACTAAGTAACCCATATTTAAGGCTCATTTTCCACCAGCTGACACCTTGTTGCTGTCCATTCCATGAAAGCTGGCAGAATATTATCAAATTTATTAATAAACATGCAGAGGTGAAAAGGGAATCCACATGGTGACTTCTTTAAGTGACTTTAGAACATTAGAACAATCAGGATGAGAACAGGCTGTTCAGCCCAACAAAGCTTTCCGTTCCCATCCACTTAATTCTTTTTCGTAATAAAATCAAGTCTAGTTTTAGGTTCTACTGTCCACCATACTACTTGGTCATTTATTCCATGTGTCTGTGGTTCTCTGTGTTTATATAAAAAAAAAAAAAAAAAAAAATCCTAATGTTTGTGCAACATTTTCCTTAACAAGTTTTCATCTGTGTCCCAGTGTTCTTCCTGAATCTCATAATCCACCATACTAATTCCCTTCATAATTTTAAACCCTTCAATCAGGTCTCCTCTTAATCTTCTTTTGCTTAAACTGAAAAGGCTCAGCTCTTTTAATCTTATAACTCATCTACGTCCTCTAATCAGCGTAGTCGCTCTTCTCTGGACTTTTTCTAGTGCTGTTATGTCCTTTTTGTAGCCTGGAGACCAAAACTGCTCCCATGACTCCAGATGAGGCCTCACCAGTGCATTATATAGCTTGAGCAGAACGTCCTGTGACTTGTACTCCACACATTGTGCTATATAATCTCACATTCTGTTAGTAGGGATGCACCGAAATTTCGGCCGCCGAAAATTTTCGGCCGAAATAGCATTATCGGTTTCGGCCAAAACGTAAGAAAGCGCCGAAAATAAAAGCCGAAATTGTCGCCACGCCTCTCCCATCCTCCCGTCTCGTTCGCGCTGTCATTACGCATCAAACACGGAGTATGTCAGCGGTTTGGAAGCACTTCAAAGTTTCAGATGAGGACAGCAAAGTTGCAATATGCAACATTTGCTCTGCAAAAGTTTCAAGAGGGGGTTCAACAGCAAAGACATTTTCGACTACAGGTTTAATACACCACCTTAAGTCAAGACACGCAATTGAATTTGAGGAATACCGTCAAACAACGTTGGTTAAAACTAAGCCAACTAGCACATCAACACCCTCGGTTGCCACAGTTTTCGAAAAAATTAAGAAATTTTCAAATGACAGTGCTAAAGCACGTGACATAACAGAGAAAGTAATGGAATTCATTGCTTTAGATGACGAGCCGTTTTCAGTCGTGGAGGACATCGGATTTCGTAGGCTAATACACCACATTGAGCCGCGTTACACACTGCCAAGCAGACGGTATTTTGCAGAGACCTCTCTACCTGAAATGTATGACCGTGTTGCAAAACATGTTCATGAGCTCATGACCACAGATATCTCTGCTCTAAGTTTAACCACAGACATATGGAGCTCTGACGTTAGTCCAACTAGCATGTTCAGTTTGACAGCACAGTGGATAAACGCGGAGTTTAAATTGCAAAACATTCTGCTTCATGCACAGGAGTTTGTCGGCTCACACACTGCAGCAGCAATATCCGATGCTTTGGCTAACATGTTTGAAACTTGGAACATAGACAAGTCTAAAGTGCATGTGATTGTGAGAGATAATGCACGGAACATGATAAAGGATATGGATGACAGTGGATTAAAGAGCATACCTTGCATGGCACACACGCTGCAGTTGGCTGTGAATGAGGGAGTGCTTAGTCAGCGGAGCATATCAGAAATCACAGCAACTGGGAGAAAAATTGTGGGACATTTTAAGCATTCTCCGCTTGCTTATTCCAGACTACAAGATTTGCAAAAACAGTTTGGGATGCCAACAAAACGACTACAGCAAGATGTGGCCACTCGCTGGAACAGTACATACTATATGTTGCAAGGATTACTTGAACAGAAGCGGGTTTTAGCTGCATACATGACAGATCACGACCTGCCAGCAACTTTGAGTGCACATCAGTGGATGTTGGTGGAAAACATTGTCTCTCTTCTCGCCCCGTTCGAACAGTTAACCAAGGAAATAAGCTCAGCTCAAGCGTCTGTTGCTGAAGTTATTCCACTGATCGCAGCACTGAAGCGCCTGCTTGGAAAAGAGGGGGAAACAGATCATGGCGTAAAAACAGCTAAAAAAACTCTACTGGAGGCTGTTAACAAACGCTTCCAAGACATTGAGTCCAACCCTCTTTACGGCATTGCAACAATATTAGATCCACGCTTTAAAGACCATTACTTTGACGATGAGAAAAGGCAGGATGTACGCGAAATGGTGCAAACAGAGCTTACGGCTCTTGAAACCTCTGGTGAAGCACAAGCCGCGACGGGGAGAACAGAGCAAACTGTGCCTGAGAAACGGTCACGTACAAGTGATGAGGCGCACATTCCTTCGCTTTCTGATATGTTTGACGAAATTTTACAGGAAAGCGTCCCAACCCACAGCGGTGTAAGAGCAAGCGCAGCCTCACAAGAAGTAGCAACCTATCTAGCTGAACTACCCATTGGCAGAAGTGACAATCCACTAGACTACTGGCGCGCGAACAAAGATCGCTTTCCTTTGCTTGCATGGACTGAGCGCAAGTACTTATCTGCCCCAAGCACCAGCACAGACAGTGAGAGATTATTCAGTGCAGCATCTCATGTTCTTGATGAGAACAGAAATCGTCTCTCCAGCTAGAAAGCTGAACAACTTTTGTTCATAAAGAGAAATCTGCCACTTTTGCTAAAATAAAAGCAGCCTAATTTGATGTTGTTTACAGTTAAAGGTTTGATTTATTTATTCTGTTATTGCAATGTTGTTTTGCACAGTAATTTAAAATTGAAGTAAAACGTTTAATGCAGGTAATATTTTGCACAATTCGTAAAGGCACTAAAAGCTAGCACAGACTGAGTGATTTTATTCAGTGCAGTATGTTCTTCATGAGAAGAGGAACTGTGTCTTCAGCCAGAAAACTGAAAAACTTTTGTTCATAAAGATAAACCTGCTTCTTTTGCTTAAATTAAAAGCAGACCAATTTAGTGTGTATAGTTATGTTGTTTACAGTAAGAGGTTGGATTTATTTATTTTTCTTCTGTTTGTGCACTGTTGTTTGGTACAGTAATTTAAAATTGAAGTAAAAAAGCAGCTAGCATTTTTTTTGCACAATTTTGTTACAGAAAGAAATTTTATTTAGTTTTGTTATTGTTAAACAGCCTTATTACTGTTATTTATTATCAATAAAAGTTTGATTGCTTAATTAATTTGTAGTTTTTTTAATACAAACAAAAAGAAAATATTTTAAACATGTTTTTTAATGAAGCCATTTTCGGTTTCGGTATCGGTTTTCGGCCAAGTGCATCCAAAAATTTCGGTTTCGTTTTCGGCCCAGAATTTTCATTTCGGTGCATCCCTATCTGTTAGTCTTAGTGTTGAACCCACTACGGCTCCTAAATCCATCTCGTAAGGTGTACTTTCAATTTTCAGACCTCCCATTGGGTTTTCAAACCTAACATTTTTACTTCCTATTTGTAATACTTTACATTTACCTTTCATTTTGTAATGTGTAATACTTTTACACTTACTGATGTTAAACTTATTTTGCCACAATCTGCCTGAACCTGCATACTGTCCAAGTCCCTCTGTAATGATTCAGCTGATTCAAGATTATCTGCCAATCCACCTAGCTTGGTATCATGTACACTTAACCAGCTTGTTACTTATATTCTTACCCAGTTCTTGACTTAACATGCTCTTATTTCTAGTCAATGATCAAACACTCTTTCATTATCTATCTATTTTTAAGATTTAGTTCAAAATACTTCAGTTGCTGCTGTTGGAAGACGGATGGACTGGCGATGTCTCAACATCACCTCTGACAACACTGTTTTTCGTGGCTGGCAGATGGCTTTGAAGATTGTGAACGACGCATTGGCTTGAAATAATACATTAGCGGAGTTTGCTTTCTGTGATGCTTGAATTCCTCAGGGGTCTCGGCATATGGTAGCATGTCAGAGGTGATAACTTTGAGACTGCCAATCCTATTATCGATCACAGCTTTTAGCCAGTGGGTTACAACTGACAGCAGCTGCTGACATTCTATCGTGAAGTTTATCAAACACTTTTATTTTCTTACTAAGCCTCCTGCACTTCAGAACAGGTAATCCTTCTGAAGGAAAGCATGTTTGTGCCCAACTAGTACTTGGATGGGAGACCAACCAGGAAAAACCTTGGGTTGCTACTAGAAGAGGTGTTGATGACACCAGCAGGGGGCGCTTACCCTGTGGTCTGAGTGTGGATCCCAGTGTCCCAGTGCAGTGATGGAGACACTGTGCTGTAAAAATGGCGCCATCCTTCGTACACACATGAGACATAAAATCAAGGTTCTGACTCTCTGTGGTCATAAAAGATCCTTTGTAAAGAGCAGGGTGTATCCCAATGTAATGCTAAATTAATCACCACTGCCTAGTCATTCTGGTCCCCTAATCATCCCTGTCTCTAACTGGCTAACTACCTCTGACCTCTTCACCAACTAACAGCTATTATGTGCTGAGCATATTAGTGCAAAAATGGCTGTTGATGCATCATCCATGTGGATGCTGCACATTAGTGGTGGTTGAACTTCTCCCTACTCTCTGTACGTAAGCACTTTGAGTAGTGAGAAAAGTGCTGTATAAATGTAAAGAATTATTATTATTACTGCTTTGCACTTGCGTGCATCGTGCCTCATTTTTTTTTTTTCTGTATGACGCTTAATTGTAAAGCCTGCGAATATGCAAGATTGCCAGTGCAAAAGTAAAAATGAGGTTACAAATAAAATAATTTGAATGCTTGAAGTTGCATAGGTTAAACACATGAATATTGTGGATTGACTCTATTTAAAAGATGTAGGGAGTAAACTGTGAAAATAATTAGGTACTTTATGTTGAAGTCAACCTTTCATCCTCCAGGTAGTTTACATAAAATAAATTTAAAATAAGACAACACTAATTAGTATAGAATAAGAGTAAGGTCCGATGGGCAGGGAGGACAGAAAAAACAAAAAATAAACTCCAGACGGCTGGAGAGAAAAAATAAAATCTGCAGGGGTTCCAGGCCATGAAACCACCCAGCCCCCTCTGGGCATTCTACCTAACATAAATGAACAGTCCTCTTTGTATTTATAATAAATAAAGGAAAAAATCTTATATGGAATGTTTTGTACTTCTCTGATCCAGGTTTTCAGTATTCTTAAAGTCATTGCAAAGTGCATTCCCTAACAAATCTTTATAAAATTTTCTAAATTAAAGACATAACTCTTTGGGACGTACAACACATGGCTTCAGCTTCAAGACTCTGGAAAGACTTAGTGAAAGATGTGAAGTGGGACTACTTAGTTATTACCTGACCAGATTTTCCTGGTGAACTAATAGTCTTTTCCTGTTGATGAAGGTGTCAACTCAAAATTACACTTGTGGGTTTCTGTTTTGGGTGTATACCTGAGGCTGACCAGGTCCAGGTCCTGGTCCTCCTGTAACCCTTTACAAGTATGATTTAAATGTCACTGATATGGTAATTTTTCTGACCTCTCCATCTAGGCAGTGACAGCACTTGTAAAGAACTTCCCAAAGCATATGGTGTCATCAATGCAACAGATCTTGCCAATTGTGTGGAACACACTGACAGAAAGTGCTGCGTTATATCCTTTTAGTAATGGGTACATTTTTTTGAGGATATTAATCACAATTTCAGTATAAATAATGCTTTTATATATTTTTGAAGGTTGTGTTATTGATTTACTAGGCAGCTGAGGAACAGTAACATGCCATTCTACTTGCATGTCTCATTCTTTCTTCCTTTGTATTTGTTCCTTAACTTTCTTGCTTTTACCTATGTAAGGACAGAGGTGAACTACACCGAGGAAGTAGATGATCCTGTTGACTCTGATGGTGAGTTTATTTGTATGCATTTTGCTACTCATTTCTATTATTAGTGTTTGGATCAGGACAGAAGGTTAGTCGAAGATAAATTACTTTTAATTACAAGGAGTAATAGTCAGCATGGGCCAAGGGTTTATATAATTTTCTGTGTTGGATTCATACAGATGGATTACAGCCTCCATTTTTGGTTATTTTCCTGATCTCCTTCCATCGTATTCTTCTATAGGTGAGGTTCTGGGTTTTGAAAACCTTGTGTTCAGCATCTTTGAGTTTGTGCACACCTTGTTAGAGAACAACAAGTTTAAAAGTACTGTGAAGAAAGCCCTTCCTGAGCTCATTTATTACATCATTCTATACATGCAGATCACAGAAGACCAGGTGAGGCCCAGACTGCAAACAACATTTAACTTTTTGATGTCTTTCCCTTGGCATTCACAGTAGACATTTACATTATGTGGTTTAATATTTGAGTAGATAACAGTATTGTGGTTTACTGATGTTCAAATGATATCCTGTAAATAAGAAGTACTGTGAGAATTCTAGGCATGGGGATGTGAATATGTAAACTTTATTAAACATTTCAGTTTCCTTAGAAAAGCATGGTGGTCTACTAAGGTTTGGATAATATCATGTAAACAAGAAGCACTATGAACATGTAAGGCATGGGGGTGTGAATATGTTTTAAAATATGAGGCCTTTTTTTTTTTTCTTTAAAAATGTCTGTTTTTCACATGCAGATAAAAGTATGGACAGCTAATCCACAGCAGTTTGTTGAGGATGAGGACGATGACACCTTTTCCTATTCAGTTCGGATTTCTGCTCAAGATTTACTTCTGGTGTGTGATTTTTATCTGTAGTTTTTAGATGAATTTTCTGCACAAATTTTCAACTGATAATTTTTGTTCCTCATTTTAGGCAGTTGCCACCGAGTTTCAGAATGAGAGTGCTGCTGCCTTGGCTGCTGCTGCCACTCGGCACTTACAGGAGGCAGAGCAAGCAAAGAATGGAGGCAATGAACACTGGTGAGAATGGGGTAATGGGAAAGAAAATTGAAACTAAAGGCAAAGTATACACTGAGATGTTTAGTTTGAAACTTCAGTCTCGAGAGAATTTTTTGATGCCTAAGTCCAGCTTTGAGATGGAGAAAAGGAGACTTCTTTTTGTCCCCACTGAATAGAAGGTTTCATCATAATGTAATGCTTTTTTGCTTCAGAATGCCATATCAGAGATGTGGCACAGGATTTCAAGATGCCCAGACCAGAAACAGTTCTATGGAATGTAATTTACACAGAAAGACTTCCTACTGTGATATAGTGGCACAAAAAAAGTATGTGATCTCTTTGAGAATAAACTTGTCTTAAAAATGATCTGATCTTCATTTAATGTACAATAATGAACAAGCACAGTTTGGTTTAACTAATATGTACAAATTATTGGTTGGTTCTTGTACATATTGAATACACCATTGAAACATTGACAGTGTAGGTTGGAAAAAGTCTGTGGACTCCTAGGTTGTTAATGTCAGCAAAAGCTAACTGGAGAAAGTTGGCAAACCTGGAGACCAACCAGTCAAACAAGTTTGGAGGTGTGGTTTAGAGCTACAGTAGTTGGAGCTGTTTTTTTTTTTTTTCTTTTATATAAAAGATTCAAACTTTTTGAGTTTGTGATTCACAAGAAGCATGTGCTGATATGAAGCATGCCTTGCACAAATGATCTCAGAAGATCTATGATCGAGTATTGTTGATTTGCAATAAATCTGGAAAGGGT
This sequence comes from Polypterus bichir lapradei, assembly GCA_026402145.1. Classification (NCBI taxonomy): domain Eukaryota; kingdom Metazoa; phylum Chordata; class Cladistia; order Polypteriformes; family Polypteridae; genus Polypterus; species Polypterus bichir. Next base: position 17,224,779 of record JANRMT010027041.1, on the reverse strand, counting down.
TGTGAAAGAATTTGAAAGAGTTTAGATTTTCATTAGTCTGCAGTTAGACTAACTATGTATAAAATGTAGATTATTTACTAGTGTGGCTAATCTCCCTAGATTTGGGCATTCAGCCAAGGTGACTTGAAAGGCACGACTCACAGTGCTTAGTGAGGAGGAAGAAAGCACTGTAGAGTAACAGCTAAAAGCTTGAAAGAATCACTGGAACAGGTGTAAATCTCTGTTCATGAGTCAACCATACACAAAACATTGAAAAGGCAAATGGTGTCCGTGGCAGGAAACCAAGGTGGAAGCAGCCAGTCTCCAAAAAAATATCACTCAACTGCCAAATACAACAATAACATTTATTTAAATAGCATATTTTCATGCAAATCATGTAGCTCAAAGTGCTTTACATGATGAAGAAAGAGATAAAAGACAAAGTAAGAATTAAAATCAGAGAACACTAATTAACATAGAATAAAAGTAAGGCCCGATGGCCAGGGAGGACAGAAAAAAAAAAAAAAAACTCCAGACGGCCTGCAGGGGTTCCAGGCCATGAGACCGCCCAGCCCCCTCTGGGCATTCTACCTAACATAAATGATCAGTTCTCATTGTATTTAGGGTTCTCAGGACTTCTGGCCTTTAATCCATCAATGTAGGACATCACGGTGCTTTGATTAGGTGGTGGTGGCGCAGATCGCCACCACAGAAAACCGGAAAAAGAACAGAAAAGAGAGTAGGGGTTAGTACGGATTTTGGAGCCACCGTGAATAGTAATGATAAGTCATTGAATATGCAGAGCATCAGGATTAAATTAAACTGACATTGATACTGCACAGTGGTGTTGGGAAAATGTTTTGCAGATTGAAGAAACTATGGTTGAGTTGTTTGGGAAGCATAATAATTCTTTGCATTTATATAGCGCTTTTCTCACTACTCGATGCGCTCAGCAATTGCAGGTTAAGGGTCTTGCTCAAGGGCCCAACAGAGCAGAGTCCCTTTTGGCATTTGAGATTTGAACCGCCAACCTTCGTGCCCCGTGTGAGGGCACTCTGGTGCACTCAACAATACATATGCCATAAAAAGGACATTGCATACCAGCATGAAAATATCATCCCAGTGGTGAAGTATGGTATATAGAATACATGTGACATTTATCTCTGCATGGAAAGTGTAAACATATGGGCAGGTCTGTAAATTGTACTTTACTTTTGTGTTGGCAACTGCCATGCAAAGAGAGAAATCAGGGGTCTGTTCTGTTTTGGGAAATCTTTATAGGTATACTGTAAGGGCCTTACTGCCACAGCACATTTTGACCCCAGCCAGCAGTGTATTTGTGTCATCCCAGTTGTAATCAGGCTAAGGCTAAAGTTTTGCTACACAATCATATAAGTATTATAGCAGTGGCATTTCTCTTATGCTGCACCCCTCAGCCAGTGTTTATCTTTTGTTTGTCACCCAACAAGATGATGTGCTTTTAGTTTATACTGATATATGTCACAACATTCTCAAACTTGCTTAATCCAATTCAAAGCCCCCCAGCAAAATTGTGCACATGTTAAGAACCAACCCTGAGTAGGATGGGAGTCACGTACACTCTTACAAGGCCAATTTGGGGTCTATATTTAACCTTACCAGCATGGCTTTGATGTACTGTAAATAGATTATCTGGGTAAGGTCCACAAAGATGTGGGGAGAAAGGGCCTTATCTACTCGGATAAAAACAGGGTGTACCAACACGTTTGTAGAATTTTGAGGTGTAGGTTGTGGTCTAAACCAAAACTGCCTACAATGAGAGCTTTGACTGCCCTAAGTGGTTATATTGCTTTGCACGCAAAAATCAATTTGTTTATTTCCTTGCCATTCACAAGAAATGTCATATTCTGTTATTTGTGTAAGCTGGACATATCACGTTTGCTCTTTTGGTAATTTTACTGTGGAGCATATGTCCATTCGTAATTGAAATTGATTAATTTAGACATGTAAAACTGCTTGATAGGAGAAAAAATAATAATAAAAATTAACAGCAACAGAGAGGAACCATTACTTACTCCCGGTTTATGGCTGTGCTGATTTAACGTAACTTGCAGGGCTGGATGACCCACTGCTGGATCTATATGTGACTTTGAGTGGGCTACTTAATCTGATGATACAGTTCTATAATATAAAAATATATCTGTTCTCTACACATATGGTTTTGATTTGCAAGTCATTTTAATTAAGGGCATGCACTACATAATTGTTAAAGCCTTGATGAGAGGTTTATGCAGAGTGCCTGTGACATTAACTAATTATCTTACCATTGTTTCTGTAGGTGGAAAGTACATGAAGCCTGTATGTTGGCTCTTGGCTCTGTGAAGAGTATCATAACTGACAATGTTAAGAATGGCCATATCCAGTTTGACATGCATGGTTTCCTTACAAATGTCATTCTTTCGGACCTCAACCTCTCAGGTAACCTTATATTCTATTATGTTCTTTGTCTCTAAAGCAGAAGCCGTCACCTCCTCCTCACCACCACTCTTTCTGTTTCTTTGCAGTTTCCCCTTTTCTCCTGGGTCGTGCCTTATGGGCAGCGAGCCGCTTCACTGCTGCTATGTCCCCAGAGCTCATCCAGCAATTCCTGCAAGCGACAGTTAGTGGTCTCCATGAAAACCAGCCTCCTTCTGTCAGGATCTCTGCTGTCCGTGCTATCTGGGGGTGAGATTTTTCATTAGTGTGTCTCATTATGCTAGATGATATAGTACTACATGAGCAAGGTGGTCAAACTTGTTATAGTGGTTTAACTACAAATATAGAAGATTTTTTAGCTGGGGGGAAAAAATTAAGCATTCTTAAGATTTTTGCAGTGCTTCCTATATAGTTATTCTGGATTAATGAAATTGGAATCGGGCTAAATTTAACTAAATTGATGCTCTGATTTGTATATGATCCTTAAAATACCTGGTTATAGTATAAAGTGAAAGCATTTATAGAATATTGTCAAAAGTGTAATCATTTACTCTTTTCTGTCTAGGTACTGTGACCAGTTGAAGATCTCAGAAAGCACACATATTTTACAACCTTTTCTACCCAGCGTTCTTGAAGGGCTCATACAGTTGGCAGCTCAGTTCAGTTCTGAGGTGCTGACGCTGGTCATGGAGACCCTGTGTATCGTATGCACAGTCAGTCCAGATTTCACATCTAGTGTGGAAAACAAGATCTGTCCGCTTACAATCGCTATCTTCCTCAAGTATAGTAATGGTGAGAGTTTGTGACACTGTTTGCTTCATCTTTCTTTTGGCAGGCAGCACCACTACATGTGGAAATAATTTTTAATGTTGTACCTATTTCTCCTTATTTATTGATAGCCATGGTGGTCACCTGTGAAAGAGGAGATTGTGATGACAAGATATGTCTTCTCTTCCTCTTTTAATGAAGCAGTTCTGCCTGTAGATGGCATTATTGATGGTATTTTGAATTAAGTCACCAATTCCTCTTTGAAAAGGCTGTAACTGGCACTATGCCCCTTTTTTGAGTTGTCTTTATGTATGTCTTTGCAGTCAAAAGAGTTAAAACTGCTCTGTCCAACTTGGAAAAAGAGTCCTTTCCACACACTTACTAATGTTTAAGTCTTGATACTAATAATTCTTACTGTAAGTATTGTTGACGTGGTTTAAAAGTGACAACAAATTTACTATGACTCATTTTTCTGTTCAGTTTTATGAACAAGGGCTACTGGGATTGCTACAAGTTAAAATTAAGTTAACAATACTCATTCACATTGTAACTCCCAGTTTGTTGTTTCACCTGCTAGTGCACTGTTTTTTGGAAACTATGTATTATGCACTTGTAAATTATAAACACAAATTTAAATAGAGGTATCTAAATAAATCCAAAGGCATAAACACAAAAGGGCTTTCTGCCTGCAAGTTTGCACACACATGTTAAGTGTGTATCAGATTATCTTATTTCTGTACATGTATGTTTATATAAACTCGGTCTTAAACTGCTGCAAATAACTGTTTCTGTCTTGTCATAATTGGTAATTTATTATTTAAAACACAAGCTAGAAAGGTACGGGTATACAGTATGTAGTATTACTGTGCATTATACATTTAGAACAGATTCTGGATAGTACTTTGTTTATATATATATATATATATATATATATATAAA
>JANRMT010027041.1:17187917-17220539 GCA_026402145.1 Polypterus bichir lapradei | reverse complement strand
ATATACACGACTTTGATAGGTTGGGTTTTGATAATGCTCTGTATCAGTACACGCTCCCAACCTGAAATGTAAGGGTTCAACCCCAGGATACTAAATAATTGAGGTGCTAACAAGCATGCACTGTGCTATCAGGCAAGACGACGTTGTTACTGTATCATTGATGATAGCAATCAGCAAGATTTTAGTGGCATTCCCTGAGTTTTCCTTAAACAATATTTATTATAACTAAGTCTTAAATACTAAAAAGTGTTTTTTTTAAAAAAAAAAAAAAAGAAAAGAGAGAAAGCTGCAATTTAATCAGTGTCTAACATTATTGCCCACAAGAGATGTTATAACAATTTGTACATACATTGGCATCTTCTATAAAGGATTTTCTTGTGTATATTTGTTTCCCTGCATTACCACAGAAAGTAAAACCTAAACGTAAGTGAGTTACAAAGTTTTATTTATTTATTTACAGATCCAGTAGTTGCCTCTCTAGCCCAAGATATTTTCAAGGAACTGGCCCAGATTGAAGCTTGCCAAGGGCCCATGCAGATGAGGCTTATTCCAACTTTGGTCAGCATCATGCAGGCTCCAGCTGACAAAATTCCTTCTGGCCTATGTGCGGTGAGTTGAAGAGTTGCTGATAAATTGTACAAAAGCAGACTGGCTTTTGTTTTAAGATCTTAATTTTCTTGCCTATGTGGTTCCTTTTTTTTTTTTTTTTTTTAATTTATTGAAAATGTGTGTAATAATATTGCTTGGGATGTGTCTTGTATATTAACTCACTTGTTACATATACATTAATTCCAGCAGCATTTTCTAAAATGTTTGTTGTATCTTTGATTTCAACAATGCAAATCCATACAGTACAATAGAGATGTCTACTGGGTTGTGTCCAAATGTTTTATTCATTATGCAGTCATTGTGTGTGCCATGATCATCGTAATAATCAACTTTTCTTGTGCCTCAGACAGCTATTGATATTTTGACAACAGTGGTGAGGAACACACAGCCTCCACTCTCTGAGCTGTTGATCTGCCAGGCTTTCCCTGTTGTTGCACAGTGTACTCTCAATACAGATGACAATGCCATTATGCAGGTGGGTGAAAAAGGGTGTTGAGATGGGCATTTATTTTTTTCTGTAAGGAAAGCAGTGTACCAGTGTAATTATGAAATAATTAACAGACTTGCAAACCTGTTAATATAGTAAATTGACTGTTTAGCATAATTCAGTTGTTTTCAAAATGTTTTTCACATGCTGGGGTAAATTGAAATGCAAATAAACTTGGTTTTGCTAACTATTTATGGTATATAATGGTTGTAGACCACAGTGTTTTTATAATTCTTGCATTAACAGATATATAAACATACCGTATGTGTGCTAATAAGCTGAATAAAATGTACGTAGGTGTGTATAAGTTAAACATTAGTACTAAGTGCCTTTGTTAAAAATGACTGTTCTCTAAGTTTATTCTTCACAATCTTAAAATATCAGTTATTTCTCAGTCTTGTTGCTGCTATGAAGTAGAGACAGGAAGCTGGAAGTTGACTGCTGTTCTCATTCATTTTCAGTGTGACTGATTTATTAACGGCATGAAGAAACATCCTAATTAGAGGAAGTGTTGAAAAAAATCATCCATAATTTAATAAGCATGAATCACCTGTTAATAAAAGTTTAATATTCAGCTTCAAGGTTTACTGTTAACAGGATACGATTGATGAGATTTCAGTGACAAGCATATGCTACTCTTAAGGGTATAAAAGATTGTAACATTGTGACTTCTAGTAAGAAGGAAAAAAAAAATTATCCAACCATCTTTCTTTTTGGTGGTTCTCTCCCTTGTATGCCACCATTTTTCAGCTAATCTGTTGACCTGTCAGCCTTTCAGAGAGTTATTCAGCATGGTGAATCTGTCAGGGCACCTTGCGTGAAAGCACGGCACACACTGAATCCTTTCACGCTACATTTGTTAAAAAAGAGCACTATCCAGCTGTCTGTTACAAAATAAATACCAGTAGCGTGTGTTCAGTTTTCATTATTTTAGTCATAGTCATTTTTTAGAGTTCATGATATTTAAAAAAAACTTTTTTTTAAACATTTGTTTGATTTTATTGAAATCAAATAACATTCCATACAAGCAAGTCAAGTTAAACAAAACTAGGTTCGAAACTCAAACAAAACTCTTTAAGTTGCATATTTGCTTTAAATTTCAGGTTTTTGTTATGTATAATTTTGTGTAGTATAAGGTACAGGTAGGGCTATGATGGCTTCTTTTGGCCTTCATAACCTTTGTAAAACATCATTAGGCAGTTTATTCATCTCTGTGTAGTGTGGCACATTGATATGACGGTAGAATTACCTGTTAGTTTGAAGGATTTTATAGATATTTGCAGGCAGCGTAGTGTAATGTATAAGGCTTCGGATTTCAAGCCCAGAGGTTGTGGGTTCAATTCCTGCTACTGACACTGTGTGACCATGAGCAAATCACTTGACCTGCCTGTGCTCCTTTTGCAAAAATCAAAAGAAATGTGACCAATTGTAAGTTGCTGTGAATAAAGGTGTCAGCTAAATAAATAAAATGTAAATATAAGTCTTATAACTAAATATGTAATTTAAAGCAAATGTGTCTCGGGTAAGTCACTTCAGACCACTCCAAAGTGAAGTTTTGTTAATACATCACATTGCAGAGATGAATTAACGCTTTACTAATGCTTCGTAAATGTCATTAAAATCAAAAGAAATGTTTGTCACAACCTTCTTACATGACAGTACATGAGTAATGCATGCATTTTTGTGTTGGCAAAAAAAATGCATTTTTACAAAATGGAAACTCCAAATTCGTTAAGGATGCATCTAAGGCTGTGTAAGTATGCATCTCCTAGAAATGTTTGCACTCCTCTTTAGATACTTTTGTGTCTCACTGTGTGAGAATAGCTACAGTATTTCACAAAAGTGAGTACACCCATCACATTTTTGTAAATATTTTATTATACCTTTTCATGGGACAACACTGAAGATATGACATTTTGATACAATGTCAAGTAGTCAGTGTACAGCTTGTATAAAAGTGTAAATTTGCTGTCCCCTCAAAATAACTCAACACATAGCCATTAATGTCTAAACCGCTGGCAACAAAAGTGAGTACACCACTAAGTGAAAAATGTCCAAATTGTGCCCAAAGTGTCAATATTTTGTGTGGCCACCATTATTTTCCACCACCAATATGATTATTGGTATATCTTTTATGCAGGTCTATTGTAAAGTATAGGTGGCAGGAAAAGAATATTCATTAATCAGCCAATCAAAATTTTGGCATAGCTAGTTACATCTTAATGCCCACAGTAGCTCCACTTGCACAGTAATTAAAAAAATGGTTATTTATGTATCTGTTTTAGAAGTCAGTTGTAATGTAAAGGTGTCAAGAAAAGAACATTCATTAATGAACCAACCAAAAGTTTGGCACTGCTAGGACACATCTTAGTACCCATAGTAGCTCCGCTGACAGAGTGATTTTTTAAAAACTGTTGTGAAAGGAAAAGTATAAAGAGTCAAAGCCATTCCCGCTAGTCTGAGGAGTGTTAATTGAAGGATTGTAAGGTTAAGGTTTGTTAGCAACATCTGTAAGCTGTAAGAGCCTCAAGTAAGTTCACTTGAAGAAAGGCAACTTATCAGTATTGTTCACTAGAAATGGTTAGCTGGCTGTAAAGGTATATTTGTTCATACTCATTTACTGAATCAATTTCCATTACAATATTGTCTAAATACAAAGAGATTTATTTTGCATTAATAGTGTTTTTTGGTTATTGATATCTCATTCATGTACAGTATGTAGAATTTTTGAAACTTAAATGTGGAAATTCTTCCCCATAATAAAATTCAGGATGAAGGCCTACATCAGTCTTTTCTCAACACTGTTTAAAGCGTAAATAATGGAAAAGATAATCTCTTATCTCACTTGATCGTTTTTTTTTCTTTTCTCTTCTATTAGAATGGTGGAGAGTGCCTCCGAGCCTACGTGTCTGTAGCTTTGGAGCAGATTGCCCAATGGCATGATGAACAGGGCCACAGTGGTCTGTGGTATGTTATGCAGGTTGTCAGTCAACTCCTGGATCCACGTACCTCTGAGTTTACAGCTGCTTTTGTTGGTCGTCTGGTGTCAACACTTATTGCCAAAGCTGGTGCACAACTGGGGGACAACCTCGATCAGATCCTTAGAGCCATTTTAAGTAAGATGCAGCAAGCAGAGACCCTCAGTGTCATGCAGGTGTGCCTTTTGATGTTGCTATTATAACACATCATGACCTTGTTACTAGGGTTATTATGTATGGATTTGTGAGATTCATTGCTATTTCTTTTGTTGTGTTCGATGTCTTGTTTAGTTTCGGTTTCATATAGAAAATCGTCCTTGTTCATTCTTGGCTTCTAACTGCAAAAGAAATATTTGTGTTTTATTGTTAGTTACTGACTCCCAACCATCTAAAATCCTAACCAGCTTTTATAAATCGTAATTACTGTTTGACATTACATTGTTTACCTGTATTGATAATTTGCAAAGATGCATGTAACAAGGAAAGCCAAATGTAACCTTCTCCTCACCAGCCATTTTCTTTGTATCATTTCCTCAGTCTCTCATCATGGTGTTTGCTCACCTCATACATTCTCAGCTTGAACCTCTGTTGGAATTCTTGTGCAGCCTTCCTGGCCCCACTGGGAAACCGGCTTTAGAGTTTGTTATGGCTGAATGGATGAACCGGCAGCACCTTTTCTATGGACAATATGAGGGTAAAGTCAGGTAAGGAGGCCTTCACGTTTCATGTATGGGCATTGCTTGAGCTACATATTATATAGCGTTCCCTTTATTCTTAATCATATTGAGCATATTTAATGTCTTTTTTTTCCCAGCACTGTGGCACTTTGTAAACTCCTTCAGTATGGTATTAACACAAATGACAAACGCCTTCAGGACATAATGGTAAAGGGTGAGGAAATCTGTGATCCCAATGAAGGCATTCGCACCCGGTCAAAAGCAGCAAAAAGTAAGTTATTCTAAAGTTGGGGAATTCTGAGTTGTTATAATTGCCAGTTGCTGACTACTCTGAAGCTTTCAACCCCAATTGAAACTGGCCTGTTATTCTTATATTGCAGTATTTGCCCTCTTGCCTAATTAAAGAAGGTTATTTGAAATACAGAGTGGCAGCTGAATGATGGGGTTAAGAAGTTATCCAGTATTTGGGTGACGACTTACTTATAGCTAGAAACCCAGTAGTAACTTTTTTAGTCTTTAGTTCAGATTAATGTTAATTGGAATAGTGGAAAAGAGAGAAAGTATAGCACATGATACAACATGCTTATTGTATTTTTCCCAAGTCTTTTTTTGGGCAAAAGGCGTTGCAAGCTCTTTAAAATTATGTGTGAAATATATGTTTTGTCATACACCCTTCAAACCTCTTTTCATGCATACCATGTACTTGATGTAGGTGAAAAGCAATAACAAGTGTCTCAATGATTGATGTGTTCACTTCGACTCAATTTGTTTTGGTATGTCAGTATCTGCTTATCATTAATTGTTTTTAAATACATGAAATTGCATTATTATGTGTTACTATTATTATTTTTATTTAACTTAAAAATCTTAAAAACAGTTTATTTTAACTTCCATTTTGTCAATTGTTTTTTATGGTAGTAGTATAAACTCAAATTAATGAACAAAACAAGGTGGGAGTAAATTTAATTATGAAAAGTTGTCACAGGGTAAAGTGCTGAAAGTATTGTTAATCTAAAGTGAGAAAAATGGCAAGTAAATTAATACCATTTAAAGAGTACAATACTTTACATTTTTACATGTTCTGATTATCTGTGTATGTACTGTATATGCTATTTGTGTATGTGTATATATCCCTCACGGGGATCGAACCTCGGACATCAGCGTCGGAGGCGAAGCCTCTTTATGCTGTGCCACGGCATGTGGTTCATTTATTTGACAGCCTGGAGATCGGAGTAATTACATTCATAGCATTCGTAGTCTGAAACACGATCTGATTGTATGGGTGGTTGTCCGAGAATTGATCTCCGCGAGGAGTGGAGTGGAGTGTGTACGCCTGATGAGCCCAAATAAGGGTGAAACACGTGTTGCGTACTCTTTGCATTATTTGACAGTAAAACTATATAACATTCTATGATCTGCTTCTCGCGACTGAGAGAGCGTAGCAGACGTTGCTGTACAGAGGTGTAAATATGGAGGCAGCATTGTTCTATCTAACTTTCAGTTTTATTGCTGATCTGCAAATATTTGTATGCTGAATTGTTAGAGATTGCCAGAAGTCCACATAACTGTTGGTAAAGATATGAAACATAAGACAAAGAATTTCTTATCTTCTGCCCCTAGACATAATAATCCCCTCATTTTCTTCCTTCTTTAACCTGTGCAGTGTTCAGACTGTGGCTATAATTGGGTATTAATAAAATTTGAACCATTAGGCTCCATATTTAATCTGTTGCAACACATTTTTTATTCTGCAGAGTGTATAAATTAGAAACGTTATCAAAAGCATCTTACCCAACTTCCTTCATGTTTTGCCTCTCTATATTTATATCTTTGCGATGGTACTGGCTAGTAAGACCTTAACACATCTTCAGATCATAGTAACACATTTTAAGGGAATTGCCTCTTAATGATCTTGGAGAATAACAAGAAATGATCTTTCAATTAATATTTCAGAAATTGAGTGAAATTCTGCAATTCACAAAATGCATTCTAGTTCAATGTACACCATGCTCAATTTAATTTAACTTAAAAAGTGTTCATCATTCATGTGTATCTAGTCTAAAATTGTCTGAAATGTAACCAGAGCAAGATCACACTTTGCTTGGACACATGTTCTGGGAAAGTTCTACTTCAGATGATTTTGGGAATAATTTTTGTACGTCTAAGATAGTCTTGGAGTTCAATCTCTCCTAATGCTTTATCAGCAGTAATTGGTAACATTGGATTTCAACATTGTGCTATGGAGGAATCTTTTATAGTAACATATATGACTACTTCAAAGACTTAGAATTACGTTCCACTGCTCAAAAAAATCCTACTGTATCAGTATTTTATCTGCTTTTTTTGTACTGTATGAAGAACTAGTTTATTTGGACTAGTCTTGTTGTATAGCTGTCTGAGTTGAGTGAAGGGTTGATTACTGGGCTTTATGGGTTGTCTTTGTAACATTATTGTACCTGCTTCGTTCTCTGTTTACATAGTAAATACAGTACTAATAAGCAGTGTGTTCTGTTATTCTGTGTTGTTCTTTAATTAAAAAAAATACCTTGCTACTCTTTGTTTTTTTAACCTCATAAAGTATATCTGAATATCTTGTATATTGCATAATAAAAACCAGAAATGTTATGCCTTTATTGTAGAATTGGAAGTTCACAATATGGGACTTAGACACATGAACCCTTTAGTTAGTATCTTGTTTTGTTGTTGACCGCTTCCTTCTCTCTATGTATGGCAGATCCTGAGCGCTGGACCACCATACCACTTTTGGTGAAGGTCTTCAAACTCATCATCAATGAATTATCCACAGTAATTGAGGCTAATACATCAAGATCAGCAACTGCGGATTGGAATCAAGATGGAGGTTTGAACCTCTTTTCCTTTCCCCTTCTTTTTTCAGTTCACAATTACCACCAGTCCCAAAGAGATTTTGTAGTGTGAGCTTTGAAAGCAGTTTCTTCATTATAACATTATGTTACAAATGTAGACATCTTATTTTGTCAAGCAGACCGTGTCTTGAAACAATAAACACAAAAATTATAGGAGACAACAGAATAACATATAAGCAGAGTTCTATATCCAACTGGCAGTTTTCTTTATCATATACTGGCCTCACAAGGGACTGATTTCAGTATTTTAAATTTTGAAAGAAGATGCATTTACGGTATATCAAAGTGACATGCAAAACGCATCATTCATGTTTTTAAGTCAATTATTTTATTACTTTACATTTGGCATGTGATCTTGTATAAGATCACAGTATAGTATGATTGTTGAATTTTTTTCCCTAAATGGAGTAAATGCTATAAAACCATCTCTTAATGATTTTTTTCCTTTTATGTACTAACAATTAAATTTAATTTGTAGAGAGTTTAGATTCTTGTGATTTCACAGGTATTTGAATTTCATGTTGCATCTGGTGCTTTGAATTGCATTATTTTTGTGATTTGTTGAGCACTTTGTAATGGTATACACTGTCATTGTCTGTATATAAAGTAAAGTGATTTACATTAGATTTACTTTATTTGTCCCCGGGTGAAATGAAAACTTTACAGAAGCTCTTGGGAGGAAAAAGTATGTACAGTTCCTTCCATAATGTTTGTGACAAAAAGATTTTTTTTCTATGATTTATCCCTCTGCCCCACTGTTTAAAATTACAAATCAAACAATTCAAATATGATTAAAGTGCCTATTTTCCTGGCTGCCATTTAAGGGCATTTAAATTCATTTCAGTCACAAAATGTAGAAATGGCAACACTCTTTCTATATGGTCCCCCCCATTTCAAGGTACCATAATGTTTGGACACAGTAATGGAAGGTCTATTAAAGGTGTCATATTTAGGACTTTGTCACATATCCCTTACATGCATTGACTGCTTAAAGTCTGTGGTTCGTAGACATCACCAGGTGCTGAGGATCTTCTGTGGTGATGTGCTGCCAAGCCGCCAATGCAGCCATCTTCAGCTCCTGCTTGTTTCAGGGGCTTGTCCCCTTAAGCTCTCTCTTCAATGTATGGAAGGCCTACCCAATTGGATTTAAATTGTGTGACAGGCTTGGCCATTTAAAATTTTTCAGTTACTTAGCTCTGACAAACTCCTGTCACACACACAAGCAGTGTGTTTGGATCATTGTCTTGATTTTAGGATGAAGTGCTGTCCACTGTGTTTGGAGGCCTATACTGGAACTTGAGCAGATCAGATGTTTCTGTACACCTCAGAATTCATTGTGCCATTTCTGTCAACGGTTCCATTACCAACGAAGGCAAGTGTGCCAGGCCAAACATGTCCAAGTCATAACACCTCGATCCACCATGTTTAACAGATATTAATGTTTAAATTGTATAATAAACACATTTATTTATTGTTATCGTGCAACAAAAACAGTTGTACAAACCCATAAAGGGTGCTCACACTCTGCTTATTAAATGCATTTTAGTTGCCTTTCTAGAAACAATGTAAAATTTAAAAGATGTTTCCAGTTTCCTTATTTTTGCTTTATTTTTTTCGATACATAAACATAGAAATACATAAATTATGAAAGACGTTTAGTTTAGAAGTATAGTGTGAGACAATCAGAAAAGTAAGTGTAGATCTTATTATTTGATAATATTAGAGCACTCTGGAAATTTTCCAAACATATGCCATTTTTAAGTGGCAGAGTGGTATTCAGTTGTACCATAAACACAGTACATCATTAGATTAGCTGAACAAAGTAGAGTGGGCGAGTGCCAGAGTCCTGAAGTGTGTCAGTATGCAGTATGACGCTAAAGTGACCTGGTACTTCTGTCATGAGCAGAGAGAAGCTTGCAACATGAATAGCTAAGGACATTGTTTTTTAATTTATAGATTCCAATGACATGTGGGAAGATGAAGATGATGACGATGACGATGAAGGGCTTGCTGGGCAGCTGCTTTCAGATCTAATTTCATCCAATAAATATGGTAAAAGTTCAATTTGGTTCATTCCAATACTGATAAGACTAGCGATCGGTAAGAGTAACCTGAATACCAGCATGTAGGATGTGTTGTCTTGAAGTGACATAATGAAGACATTTATTTGGCGAGAAATAAAATGAAAAATCTAAACTACTAATAACTTGTAAATGGGAAACAAACCCCTTGCCACTTTTGATTGTGGTCTAAAAACCTTTTTTATCAGTATGTTCCTTCAGAGTTACCAGTTGGTTAGTTTGGTGATTATTATTCCAAAAGCCTGATTCTGAGGTTTTAATAAATGCTACGCATTTGCAAGCATTTTATTCACAAATGACACACTCCTAGACTTGACAGTTCAGACTAAGGAGACGGAATCAAAGAATGCTTTAGGCAAGCACAACTAAGGTGTACTGTATGTGAAAAATATATTATTTCCATAGTACTCTCCTTTATACCTTTAGTGCAAGTATGTTTTAGAGTACATTTATCAAAACATACATAACAACTCCTATTACTAACTGTAAAGTCTAGTTTAACACTTTTAAGGCTGGTGTCAAAATCAAGGAGGTACGCTGAAGCCATTGATACACGTCAACAAAAAAGTTGCCTAGAGTGTATTGTTTGATTTTATCCACTGGATGGCAGCAAAGATTGTTAAATGAACTGAGCCACTGTTGGCAATCATCAAAAGAAATAACTCTGCAGAAGGAGTTTTCCATTTTGTTGCTGACTGCTTCTGCACTGTCAGATGGGGATTTTGAACTGCCATAAACAAAAAAAACCAACAAAACATTGAGAGTGCATCTGGATTATCTCCCAAGTATAAATGAGAGAGCAATCACCATTACTTCAGAGTGTGTTCTTTTCAGCAGTTCTCTATTTTGCTCCTGTACGAAGTCAGTTCATTTTTACAGATCTTGCAAGACACAAATTTCTATATATACAGTATTGCCCCCGGAATCTGAATGCCCCAGAACTCGAACTACTTGGAATCTGAATGAACAATTTGGGCAAATTTTGCCTCAGAATCCGAATGCTGCATTGGAATCCGAACGCACAGCATGTTGTTCGTGTGTGTTTGTGTGTATGTTTCCCTAGCACTTGGGCCACCCATACGCTTTGTCGTTCAGTTCGTTATCAAAAGCTGTAGTGAAAGCATCTTGTGTGATTTTCGCTGCTATTTTCGCTGCTAATTTTATGCTTTTGTGCCTGTTTTGTATTATTTTTTTTATATCTGACAACTTAGTGTATTCGCCATGGGTCCTAAAAAGTCCTATTATTATTTGTTAAAATTTTACTTTAAAATTCAGTGTACTTATTGTTAAAATCATTTTGAAAATTCGAGTTTGTGTGACCCAGGAACGGATTAATCCAGTTTCTATTATTTTAAAGGGGAAAATTGTCTTGGAACTCAAACAGGGTTCTGGAACGGATTAAGTTCGGATTCTAAGGGATCACTGTATTTGAATGAGAGTTCTTTGGTCTTTGACTTTCCATCCAAATTATTTCCAATGTTTCGACCATATCTCAAATTATGATTAATATTAAACTTAATCAATCAAGTGGTGTACATAATATGTAAATGGGCAGCTAATTAACAACATAATTCTTTGTCCACTATTTTCATCCTTCTTATCATTGATGACATAGATAGATAGAGAGGTAGGTAGAACTTTATTTGTCCCCAGGGGGAAATTTTGGCTTTTTACAGAAGCTCATTAAATAAATACATAGATAAGTAAGTAAATAAATGTACACTCACACTTTGGTCTGAACACACATTAGAATAACTATAAAGCAAGAAAACTAAAGTTCTTTCTTGGCTGTTACAGTCATATTGAGGCATTATGGTGGCGTATTGCTGTCCCGATTCTTTACACACTTCTGATGAGTAATTTATTGGCTGGAAGTCCACAGTGTTGGTGTGTCACGGAGAGGATGTGTAGCATTTTTCATAATTGCAGTCAGTTTTGTTTTCATTTTCTCTTTTTCCGCGACCTTCAAGGAGTCCAGAATGTATCCCATAACTGTCCCTGCCTTTTTAATCAGCTTGTTGATCCAGTGGGCCTCTCTTGGAAGTGATGTTACAAGCCCAGAACACCACAGCGTAGACAATTGCAATGGCCATGACAGAGTTATAGAAGATGTGAAGGATGTCACTTTCCACATTAAAGGAGCACAGACTCCTAAAACAAAAGATACTGCTTTGCCTCTTCCTCAGTTCCTTTGTGTTACAAGACCAGTACATCCTGTCATTGATGTGGACCCCCACGTGTAGGAGTGAACCACCCCTTCAACCAGTTCCTGAATAGTGAAAGACATAAAGGCTCTTTGGTGTGGTAAAAGTCAATAACCATTTCCTTGACATTGCGAGAGGAATTACCATTACACCAATGTGTGTTGTTTTCAGCAGCTAATGGTTATGCACCTCTATCAAGAGAGCTAATTTTTACTGATCTTGCAAGTAACTGTTTTCTATTAGTATTTGCATATGAGTTCTTTGGTCTTTGACTTTCCGTCCTATTTACATCCAATGTCTCCACCATATCTCAAATTATGACTAATGATATATGTCAATTAAGTGATGCATGGAATATGCAACAGGGCAACAAATGGACTCCACAATTCATCCATCCATTATCCAACCCGCTATATCCTAACTGCAGGGTCACGGGGGTCTGCTGGAGCCAATCCCAGCCAACACAGGGCACAAGGCAGGAAACAAACCCCGGGCAGGGCGCCAGCCCACCACAGACACAATTCATTGTCAACTATTTTAATCTTAAGTTATAACGATAAAATTAATTAGTTTTTGAACCCCCACCCTTTTTAATCAATAAATACATTAGTTGATGTTCTGAATATTATAAGGTGGGCCCCTTTTGCTCTTGAAGCTTATCCAGGCACTTTTCATGTAGCTGCCTGGACCAGAAAGATCAGTGGCCACACTTTCTTGGCAAACTGCATGTTGAAGTTCAATTGTAGCTGCTTTTTCCCCATAAAGGAAATCCAGATCTTCTCCTGGATACTATCATGTACATCCCTCCTTTGGATGGAATGTCAGTTCATCACAGGACACACACCCACATTCTGACATATTGGCCTAATACTGGGAAGTGTAGTTTATATAAGGCACATTTCTTTTAGATGTAGAAGAAAACCAGAATACCAGAAACAAACAAACGTTTTAACAATGGCTTAAATTGTGCACAGGTTTATTGAGATGTGAAACAATATCCTTTAGTCACATTTTTTCCGGGTCCGTTTACTTTTCCTCTCTCTTACATTACTGAACATACAAACTGATGTTCAAATGAATGAACAGCATATAAAAACTCCTATAATGGGAACAAAAGTTCAAGCTTTTTAAATGGATGTTAATGTTTTAGGCACATCAGAGAACACAGATTAACTGATTTTGGAGTGATTTATGCCAGGATGTCAGTCTGTGGAAATGTTGAAAACAAATCATCACTTAATAGTGTCAAATAGTATTGGTGTATTGATTTTTTTCAATAGATTTAGTTGTATAGAGATGGTGATTATTTTTTTTTGTTTTGCTGCTTATTTTACCTAACTGGACAACAGCAATGTCATTTTTCAACAAGGCAAAATTCCTTTGTTTCATTCCATACAGACAACGTATTGACTTGAAATATAATGCTGCTATAATCACACTTTTATAAAGAGTTAGTTATGTGCTGGACTCGTGACATTTTCTTCTTTAATATTGTGTCCTTTTATTTTCCCTTGGCAGATGATGACTATTACGAGGATGATGAAGATGATGACCCTGACGCTATGAAGGATCCAATTTATCAAATTGATCTGCAGGTAGAATATAATTTTTTAAAGAAAGTTTAAAATATCTTTGATTTGTGAGCACTTTAATTTTTTTGATTTTGAACTAGTTTTGACCACAAGGAAAAAGATTTTTCCAATTTAGGTTGTAAATGAAGCCATTGTGATTCAAAGTTGAGTGCACAGATATAGTTCTCTATTACTGGAATAAAGGTGAAGATTAAATTGCTCATTTAGTTCATCCAGTAACAGTAAAAAATAAACGAGAATATTTTTTGTTTATTTTCAGTGAGGTTAGAGAGGCTGTAAGTTTAACTTGAATGCAGCGTATGCATCCACAGGGTCACTATTCAAACATGCGCGTCTAATCAACATTTAACATGTTTCCATTCTCCAGCACCATGACTAGCGAGTAGAACTGCGTACTGCTCCCTTTCCTTGAAGCTTCTGTCCTTCTTACCTGAAAAATCTCAGAATACAGTTTACAACTCTACCTGCCATTAGGAAAAATGTTAATTTATGCCCTGCTATGGTACTTAGGCTTCAGCTCTAGTTCTTGAAGTTTTTTAGAAGGGTGGGGCGGTGGCGGCATTGGTGGTGTTTCTCATATTTAACATAATATCAAACATAACGTAAGTTGAATTGTTCATTTTCTCCTGTCTTTAGATGAATATTAATCAACCAAAAGGTTGTTTTACAGTATCTGACTATTACCAATGATTTATTGCATACTAAAACAGTAAAATGGGCTCATCAATGGGGGTCACCTTTTTGGAATACAATGAAATTCTCACTTACTTTTTACACCATAACTACTAACAAATGGTTTTCCAGACATATTATTAAAGGTATCACTGATGCCAGACAGTATATTCTAGATTCATATCTAAATTTTGAATATATTTAAAAAAAATGCATTGAAACTTGAATTTTCAGTGTCTCCAGTTAGCAGCATAGTGATTGTCACATTGACTCTTTGAACAACATGGTGAGTGCTCTGTCATGGTGCAAAATCAGTTTTGCTTGCACCCCTGCTCCCCTGATTTTTTTTTTTTTTTTAATCCTGATGCTTACCTGCAGGTGCATCGCCATTTTAGTGCAATGTTGCTGATTAATAGTCTTTTTAGAGGGAAACTTTTCATTAACAGGTCCGTTAATATCATATCATATTTTTCACGTTTGATGACCTGATGTGCCTTTTTTGGCTAAAAAAAAAACCAACTGCTGAAGTCACCTATGTTATAGAATATATGTCAGAAATTGGCATCTCAATCAACTCAGCACGGTGCCACTTTGCAGAACAATTAGCAAGAATTTAGGCATGCAATACCTAGTGGCATTGCTGATAACACTCTACTCCCGTGCTGATGAACGATTCAGGAAAATTTTTTGCCTCAATTCCCCAATTTGAAAGTTTTCAAGCTAATGCATCTAAAATACATTACATTCAGATGTCAGTTGACAGTTTTGATCAGTCATTCTCAAATTTAGCCCTAGAGGCCCCCTGAAGCTGCAGTTTTTCATCCCAACCATGTTCTTCTGTCAAATTAGACTCCTACATACTGTAAATTAAGCTGGCTGTTTCTTCCAGTTTGGTTTTTTTTTGTTCTTTTTTTTGTCAATCCAGAAATTGCCAACTTGTTATACTAAACTTAGTTAATGAATGGTAAAGCAAAATGACACCTTTTATTGGCTAACTAAAAAGATTATAATATGCAAGCTTTTCGAGGTAGCTCAGGTCCCTTTCTTCAGGCAAGATGTAATACAGAAACTGGAATTCCCTGTATTTATATAGACACCAGGACAGATACAACACTGGAAAACCTTTAAGTGGGTCAACTTAAATTTAATAGGAGTTTAGGTGTATAAGAATTATAGCGGGTGTCCCAAAATTCACGCAGGATTTGAATTTGGCTCCATTTGTGCGGTAAGGTGTTGCCAACGAAAAAAAGACAGCGTGACCGCTCACAGTTCAGGGTTATTAAAAATGGAGCGCTACACGAAAGAACAACGCGTTTTCATTGTTGAGCAATATTTTTAAAATAATGAAGGTTTGGCAGCTACAGTTCGCAATTTTCGTACAAAATATGGTCGGAATAGTGATTTAACTTCATCAACTTTTTTGAACAAAATCATCTTCAGCGATGATGCTCATTTTCATCTTGATGGCTTCGTTAATCGTCAAAATTGTCGCATTTGGGGTTCAGAAAATCCACGAGTGATTGTTGAGAAACAAATGCATCCACAACGTGTCACTATTTGGTGCGGATTTTGGGCTGGAGGCATCATCGGACCATTCTTCTTCGAAAATGCGGCTGATCAGGTAATAACAGTTAATGGTGCTCGCAATCGCGACATGATAATCCAGCTTTTTGTGCCTAAATTGCAATTTATGGATGTGGACGACATGTGGTTTCAACAAGATGGTGCCACATGCCATATAGCCTGGGAAACAATTCAATTACTGCATGAGTCATTTCCTGGTCGTGTAACTTCCCGTTTTGGTGATCAGAATTGGCCGCCCAGATCATGCGATTTAACACCGTTGGACTTTTTTCTAGGGGTTTTTTTGAAGTCTAAGGTTTATGCCATCAAGCCCACGACCACCCACGCCTTGAAGGAGGAAATTGAGTGCTATATCAACAAAATTCAGCCATATTTATGCAAAACGGTCATGGAAAATTTCAACAAAAGAGTGTGTATGTGCCAGCAAAGCCGTGGAGGCGATTTACCCGATATGCTATTCCATACATAACCCTATACTGTATACTTTGAGTCAATTAAAAATGTACAATTTTTAATTAAAAACCTGTGTTCTCTATCAAAATTACTTCTTGCATGAATTTTGGGACATCATATATATACAGTACAGGCCAAAAGTTTGGACACACCTCCTCATTCAATGTGTTTTCTTTATTTTCATGACTGAAGGCATCAAAACTATGAATGAACACATGTGGAGTTATGTACTTAACAAAAAAAGGTGAAATAACTGAAAACATGTTTTATATTCTAGTTTCTTCAAAATAGCCACCCTTTGCTCTGATTACTGCTTTGCACACTCTTGGCATTCTCTCGATGAGCTTCAACAGGTAGTCACCTGAAATGGTTTTCACTTCACAGGTGTGCCTTATCAGGGTTATTTAGTGGAATTTCTTGCTTTATCATTTATGGGGTTGGGACCAGCAGTTGTGTTGTGCAGAAGTCAGGTTAGTTGGACGATCATTTATTTTTCAACAGGACAATGACCCCAAACACACCTTCAAGCTGTGTAAGGGCTATTTGACCAAGAAGGAGAGTGATGGAGTGCTGTAAATGGTCATGAAAATAAAGAAAACACATTGAATGAGGAGGTGTGTCCAAACTTTTGGCCTGTACTGTATTTTTTTTATTTTTTTTTTGCATTATATTACTTTTACTTTTCAGGTTATATATGCATTAGTTACTGATAAGCACACAAATTAGTTTTACTAAAATAGCCATTCTTCAGCAGGCCGAAGTGTCTGCTATGCTTGTCAGCATTTGGAGACAATTAGGAGGACAAATTCCTCAAGAAAGGTGAATAAAATAGAAAATAACACTAATGCACCTTTCTGAATATAAAGTAAGAAAATAAAAATTAAACAGTAAGATCAGTGAAAGGTAAAAATAACTTTCCCCCAGGAAACCATTGGTTTACATGACAGTCCTAGTATTTCTGCATATCTGTGCTAAATTCTAGGAGGACTGAATTGTTTATTTGAAACATGTTTTTAGTTTTTGTTTAACTCCTTTAGTTTATTTTACATCTGAATGAAGGTGTCCATGAATGATTATATTCTGCGGTAGACAGCTAATCTGTCCTGGGAATCTTTGCCAGTTGCCTATTGACCCTAAAGTTAAGTAGGTTTTAAGATGGATGAATAGATAATAACATACTGGAGTTTAGGGATGGTAGTCTGTTTATGTTGAAAGTTAATCTTATGAGAAGGATTTCGGAGTCCTAGTGGACTCTTTACTGTTAACTGCCGGACAGTGTTCAGAAGCTATTAAGAAAGCTAACAATGTCAGGTTATATAGCTCCCTGATGTGTGGAGTACAAGCCACAGGAGGTTCTGCTCAGTCTTTATAACACACTGGTGAGGCCTCATCTGGAGTCCTGTGTGCAGTTTTGGTCTCCAGGCTACAAAAAGGACATAGCAGCACTAGAGAAAGTCCAGAGAAGAGCGACTAGGCTGATTAGAGGGCTTCAAGGGATGAGTTAGGAGGAAAGATGAAAAGAGCTAAGCTACTTTAGTTTATAAAATGAGATATACTGTAATTGAGGTGCTTAAAATTAGAAAGGGAATTATTATGGTGAATTGAGATAGTGACTATAAAATGAGTTCATCAAGAACACGGGGACACAGTTGGAAACTGGTTAAGGGTAAATTTCACACAAACATTAGGAAGATTTTCTTTACACAGAGACCCACAGACACATGGAATAAGTGACCAAGTTGTATGGTAGACCGTAGGACTTTAAGAACTTTCAAACTAGAGTTGATGTTATTTTAGAAGAATTAAATAGATAAGACTGATGAGCTTTGTTGGGCTGAATGGTCTATTCTTGTCCAGATTGTTCTAATGTTATTTCTGTTGCACGAAAGGCAAGTCATAAGCCATTCAGCTCATTTGTAGTGCATATTCACACACTTTTGGGCCACTTCACTTTCCCTGGAGAGGGTTATGGTAGCAACACGCTGAGCTGTACAGTTTCCTAAATTCTAAAATCTTAGATTAATTGATGCTATGGTGTAGCTGGGGCTTGGAGAGTATCGAATTTCTGCTGTTTGGAAATGATGTTCCCCTCTTGGCCCAATTCAGCGTAATTTAAAAAAAATTAAAGTTGATTGACTGATTGGGTAAAAGAATTGGGAGAAAAAAAAAAAACACAACATAATACGAACACTTCTGATGCTTCCCCTAATTCTTTTTCAGGCCTACCTTACGGATTTCCTGCGACAATTTGCTCAGCAACCATGCTACAGTATGTTCTCGGAACACCTGAATGAGGCAGAGAGGAGGATTCTTCAGTCAATTGCCATCTAAAGAAAGTGGCTTTTTATTCTTGTCCATCTAGTGATTCCCTCCCCCAAACCCTGTCTGCATTCCTTCATCATCCTTAGTGGGACACCCAGCCTCGCACACTTATTGGCTTCGTCCAAGGATGTGGGGAGTGGGTTGACTAAAGCTCCATTGCTCCGCGATAAACACTAATGCTTACAAGGCACTTAGCTTATTGCTCTTTATTTTTTGAAGCTCTGGCGCCCACAATGATGATGACGTGTTTTTTTTTTTTTGCAGGCTGGTGAAGAAGCAGCACACTTTGTGAGGGTCAGAGTTTTATGGACTGGGTTTGAGAAAGGAAAAGATTAGTTGTGTGCAAGTGGAACAGAATTGAATTTGGATGGGAATTGTCAGTCAAGATGGTACAAAAGGGGGCATATCTTAGCCAAAAAAAAGTGCCTACGAGCACTTTTAATGGACTAGTTAAGAGCTGGACGTGCAGAGTAACCTCACCGTGGCTTTTTGTCTTTTTAAAGCGGATGTTAAAGCCGCATGTTAAAAATCCGAGTGCAGGCTTGCAGACCATTTTTGAAGGTTTTGAGACTGATGTGCACTTCTGTAGAAGCAAAGATGGGGGATCTCCTCAACCGTGATTCAGGCTAATGGACTAATTGGACAAATCCCCTTCACCTTGGTTAGACCTTCTAGCATTAAGAATTGAAGGCTGAGTGGAGGGTGGGTCATGTGAATGACTACACCACATAACATTTTGATTTGATCTATTAATTGTTAGTCTGCCGTGTCTCATGACACCTGTTTCTTGCCTTTCTTTTTTTTTCTTTTATAAATCTTATTTTGTGACAAAAAATAAAGATAATTAAAAATGCTTGCAGTTTTGCATTATTATTTTTTTTTATTTCAATAGCCTATTGTTTCTTTTTTAGGTGCATTCAATAGTACCTATTGCGAAAGACCCTGTGTATAAAAACTCTGCCCCCTGTGGGCCAACTTTATTGAGATATGACACACTTATTCTTCAAGGACATGTATTCTGTTTTTTGTTCAGATACTTCAAACATATCGTGCTGTATTAAGTTTTAAATTTTCAAAATTTCCCATTAATAAGCACTGGTGAATTTGCATACTCATCCATTTTAAAACGGAGAAATGTTCTGTGCGACTCCAACTAGGAATGAGTTTAGGGTTTCAGTTTTACCTTGACAGCAGTTGCTTGAACTTGTATATTTTGTGTATTTTCCTCTTTTATTTATCTGACAGTCGCTTGGATGTGTAATGCAAGTGTGTCAGACGCCGGGCAGAGCATGCGGGCAAACAGCAGCCTAAGGTAAGTTAACTACTTCTCTGGAAATAAATGGAATGGGAAAGAAATTAGGTAAGCATAAATAAAACTAAACTGCTTGAACAATATCTGCAGATTGTTAATTGATTATTAAAGAACCAAAGTTATTAACCTTCATCTAAATGGTTTAAGGTTTCTTTATTTAGTCCTGTTTACACAAGAAAACATGAAATTTGCCTTCTCAGTTGCATCTAATAACAGACAGAATGAAATAAAACAGACAGAAACAAGAAGGGTTAAGGTAAGGCAGTTAGATAATACATATTTGCACAAAAAAAAATGTTACAGGATAAATATCAAAACCTTAATCATTATCTCCGATATTTCTTATTGAAGAGTCATATGGCACTAGGAAGACAGAAGTTTCTGGAGCGATTTGTGTGGGTTTTCAAGGCGACTCTCCTTCCTGATTTACTGAACTTTAAGTTCTCCATGTAATGGATGTCTGTCATCAGTTGAGATGATTTCCAGTTTCTTTAACGTTGCCTGCCCTCTGACACACACACACTAGTCAAATCATCTCCATCAGCCCCAATAACTTTAGCTGCATACGTCATAATCTGCTGGAGCTTTTTTGAGTTTTGGTTTGTCAGAGTATTAAACCGGGCAATGAAACTTAAAGTGACCACAGACTGGATCAGACTGTGGTGAAAGGACAACATGAGGTCCTTGTCTACTTTAAATAGTTTGAGTTTATGGAGGAGAAATAAGCACTGGTTGCATTTAAAGAATAACTATTTTGTATTTGTATTCCAGTTGTGGTTTTTGAAATAAGTAATGTAGGAAAGGCACAGCTGCCCTTACTGATATAAACAGAGGATGGGTTTAAAAATGGACAGTTTGTGTCCCAGACACAAACCTGAGAAATTCTTCAAATTAATGAGGCAGACACTTGTTTTTTTGGTTAAACATTAGCAAATGTTCACATATCGCATGTTGTTAATGTTTCTGCTTCTTGTATATGAATGCTTATTTGTATTCCCGTAATCACACAGACTTCGGTGTATTTTTGCTGTTACTGGCTTTTTGCCATTCATCTTACTAAAGTCAGAATTGTAACTACGTATGTCCATCTGTTTTCCTGGGTAAGGAGGTGATCATCAGTGGTGTGTGTTTTTTTTTTTTTTTGTTTGTCCTCTTCATGTCCATAACCCCTTATCAATTAATTTAGGATGACTATGATCTGATTTTATCCTAGCACCACAATACAGGAGCAAACCGTGGATGGGGAACCAAGACCACCATGGAGCCAGTTCTGAGCTACTCATTAGTCCGCACATCTTTGGGGATGTGAGAGAGAAACACATGTAGAGATGGGAAGAATGTGTAGATTTCACACAGACAGGGTCCCAGTGTAGGAGCAAGCTTGGTGAATCTCTGAGACCACTAACCATCTGTCATCTTTTTTCCAGGCCTTTTGAGGTATGTCTTTCAAAACTGAGTAAGCATTGTGCTCTTAAAGTTTAAAGAACAATGAAATAGAAGTTATATAATGTGGTTTATGAAATGCCATTTTTATTTTGTGTTGTGTGGTATTTGTGAGGGATCTCTGTTTCATTTTCCTGCTGGGATACCTGAACTACGAAGAGGTCTATGTAATTTATGGACTTTGTTCATAAATTGGCAAAAATCCACATTAAATAGGTATCACTTTCTGTGTTTGTGGTTCAGATGTTTCAACGAGTGACCCAAACAAACGTGATGCAGTAAACCAAGTCTTTCAATTTATTTAATAACTTAAGGATAATATAAAATGGATATAGGCAGATAAATGGGTAGAACTTTATTTCTCCCCTGTGGGAAATTTGTCATTTTAAAGAAACTCTTTAAATAAATGAACACACACACACACACACACACACACACACACACACACGAATGACTAAAAAGGAAGAAAATTAAACAAAAAGAACTTCTGACTTGGCAGTCTGAGGTGCTATACAGCCATTTTGTTGTTGGTATTAAGGAGCCCCCTGTGCTGTTTCTTGGCACACTTCTGCTGAATAATTCATTGGAGGAATGTCCTCCGTGCTGGTGTGTCAGAGAGAGGATAGGATGTTCAGTATTGTTCATAATGGCACTCAGTTTTTAAAAAAATTCCCTCCTTCACTTCAACCTCCAGGAGATCCAGAGTGTGAGTGTGTACACTGCAAAAAATAGCCAAATAAAAAACGTACTTAAGATTATCTGCCAATCCACCTATCTTGGTATCTTGGCAGATTTAACTGCAGCTTGTTACTTATTTTTCTATCTAAATCATTTGTGTCAGTAGTCCCCCATTTCGGTCCTGAGAATCC
Source organism: Polypterus bichir lapradei (assembly GCA_026402145.1). Lineage (NCBI taxonomy): Eukaryota > Metazoa > Chordata > Cladistia > Polypteriformes > Polypteridae > Polypterus > Polypterus bichir. The sequence goes on along the minus strand of JANRMT010027041.1, from coordinate 17,198,371 downwards.
CCTGGGGCTGCAGGTTTTTGTTCCAACCAACCTCAGTTTTTAATTGGACACCTAGCCTAATTAAGTGAGCTGTTATTTCACAGTTTCTGTGTTTTGGGGTCAATGAAGAAATTACAATACTAAGTGTGTTAATACATTTTAATTAAAACTAAACAATTATATTTGGAGATATGCATTTACAGTACTATGGGGCTCTGCCCCCTGCTCACCAACCTCCAGGTGGGCGCTATGCGCTGGCCCCTTCGTGGCTCTGCCGCTCGCTTATGGGGAAATGTATGTACAATTTAAACAGTTTATTTTCATGGGAATTGTTACATATGCATGATAAAACTATTTTACATTACAGCAAGTAATTAACCATAGTAAAAACTAATAAATTGAAAGAAAATTGTTTCATGTTGCATTAGAATTATTAGTTGCAATTTACATTTTTGTTCTGTTTGGCTTTAAAATTAACACACAAATACTTCTTAAACGTTCACTTTTATTGTAAAACTTCAGTAAAAACAATATTTTGAATTAACGTTTCGTCAATATCACATTGAATTTTGATTCTGTGTGTGGAGTTACATCATGACAACGCAACGTATAACTGCCCGTGAGTGAATATCGTTTCTTTCTCTCTAATCAGTAGACGTTTTTTGATCGTTTGTCCCTGTGATTTGTTAATTGTCATAGCAATAGCTATTCTAACGGGGAAACTATGCACTGTGAACGCTGGCCCCGGCACAGACAGACGGACAACATTTTTGCACCCCACACACTGTTTATTTACACTATATACAAAATATCAAAGTCACGTGCACTCACGAACCCCAGTGCCTTCAGCACCGATTTCCCCAATGTCCAGGGCCCACAGTCTCTGTGCCTTCCTGGCCGCCTCCCGTCCTCTCTCTCCAGTTCAGTCTGCTTCCTCCCGACTTCCACCTCCTGACTGGAGAGAGGCGGCCCCTTTTATGGGAACCCGGATGGGCTCCAGCTGCTTCCCGGCACTTAACGTTGGCCACACCCCTGTGTGGCGGAAGTGCCGGCTGCGCACCCGGAAGCCGTCCGTGTGTCCCCTGTCGTCTTCCCCCCGGCACTTCCTGGTGTGGCAGAAGTGCCGGGCTCCCGGGATAATTAGGCACTGGGGCGCCGCCTGGCGGTGGCCCCGGGTCCCTACAGGGCTGGGCTTCCAAGCCCTGTACCCGAGGCCCCCTGCATAACCAGGACAGACGCCCCCACTCGGTCTGGAGGAGGCACACGCCCTCCTCTGGTCCTCCAAGGTGTCCCGACCGGGCTCCAGCCCCGGCCGAGGACCACATGGGATAAACCGGCATCAGGGCGCCGCCTGGCGGTGACCACGGGCCCCTACAGGGTAGGGCTTCCATGCCCTCGACCCGTGGCCCCCAACAGAACCAGGACGGACGCCCCCTCGCGGTCTGGAGGAGGCACAAGCCCTCCTCACGTCCTCCACAGCACGTTTTAATACGAATGGCATATCAAGATCTCCTTTGGTGTCTAATGTTATTCCTGAAGATGTACTACATTACCTTTCTTGTCGCCTGTTAAAATTTGACATGTCAGAATTGTTCCACCAATTTTGAGTACAACTAATCTTGTCCTTTTGCATAGCCCATCACTCAGACATAAATTACGCAATAACATTACGATACATCCTTCTTTCAACAGGAATTCCAAATTTCAAATGTTTATTCAACAAAAACGCTACAAGGTAAAATAAGTTTCATTACAACACAAAAAAGGGGATACAAAATAGATTTTTTTTTCACTGTGTTTTAAAAATGATGTCTTCAAGGTGGTGGCCATCATTAGCGATTCACTCTTCGAGACGATTTCTGAACGCTCGCGTGACTCGTTCAGCCATTTCAAGTGGCATAGCGGTGATTTCATGGTGAATAGCACGCTTGATGGCTTGAATGTTTTGAGGTTGGTGTGTGTAGAACTTTGACTTGCGATAAGCCCCACAAGAAGAAAATCGCACGGAGCAAAATCAGGTGAACGTGAAGGCCACCTGACATCGCTGTGCAGGGTGATCAGCTTCCTTGGAAACATCTCCCAATAACTTGCATGGATCCCTGTGCCGTGTGAGCTGTTGCTCTATCCTGTTGACATCAGGCATCCACCACATCCATTTTTTTCCAGTCGAGGCCGCAAAAAGTTCTATAGCATTTCAGTGTAACATTTTGAAGTGACGGTGACCGTTGCTCCCTCTTCCTCACCTACAATGCCAAATTCCGCAATGGTGCACCACACGCTTACTGTGCAGGGGTCTCTGAAGTTCACGAGGGTTGGTTTCACCCCAATAGCGAAATTTTTGCTTATTTACGCAGCCATTCAAAAGGAAATGTGCCTCGTTGTTGCACATGATGTCTCGATGAATGGTTTGGAGAATGTTCACGCACAACTCTCTACAGCTCTCTCAGTGAGTTCCTGCTCTACCATCATTTTATATGGATGGAAATGAAGGTCCTCATGCAAAATCAAAGACATGTTGGAAATGCCTAACTTTGCTCACTGAACGTCTAGGACACTGCAGCATTGATGCCCTTACAGCTTGGATGTTTTCAGGCGTTCGTACAGTCCGAGGACGACCAGGAGATTTTCTACTCAATGTTGTACCCATCTGTCTAAATGTAGCCACCCACTGAAGAATTGTATACTATGAGGGGATTTGGGATGTCACCATTAGGAGGAATGCTGAAGTGCATTCAGAAGATGTTATTTTGTGATGATGGATTAGTCGTTTTTGAAGAACGCTTCGACAGTGAAAGCACGGAGCGCACCTACAAGGAATCTCCTATCAAAGGACCCCAACCCAACCCACTCCTCTGCCTCACGCAATGACCTTGAGAAATGTGGCACTTCATTTTGGCTCACCCTGTATAATCTATCATCCTCATTTCCATTCTGCCTCTCCATCATTGACTAATTAGTGGATATGACGCTGAAGCAGTTGCAGCCTTACATCACTTAGTGTTGTTCTCCCAGGCGTCTGCTTGGCTTGTTTTTAATTGTCACTATTTGGATACAATGAAGGGAGCAGACTACACAGGGTAAGAGAAGAATAATCGGAAAATAGAGTTAAGCATTTAAAGTTATAGAAAAAAATAGAAATATTTCTAAATGTCTTGTAAAGTGGTATCCTTCAATAAGGGCGCGCACAAAAAGGCGACCTCAATTGAGCGCGGCGAATAAAAGCGCACATAAATAAAAGCGACCCCAATTGAGCGCCGAATAACTGCGCGCATAAATAAAGGAGTGATTCAAAAGGGTGACGTCATGGGCGCAGCGGATAAAGGCAAACGCAACAAAATTATTACAGAAAATTAGATAAAGGCAATGATTGAACGTATAAAAAGGCGAAAGCAAGAATATTAAAACATCAAATTAATTAATGCATGAACTTCAAACGAACAACTTCTAACGAACTATTTCTAAAGCTCTCTATATTGTGTTGTTTTCAAAATTACAGAAAATTAGATTAAGGCAATGACTGAACGTATAAAAAGGCGAAAGCAAGTTACACTTGAAGCTGTAGATTATGTGCAATGCCACGTAGATATTCGAGATGCGGTCTATTAGCATAATCAAGGACAATTGATTTAATTCGCTCCGAAGCGTCTCTGTAGGTCTTCCTCGGCTTTGGAATAGGCTGACCTGCGCAGCTCAGTAAGGCTCTGCTCTTTCTTAAGGCCTTCGATCAATCTCCAGATACTTGGATGACACGCTCCCAGCAAGGATGAAAACGCCCGGTGCCACCCTTCAACGGAATTGTTGGTCTTTGGGAGATCGTTGATCATCACCACATCTGGAACATGGTTGTGCGTAGATGGTCTCTTGACGAATAATCCATTTATGGTATGACAGCGAGACGAACATTTTCCAATCCTATATTCAGTGCATTTCCAGATGTGTTTCCCGTTGATAGTTTTCTCCTTTCTGAATGTATAGCCTTCGACTATGAGTAGATCTGCACCTTTGTTGCTCTTCACACATTCCAGAGCCATTTGAACTAAATTATCTTCGAATTATATCTCAATTGAGGTCACCTTTTTGAAGCACTTTACGCGCACATTTATTCGGCGCTCAATTGAGGTCGCCCTTTTGAAGGTCGCCTTTTTGTGCGCGCCCTTATTGAATAGAACCTTGTAAGGTAACAATCACACTGCTGTAGAATAAAAGAAGAGGAAACAAATACCAGCTAACTAAATGAGATCAGTCAGTCAGTCACCAACCCACTATATCCTAACACAGGGTCACGAGGGTCTGCTGGAGCCAATCACAACCAGCACAGGGCACAAGGCAGGAACAAATCCTGGGCAGAACACTCACATACCAAGCACAATTCAGGATCGCCAATGCACCTAACTTGCATGTTTTTGGACAGAAACCAATGCAGACGCAGAGGAGAACATGCAAACTCCACGCAGGGAGGACCCGGGAAGCGAACCCAGGTCTCCTTACTGCGAGACAGCAGCGCTACCACTGCACCATAGTGCTGCCCTAAATGAGATCAATTATTGCCACTTATTGTGAATGTGGTTTGAAACAAAAACCTGCATTTCCAGGGGAATCCCCAGGACTGAGTTTAGGAACCCCTGAATTATGTATTTTAAAAATAGCAGAAGCCTCAGCACTGACCCCTTTCTGGACACCACTCTGAGAAGGTTCCTCGTAGATCTAATCCAATCTAGATCTAATCTAGTATTGTGTCCATATCGGATGTCTGTCCACTTACTGACCCAGGACGTCCCGTTTAAGGGTCATGGGAAGCTGGCACGCTCTTGGAAATGCTGGAACAAACCCAGGATGGGGTGCCGGTTTACTCTGTAGGATCAAACACAACATTTAAACCAAAGACCCTGGAGCTGTGAGGCTTCCAGATTAATTGCTGAATCACTGCTTTTGTTTCTATGAACCATTTTAATATATTTTTTCTTTTAAATTAACAATATAATCCATCCAGGTGGCGCAGTGGTAGCCTCTCTGCGTGGAGTTTGCATGTTCTCCCCGTGTCTGTGTGGGTTTCCTCCAGGTGCTGCGTGGGTTTTCCTCCGGGTATCCATCCATTTTCCAACTCGCTGATCCAAAAATGGATGGATACCCGCTGAATCCGAACACAGGGTCACTGCTGGAGCCAATCCCAGCCAACACAGGGCACAAGGCAGGAAACCAATCCCGGGCAGGGTGCCAACCCACCGCAGGACACACACAAACACACCCACACACCAAGCACACAATAGGGCCAATTTAGAATCGCCAATCCACCTAACCTGCATGTCTTTGGACTGTGGGAGGAAACCGGAGCGCCCGGAGGAAACCCACGCAGACACGTGGAGAACATGCAAACTCCACGCAGAGAGGACCCGGGAAGCAAACCCAGGTCTCCTAACTGCAAGGCAGCAGCGCTACTACTGCGCCACCGTGCCGCCATTAACAATATAATTCATAACAAAATTCTCAAACCTGCTTAACTCAGTTTAGGGTCATTGGGTGACTGGCGTAGGGCCGGGCCTATCCTGGCAGCATCGGGTGCAAGTCCACGGCAGGGTCCACATGTGCCCATATAGGGCCAGTTTGGAACCTCCAGTCAGCTTGACATGGGGAGAAAAACCTGAAGCAGACGGGCAACACAACATGCAAACTCTACACAGTGCGACATTTCCCCCCCACCCCAGATGTTAGCATCTGCATGTTCTCCCCATCCGGGTCCTCTCCGACATATGCAGGTCAGTTAAATTGGTGTTGCCAAATTGCTCCCCCATTGATATGCGTTTGGTGGTGTTTGCCCTGTGATGGACTGGCACCCTGTTCCTGCCTTAAGCCTCCACCTTCCTTATGACCCTCCTCTGGATAAGTGAGATAGAAATCTGGATGAATTTAATTGGTCCCTATTGACAAATGAAGCAACACACATAATAAAACAAGGGCATTGTTAAACGTTTTTAGGTTAAAAAGCTTCTTCTCAAGTAAAACATGCTTCCAGGTTTCTTGTGCTGCTCACATGTTGGCGTAGATCCTAGCGTCATCATCATATGGCAGCGTCTTCTGTGCTTTTCTTTCCATAGCACTCATCTGAAATGTCAGAGAACAGGTATTAATGTTCGGACCCCCTCTGGCCGTGTGTTACGTTGCACACAGACACTGGTGGTTTGGATTGACGCACTGTTTAAACTGTGCAGACTGAATAAGAAATCCATCATCCATTCCAATTTACAAACTGGTTATTCAAATTCAGCCTGGAGATTCTGTGGCACCCACCCTGGATGTGGGATGCCAGTCGTTCACTGGGCCCACTCACTCACACGACCCTAATGTGCCATAGTGGGGCTGCAGGCTTTCATTTCAGCTTCTGCATTGTTCATCCACTCACTCACTCACTCACCCACCCATCAATTAATCCATCTTCCTAACCCTTTCCCAGCAAGCAATTTGTCTTACTTATTACCATTTCCTGCTGCTAATTGAAGAGACATCTTATGTCTTAATTTTAATTGACTTGCTAATTCTGGGGGTCTGAAACTAAGCTCTGGTTTTAGGCATCAGCTCTGTGGGTGACCAGCTCCTAAAATATCTAATCCAGAAATGTAAACAAATAAATAACTTCCAGCCTACATACACTCACTGAGCAAATTATTAGGACCACCTGTACCCCCTACTTATTTGTGCAGTTATCTAATCAGCCAATCAGATGGCAGCAGTGCAATGCATGCAGTCCTACAGCTGCAGGTCAGGAGCTTCAGTTGATGTTCACATCAAACACCTGAATGTGACTTCAGTGATTTCAGCTGTGGGGTGATTGTCAGTGCCAGGCGGGGTGGTCTGTTTTTCTGTAACTGCTGACTCCCTGGGATTTTCACACATGACGGCCTCCAGATTGTAACACAAAAAAAATCAAAAAACCCTCCAGTGAGTGTCAGTTCAACGCCTTTTGATGTGAGACATTAGAGGAGAACAGCTACGGTAACTCAGATGACCACTCTGCACAACTGTGGGGAGAAGAAAAGCCCCTTCAGAGTGCACCAGACAACAAAACGCTGAGGTGTTTGGCCTACAAGAGCAGATGACCACATCAGGCTTCACTCCTGTCTGCCAGGAGCACAAAGCTGAGGCCGCAGTGGGCTCAGGATCACTGGACAGCTGAAGACTGGGAAACGTCTTGAACTGATGGATCTCAATTTCTGCTGAGACAGACAGATGGTAGGAACCAACAGCAGGAATCCGTGCAGCCAACTTGCCTTGTGGCAACAGTCCAGGCTGGTGCTGGTATTGTAATGGTGTGCGTGCAGAGTGTTGTCTTGGCACACTTTAGACCAACCAATCATCACTTGAATGCCACGCTCTGTTTGAGTGTTGTTGCTGACCAGGAGCATCCCTTCATGTCCACAGCTCATGCATCTTCAAGTGCAGGGGTGTCGAATTCCCATCCTGGAGGGCCGCAGTGGCTGCAGGTTTTCATTCTAACCATCTTCTTAATTAGTGACCAGTTTTTGCAGCTAATTAACTTCTTATACTTTAGTATTAACTCGCTGAAATACCCAGCGTTGCCCGAGAGGAAAATAAAGGTTTTTTTTTTTTCTTTAATTGTTTGAGAAAAATATAATTAAAAAAAAAAAAAAAAAACTTTAAAAATAAATTAACAAACAATGACGACTCACTAATGTGCTTGTCTTCTATTTTTGTGTGTATGTTATCATCCAGTTGATGCTCTGGACCAGCCAACTCTATTTAATTTGAAAAGCAACAGGCATGCGGTGGTGCTGCTCAAACATAAAGAAGGCTGGCAGTCACCGCCAGTTGGCCCTCTGATGGTCGTTCCAAGTGTCAACTGGATAATAAAGTGCATACAAGACCACGAGATCAGCCCCAGCCTACCCAGAATGGTGGGTTAGGGCTGATTTCACCCTACAGTATTTTTAGTCGCCTAATGATAAACATGTGTACCAAGTTTCACGAAAATCACTCCAGCCATTCGGAAGTGATGCTGGAACATACATACACACACACTGACTTTTATTTATCTATCCATCTATCTTTCTATCTAGATAGATAGATATATATAAAAAGAGAGAGAGAGATTAAATTGACTCCGACCTCTTAGTTGTTTCTTTTTCCTTAATGAGCAGCCAAACAATAATGAGACACAAAACAAAACCCCACGTGACCAGCTTAGCTTCCCTGTGCCCCTCACACAATATCTGAAATTAAAGAGAAGTGAAGGTCTCGGTAAGGCTGATCTGCTCAGGTCGCCAAACATTTTGATGATGGCCTTAGAAAAAATCGGGGGTGGTCTCCCTTCGACTTTCTCATATACTCAGATATGGGGGGTGGTGGATATTTGAGGAGTAAACCACAAGACAATGATTATATTTTTATAGTATGTACATTAAAGAACCATCAACAACCAATCAAACTGATAATATATTGAACAATTATTATTAAATTAAAGTTGAATAAACCGGGCTCTGCAGCTGCACGAATAAAAGGTAAAGTACTACTTCCAGTTGGCCGGAAATAGCTCAAAAGTTGATAGCAATCTACGTTTTGTACCTAATACTTGTATGCAAAATTTCGTTGACTGAAGTGAAAGCTTACTCAAGGTATCGTGTACATACACACACACACACTATTCCAAAAATGGTAATTTAGGACACGGGGAGGTCTAAAACGGCGAGATTCATCAAAATCTTGACATTGAATTTCTGGATGATTACAATACCGTCCCTATACTTCATGTACGAGAAAGTAAAAAAACAGAAAACTCAACAGTTTTGGAAATGTTTGCTGTGGCAGAATGAGAGCAGCAACAAGCCATTGAATTAAATAACAGGTTTAATTAACAGCGAGAATCAGTTGCTCATTAAGAAACTGGTTGGAATGAAATTGGTTGGAGTCTGAAGCCCCAATTTAGCTGGTCACCTGTTGTCTTGTTTCACGTCGCATTTCTGTTTGGCTGCCATTTAATGAAGAAAAGAATCAATTCAGAGGGCTAAACCCTTAAAAACAGGGCTATTAAAATGAAGGGAAAAGGAGTTAATTAGCAGTGAAAACTGGTCACTGAAAGGAAAAGGGTGAGAATGAAAACCTGCAGCGACTGCAGCCCACCAGGACCGGAGTTGGACACCCCTGGTCCAGTGTCTATTTCTGGCATGATGATGCACCACTGGTTTCACAAACGTGACAAGGACTTCAGTTTTGTTAAGTGGTCTTCCCAGCCAACTGATCCAAATCCAGCACAACACAGTGATTGTCCAGCAAAGACTATGACCCTTACAAAGGGGGCTTTTATTATCCAGAGAGATGGAAAGGACTCACAAGTAGCACCTCATTCTCTTTAATTATGAGTGTCACCTTTGTGTCATTTGTGATTCATTTGTCATCTGAGTAAAGCTGGAGCTTCCAAAGCACAGAAGTTTAAATACTTAATGCTAACACGAACTTTGGAGTTTTTCTTCTTCAGTTAAATATCTACAGAAAAGGGTTTATTGTGACTTTGTGAATGTATTGTTACAGCATAAGAGTTCAAAATTAAAAAAACTGAATGGATAAATATGTGGACAAATCTCTTTGTCATGCAGAAAATTATGACTTTCAAGGGGATTGAACACTTTTGCACGTCACTAAATCTATAACCTTTTTATGTCCATTTATTTAAATTACACAGTGCATCTCCAATCTATCATATGGTGTCTCTATCTATCAGTCTGTCTCTCTAGTGCATCTTATTTCAATTTATCTATTATTTTTGTGTATAGTGTTGTATATCTATCATATAGTGCCTATCTATCTAATATAGATAGATATGAAAGGCACTATATAAATCATTATATACTGTATTATACTGTAGTCTATAATATATTGTGTCCTTCCTATCTATCTACTGTATATCTCTCTCTATATCTATATCTATATATACAAAAACATATATATATATATATATATATATAAATATATATATATATGGTTCACCGACAAAACCATGACGGACAAATGAGCGCCGACAAAATCGCGAGAGAGGCCAAGAGAGTGGGACGCCCTTGCTGCAATTCTTCCTACATATGCAGGGCGTGATCTTAAGGACTATCTGCGTTCCGTGCTGATGGCATGCCGCGTCTCATAATATTGACTTCTAAAATAAACATTATTATATATGCTTTAAACTAGTAATTCATATTTAATGAACCTTTCGCGATTTTGATGGCGCATTTTAATCGGCGCTATTTTGTCGGTGCACATATGTCTATCGCGCAAATGTCGGGTCACTATATCTCTATATATATCTCTATATCTATATATATCTATATCTATATATATCTATATCTATATCTATATCTATATCTATATCTATATCTATATCTATATCTATATCTATCTATATATCTATATCTAATCTATATATATCTCTCTATCTATATATCTATATCTAATCTATATATATCTCTCTATCTATA
>JANRMT010027041.1:17116704-17143560 GCA_026402145.1 Polypterus bichir lapradei | reverse complement strand
CCTATAGAGAAAGGTACTTGATCTTTCAATTCACGTGGTGAAGATGGATAAATATACTGTATATATACACACACACACACACACACAGTGGACCCTTGACTTACAAACTCAATTCGAAAAGGGTTGTATAATGTGCATAATTTGCCAAAACACCAATAATTTTTCTAATGTACTAACCAAAAAGTTATAAAAAGTGCCTAGCTTTCCAGAAACAACAATTTCATACAGTACTCACCATTTAATTTGACATCTTTGGGCTGCAGGAAGGGAGAAGGAGGAAAATGAAACCTAAGGTGGTTATTGTTTAGAAGGAGGCTCCTTATGCAAATCTTTTCTTTGTAAAATTGTCGAGATGGTGGATTTCGACATGCTGTACATATTAGCGAGATCGGTCACGAACGGCACTCTCATATTTCCGCACAATTTCCTTCTTCGTTTCGACTGTGATCGCTGTTTCTCAAGTTAATAATGACAGTAGTCGAGCACTCAGTTCAAAGCTGGCCGTGTTGTGAACTGCTGTAATAATACACTCCAAGGCAAGCCGGTGCTGACTCAGCCTGATGACATCATCATGTGCCGCGCCAGCCCGCTGGCTAACATCCCTTAACAATCGCTTTCTTTACCTTCGTTACCTTCTCTTCCTTCCTTAGCAATTATGCGTCTTGCTTGCCATGGTCTTAGTGAATTATATATATAGATAAATCACTGCACTGACCAAAATTACGTCCACAAACAGATGTATCTGGGCTCCGACTGACGCTTATGAATGCTCTCGGCTGTTTGTCTACAATCGCACAAGCGGATATACGTGACCACATTCGGGTTGTAACGCAAGATGTTGGTCATAAATCAAAACAAAAATTTTGGTCGTAAATCAAGTTGTTCGTATGTCAGGCCGGTCGTATGTCAAGGGGTGACTGTATATACTGATGATACTTTATTTGCCCCCAAGGGAATCTAAGGCTAAAAGACCAGGGGCCTCATGTATAAACGGTGCATACACACAGAAATGTTGTGTAAGAACGTTTCCACGTTGAAATCGCAAAGTATAAAACCTACACCTGGCGTAAAGCCACGCATATTCCCACGGTACCTAATACCCTGTCGTACGCAAGTTCTCCCCTCAGTTTTGAAAACTGGCAGCACCCAGTGTCAAAGCAGTGCTACCTTTCCTGTGTGGTTGCTCTTTATTTCTTAGAACCACATTTCTGATGCGTCTTTATAAATACACTGAAACTAACCGCATATTGTTTATTAGTGTAATGCATCTAATTGTAATTAACTTGTAACAATATAATGGTCCAGGGAATAGCCATAGTATTCCAAATACCATAACTGCTTTAGCGTTGTTACTCTCACTGCACCTTCTTCTTCTTCTTCTTCTTTCAGCTGCTCCTGTTAGGGGTTGCCAAAGCGGATCATCTTTTTCCATATTACTCTCACTGCACCACTCGGAGTATTTATATCACTGTATCTGAGTGTGAATCACAGCAGCAGCTGATCGGAAAGAGAATTATCGGTATTACAGCATCAAGCACACGCTGCCTCAGCCACGGCAAAACGTTTCAAAGCCTTTCCTGTACGGACCTCGCGGTTCAGAAACAGTTTCATCCCAAGAACTCTAAACGCACTCAATCAAGTGCTCCTTGTAGAACTGTTTGTACTTATAAGTACAGTCACTCCACTGTAAACTTGCACTACAGTTATAATATCGCACAACCTGCTTCACTTTATAAAGTGTGTATTTACATATGATGATGATCATTTTTAAGATGAAATGCAACAAAATATGTTGATTACACAGGGTGACACAGAAAAATGAGAACTTTTGAAAAACTAAGACAGTCCTACAACATCCAGAGCCTTGAGGAACTCCGGGCGTATCTCATCCACCCCCGGGGCCCTGCCACCAAGGAGTTTTTTGACCACCTTGGTGACCTCAGTCCCAGAGATGGGAGAGCCCACCTTAGAGTCCCAAGGCTCTGCTTCCTCATTGGAAGGCATGTTAGTGGGATTGAGGAGGTCTTCAAAGTACTCCCCCCACCGACCCACAACGTCCCGAGTCGAGGTCAGCAGCGCACCATCCCCACTATAAACGGTGTTGACGCTGCACTGCTTCCCCCTCCTGAGACGCCGGACGGTGGACCAGAATCTTCTCGAAGCCGTCCGAAAGTCATTCTCCATGGCCTCCCCAAACTCCTCCCATGCCCAAGTTTTTGCCTCAGCAACAACCGAAGCCGCATTCCGCTTGGCCTGCCGGTACCTATCAGCTGCCTCCAGAGACCCACAGGACAAAAAGGTCCTATAGGACTCCTTCTTCAGCTTGACGGCATCCCTCACCGCCGGTGTCCACCAACGGGTTCGGTGATTGCCGTCACGACAGGCACCGACCACCTTGCGGCCACAGCTCCGGTCAGCCACCTCAACAATAGAGGCACGGAACATGGCCCATTCGGACTCAATGTTTCCCACCTCCCTCGGGATGTGGTCGAAATTCTGCCGGAGGCGGGAGTTGAAGCTACTTCTGACAGGGGACTCTGCCAGCCGTTCCCAGCAGACCCTCACAACACGTTTGGGCCTACCAGGCCTGACCGGCATCTTCCCCCACCATCGAAGCCAACTCACCACCAGGTGGTGATCAGTTGACAGCTCCGCCCCTCTCTTCACCCGAGTGTCCAAGACATCAGGCCGCAAGTCCGATGACACAACCACAAAATCGATCATCGAACTGAGGCCTAGGGTGTCCTGGTGCCAAGTGCACATATGAACACCCCTATGCTTGAACATGGTGTTCGTTATGGACAATCCGTGACAAGCACAGAAGTCCAATAACAAAACACCGCTCGGGTTCAGATCGGGGGGGCCATTCCTCCCAATCACGCCCTTCCAGGTCTCACTGTCATTGCCCACGTGCGCATTGAAGTCTCCCAGCAGAACGAGTGAGTCCCCAGAAGGTATGCCCTCTAGCACTCCCTCCAGGGACTCCAAAAAGGGTGGATACTCCAAACTGCTGTTCGGCGCATACGCACAAACAACAGTCAGGAGTCAGGACTCTTCCCCCCACCCGAAGGCGGAGGGAGGCCACCCTCTCGTCCACCGGGGTAAACCCCATTGCGCAGGCTCCAAGTCGGGGGGCAATAAGTATGCCCACACCTGCTTGGCGCCTCTCACCGGGGGCAACTTCAGAGTGGTAGAGAGTCTAGCCCCTCTCAAGGAGATTGGTTCCAGAGTTCAAGCTGTGCGTCGAGGCGAGTCCGACTATATCTAGCCTGTGCTCTAGTGCGCTCAGGCTCCTTCCCCTTCAGAGAGGGGACATTCCACGTCCCAAGAGCCAGTTTCTGTAGCCAAGGATCAGACCGCCAAAGTCCCCGCCTTCGGCCACCACCCAACTCACACTGCACCTGATCTCCTTGGCCCCTCCCATAGGTGGTGAGCCCATGAGAAGGAGGACCCACGTTACCTCTTCGGGCTGTGCCCGGCCGAGCCCCATGGGTGCAGGCCCGGCCACCAGGCGCTCGCTCGCCTAGATTCAAAACTAAATATACACTTATCCTGAATGCAAAGCCACGCATATGTGTGACTACATAAAAAATATTCACTCCTCCGTTCTAAGTTATAAACTCACCATACACGGCCTCATTTTATAAACACTAGATTCAAAATTAAATATTCACTTATCCTGCGCGTAAGACAAGTCCACACAAGTGTGCCTCTTTTTATAAATCGGGGGAAATAAACTTTCTTTCACTGCCAGTAGGCATTTCGAGACCCAGGAAGCCCCACCGACCATATGTATCTTCACCATTTGTCCACCCATTTAAAACTGTGGGAAACAGTTAATAGGAAGTGTTAAAACATTTAATAGGAAGCCACATGTGGTTTTATAATTTGGCCGCCAATTTTAAACGATGGGAAGAGTCTTTAGTGTTAAAATATTTATTGTAACAATTCATGCTTTTTTATTTAATGAAATCGGAAAATCATACGATTATTAAACCAGCCCCACACCATTCAACGGGATTTGAAAATAAAGAATACTAGCCAACCCACGGCGTACCATACGCCGCATAATAAGGCCAGTTTTTTAATGATTTTTAAGCACAGGGAGAAAATTAACATTTGAAAAATCGATAATGTAATAAATCAGCAAGAAAAGCAACATTGTAACAATGCACGGAACGAACCAACACACAATCATCCGTGACTGAAAACTGGCGGACCGCCATCACGCATTCTACTCCCAGATGGAGGGATGGGGGTGCACGGCGCAGTGTGTGGAACGGGAGGAGAGGAGAAGGACGTCCATTCAGCTCCCTCCATCATGCTAGTCTGTTGATTTCTTGTTCAGTATGCACTGCCCGCTCATGTGCCCACCTCCAACTCGTCACTTGAGTCGTTGTCGTGTTTGCACAGTCCAGATGCACCTGTGACTCACGTAGACTTTTCATTGCTCTGTGCGGTTTTGGCTGCTTTTCTATATATAATCCACCAAGACACCCGACCACGGTAGTAGCGAGGTGGGAGGTGGGTGTGCACAAAGGGTAGGGACGTAATCAGTGGGAGCGTATGAGTCGCACTTAGTGGGAATTCCACGGTTTGCAGCCCGAATGGGGTTCAACGGCTTACCCACGCCTCTCTGCGCCGGATAGACACACGCTCAATCTCATGCATAATTATTTATTGAATGCTAAACACTTCTGGAAAGACACGGTTGTCTAAAACGGGTTGGTGTGAGAATACAACAGTAAGTGAATGAAAAGATGGAACTCTGGAGAGAGCAAAATACAACACAATAGTGAACCCGCGGCATAACAAACGGCGCATAATTATTTATTGATGGTTGAACACTTCTGGAAAGACACAGTTGTCTAAAAAGGCAGGGTTTAAGGATACAACAGAAAGTGAATGAAAAGATGGAACTCTGGAGAGTCCGTGAGTGAAGAAGATGCATGTTTGTCGCAGATGCGAATTGCTGCATGTAGCGTGTAAAACAGTTTGCTATGGTGTACGCAGTCGTGCGTCCTAACCGAAAACTCGGTTTTTAAAGACCGCTTACTTCATTGTGTTTTAACCTCAGTTGTAAAGGATTGTTTTAAGGATCCCATGGGATACCCCTCGCAAACCGTTTTACATGCTGCATATGGCGACTTACCTCTGCGAGAAACATGCCTCTATGAACAGTCAAGGTGGCTCAGAGGTACATGAGGCCTCTATGACAGACGAATGTAAATGACGCCGTTCTTTCTGTGTCGTTGCGTCCGAGTTGGTGCGTGTGGCTCTGCGAGTTGTCATCGTATCCAATTGTTTTGGAGTTGGTGGGCGTGGCTCCATCTTGCGTGCGCCATAGGTGTCTTACTTGTCGGCGCCTTAATGAATCCACGCCCGTGCTTTCCATGGGTGTCTTGCCTTAGTGAATTATATATATCCCAGATAAGGTGCCTTTAAAACTCATAAGCTCTTTGTTAACTCGTTAATCGGTTAAATGTCAAAGCCTTTTTACATACCTGTGGTCTAAGAACAATATTATTAGATGAACTACGTCCTACTAACGAATCTCTCTTATATACCAAAATGCACAATGAACTTTAAAAGCTCGCGAGAAAAGTTATTAAAAACCTCCGCGTTGAGCACAGCAGTTTCTCGCTGTCTATGGTACTTGATAAAAAGTTATTTATATGCCGAGTACAAACACAGCTCTTTCTGATACTGTATTTTAGCCGCGTTAATCGTGTAAATGTCAAAATTGATCTCGCTTCATATTGTTTGCATGTACCCCCATTTATATCAA
This sequence comes from Polypterus bichir lapradei, assembly GCA_026402145.1. Taxonomy (NCBI): domain Eukaryota; kingdom Metazoa; phylum Chordata; class Cladistia; order Polypteriformes; family Polypteridae; genus Polypterus; species Polypterus bichir. Next base: position 17,137,772 of record JANRMT010027041.1, on the reverse strand, counting down.
CTTTAAAATACACGTGGTGATCTAAGAAACGATCTCTCGGTAAAACGTAACGTTTACGTGATTTAAGCCCTTTCCAATTGATATCATTCATATCCAACTTGACCCTATAATACTGAAGTCACAAAAAAAAAAATCACTAGATGGATAAAGCAAAATGTTAAAACAAAAAAATGTACAGAACGTGTGCTCCCCAACTGTAAAGCCACGCCCTTTTCTACATTACTGTGACGTGTCACTGCTTTTGACAACCCCGTGCTACAGTGCACTATACAGTTAATGACATGCTTACTGTCTCTCTGTTGGTGTGGTCAGGCGATGTGGTATGGCTTTAGGGAAATGCCCGTCTCATTGTTAGTAAATAACAATTTAACCCTAAATGCATTGTCATTTAGATTCAAGCTATTATCAAATTGTCACTCCATCCTTTTGCTGGATTGTATGTTATGGCCACATTTTGATGCCTAAGCTTTAACACTTTATTTACTTATCACCTTTCTTTAACACAACATTATGGTGGTTGCATTTTCGGTCTCTAAGAAGCTATGTCTTAAATGTTATGTTTTCAAGTACACTATATTTTTGGTGGTAATTGTCATCTTAACTTTTTCTATATTATCCCTAAATAGCGCAATTCTGGCAAACCACAGAATAGACCTGAGAGAATGCCATATTCGGGTCAACAAGGTATTACAAAGTATTACAACATTATGGCCCCTTTAGATGTAGTAACACTTTCAAATGCTTGAGGATCCTGGTTGTAATTTTTGCCATGGATTAAGGGAAGCCCACATTAACAAAGTGTGGAATGTTAAAGGGATTAAACGAAAAAAAAATAAATCCAAATCATCAGGATCCTAGACTATGAAAACTGGAACACATGATGATCATTTTGGTTTGCATAATGTCCCAGATTAAAATATGCAAAATACAAAAACATGCACAAAATATCCATTTAACAATACAGGGGACATTCTGCATCAATAACATTTAGCCAAAAAACAAATGCTGGATTTATAAAATGTATCAGAGTCTCTCTTAAATCTTATTGACTGTAAATATGCTAGTTTGTGCACTTTTACCGTGTTGAGGAAAGTGAATTTGTTGAAGTCTAACCATGGGGAACAGAAGGTAGCAGTACTGCCTCACAGCCCCTCAAAGCTGAGTTGAAATCCTGACCCTATCTGTATAATGTTTACATGTTCTCTCTCTATCTACATGGGCTGGTATTTCACAAAAACATGTATATCTGGTTAATTACTGACTCTAAATTGGCCCTGTTTCCTGCAATGGCAGGAGCCCTAAATATAGTAGGTGGCGTGGCTTTGCATGCAGGATAAGTGTATATTTAATTTCTTAATATTAGTTTTGAATCTAGTGTTTATAAAATCAGTTTGTGTATGTCGTTAGTTTATAAGCGCGGGTGTGTGAATATGTTCAGAAAGTTACTCATAGGCATAGCTATGACGACAAGATAAGTGTATATTTAATTTCTTAATATTAATTTTGAATCTAGTGTTTATAAAATGAGGCCGTGTATGGTGAGTTTATATCTTAGCGTTTTTTATGTAGTCACACATATGCGTGGCTTTGCATGTAGGATAAGTGTTTATAAAATGAGGTCGTGTGTGTCGTGAGTTTATAAGCGCGGAGGTGTGAATATTCTCAGAAAGTTTACACATAGGCATAGCTATGACGGTAAGACAAGTGTATATTTAATTTCCTAATATTAATTTTGAATCTAGTGTTTATAAAATAAAGCCACGTGTCGTAAGTTTATAGCTTATAAATCATATTAACATAAATATATTTTCATACTTTTATAGTTTCATATTTGCATATGTTCATATTTTCATAAATCATATTAACAAATTATATTTTCATGTTTTTATATTTTCATAAAGTATAGTTTCATAAATTATATTTGGCATATTTTCATAAATCATATTTTCCTATTTTGGGGCGGGGCTTAGCTGTCTGTATAACTACTCACAGTTACCGAACAATTCTCGCACAGCTGCCAAGTTCCCATTTTTCTGTGTCACCCTGTATTATACAGATAAAACTTTTAACTTCATTTAAATAATCTGTATTGTTAGAGGACACGGTGCCGCAGTGCTAGCAAGTTCACGTATTGTTCCTGCCTCACACTGTATATTTGCTGAGGCTGGCGTGGCACTGGAAGGATAGATGGACAGAATAATTAAACAGGTACTATAAAGATATTTCAATGTTCCTTAAAAGTTTTGAAGAATCATCATTGTAAGCTTACAGATGGCTTAACGTCTATTACAGAGCTGATTGTGTGGCGATTGGGTATTTGGGGAAAGAAAAGTAAGGACAGGAATTGGAGGTTAGTACGTTTGAAAGAGACAGTACTGCTGTAATAAATTATTTCATCGAAGGTCACACATGGCACAGCAGCATCCTGTGTGACACGTGAACAATCACTGCGCCATCGCGTTCTCATGTTTAATAACAGGCTTTCATTCCAATCATCATGAAAATGATATCAAGTATACATCTCAGTATTTTAATTATTCAGAGAGATGTAATATCACAAATGTAATGAATTCTGTGTCCTGTCGGAGGAAGAGAAAGAATGAAAGCACGTAGTGATTCACACACAGAGCACATAGAAGATCAAATATAAAACAAAGCATTTAATGTGCTACTATAGTTACGATGGGATTTGCGAAACTAGTAAATTAAACGATTTTAAGATGAAGTTTATGATGTTCTACTTTAATGACAAAATAAACTACAAGTGGAAATTTCGAGATTAAAGTTGACATTTCGTGCTTTTTTCCCCACTGTGTGCCTATTTCTTTTTGCTTGTACCCTAATAAGCTCAGACGGTGGGCCACAACTCGCCTTTTCACAGCGACTTTGATATGTGACTTCTTTTTTATTTTGGCACTGTGTGACTTTGTGAACTTGAGCTTTCAAGTTTCTCCAACACGCTATGTCACTCGATCAACTTCCTTCTGTTGATAATACCACTGTTTAAATCAACAAATAGTATGTTTTTCCCTTTGCCTCCACTTGGTATTCGCTGAAATTCTTATATTTTCCCCCGTGCTTTTCCCATTGTCTTTTCATAGAACGCTGAGCTCAAGGGCTATTTATATTGATTTGCATATTCAAAGAGATGTAATTCTGGGAGGAGCTGGGGCGGGACAGAAGGCGCGTGCACGAGTGTTACTTTTCACACTGACCTGGATTTATGGAGCAGAAGAACGCGGAAGCTGGAGTACGCACAGATTCCTGCATCTGGATTTTTCTGTGCGTAAACACATTTCTGCTTTTGTGCTTACGTCATGTTATAGTGTGAATTCTACGCATGGCGTTATACATGAGGTCCCAGGTCCTCTGGTGCAGGCTTTGTACTGATCACACTAGCAGAGAGGAAGTTGGAAGAATGGTGAGGGTCTTTGGAAGATGGAGGGTTAATACCTGGGAGTGCAGCTGGATGATAAATTGGACTGGACTGCCAATACTGATGCTCTGTGTAAGAAAGGTCAGAGCCGACTATACTTTCTGAGAAGGTTGGCATCCTTCAACATCTGCAATAAGATGCTGCAGATGTTCTATCAGATGGTTGTGGTGAGCGCCCTCTTCTACGCGGTGGTGTGCTGAGGAGGCAGCATAAAGAAGAGGGACGCCTCACCCCTGGACAAACTGGTGAGGAAGGCAGGCTCTATTGTAGGCACGGAGCTGGACAGTTTGACATCCGTGGCAGAGCGACGGGCGCTGAGCAGGCTCCTGTCAATCATGGAGAATCCACCGAACAGGATCATCTCCAGACAGAGGAACAGCTTCAGCCACAGACTGCTGTCACCGTCCTGCTCCACTGACAGACTGAGGAGACCCCACACTATGCGACTCTTCAATTCCACCCGGAGGGGTAAACATTAACATTATTCAAAGTTATTGTCTGTTTTATCTGCATTTTTATTACTCTTTAATTTAATATTGTTTTTTGTATCAGTATGCTGCTGCTGGAGTATGTGAATTTCCCCTTGGGATTAATAAAGTATCTATCTATCTTGGTTGAAGGGGTGTGGACATGTGGTGAGGAGAGGCAATGAAGTTGTGGGCAAAGAATGATGGGAATGGAAGTACAGGGGAAGAGAAAGTAAGGGACTCCAAAGTAGAGGTGGATGGATAAAGTAGAAGAATATCTGAAGAAAAAGAGTCTGACTGGGAGGGAGGTGTAGGACCGGGCTGTCTGGGGATGGTTGATCAAGCACATTGATCCCACAGAGAAGTGGGAAAAGATGAAGAGGAAGAAGTTGCTAGCAGAGGACATGGCCTGGGGACCTAATCCAGGTCTTCAAAATCCTCAAAGGCTTCAATAAAGTAGATCCAGCAGAATTCTTCCAACTAAAATGGAGAATTGTGTATGTGAGGACACCTTGTGGAAATTAGGGGGAAATTAGTTTGAAACTGAAGATAGGAAGTACTTGTTTACTCAGAGTTGTGGGAATCTGGAACAAATTATCGAGTCATAAGATGGAAGCAGAAACCTTGACAGCCTTTAAGGCATACCTGGAGGAGATATTGGGACAGCTTAGCTATTAGCTAAGCAAACAGGCTTGATAGACTGAAAAATTTTCTCCCATTTGTCCAATTTCTCATGTTCTGATGCTCTCAAAGAACTACTCTATTAGAGACCCTTACCTGGGTAGACAATCAGCGTGAACTCCTTGTATGAATCTACACGCTGATATATGTCCACTCCAATCCAATATTTCCCAGAATCACCGAGTTGGAGGTCATGGATGGTTGCAGTGATGACTGTCGTGGAGGGGTTGTCAAACAGGGAGTATCTCGCCGCACTCACCAGCACGTTCCTTAGGTTGGCACTAATCAACACATCTGTATTGGATGTACAAGGGTCCTTGCACAGGTACTTCCTATTTTCCTCATATCCACTTTCATATTTGATGTCAATCTTCACACTTGTACCACTGAAGGCCTCCTTTGTGGTTCCAGATGTACTCCTTGTATTCTCTAAAACTGAATGGAGAAACACATCAATTAAACGGGGAATCATATTAAACAGTAAGGATTATTTGACCTACTCATCCCTCCTGTCTGCTAACACCGAATGCTAGGTGTATCAGGAAGTCAGATTTAATGGCGGCAATATTTTCTACCAATCAGTAACCTTGGTGGTTCCTAAATTCCAACTGTAGGCATCCAGGTCTTCTCTATTAGTATTTGGTCACCACCACCCTTGAACCTTAATGGCAGTGTGAGAAGATGACTATAGTAGTGATGGTGAGAAACAAGAAACAATGGAAAACAAAGGGATATCCAAAGTTTAGTAACAGCAAGGGGTTCCAGATGAAGGATGACGTGGTCAAGTCTGGTTTTTAGAAATTGATTTATTAAAGTAATATGCCACCTAAAAATGGTATTGTTTTATATATGTTGCTTACCCCGTGTAAGGTGTAGCAATAGCCAAGAAAAAATTTGAACCTCATCTTTATGGAGAACAACATAACAAAAGTTCTGATTGAATGGGACCCAATATTGATCATCACCTGGACAACAGCAAAGATACCAAAAACATCCATGAAATAAAAAAGACGTTACATTGCAACTCATCGAGTTGAATGCTTACAATGTTATTTTTTGCTAAATTAGCATTAAATAAATAACTCCAGAAAATGAAAGTAGTCCCCAAAGAGGCCTCTTCACATGGGATTGTGCGTTTGAATTGAAGCCCCACTTCTCCCCCTCATTCATTGGTCAAGAGTCCTGTCTTTTTTGACATTGATCAACCCAAAAAAAGATCTTTTAATGTCATGTCATATAGCGGGTTGGATAATGGATGGATGGATAGTATATAAACTCACACAAACACTCGTATAAAAGCACACAGACAGGGTCACTCACACACACCCATGTGAAAAAGTAACTGCACCCCATGGAGACTGATGACTTTTTCATGATGTTTGAACATGAAAACAGTAGTAGCACATAGTGCCTACAGATAAAGGTGATATACCTGAATGAAAACAGTAAGAACATTTGCCATTTCAATCATTTATTCAACAAAAAAGTAGATGTAGATGGGAAAAAGTAAATCCACCCTTGGCCTCAGAAGCTGGCAATGCCCACTTTAGCAGAAATTACTTCTTATAGGCATTTTTCATAACTGCCCACCAGTTTCTGAAACTTTTGACTGCGGTCTCCATGCAGAATTCCTTTAGTCTGAAGACCTTTTGGTTTTCTTACAAGTTCTGCCCGTTTCAAATTTCTCCACCACATTTCAATGGTATTTATATAAGTGGCTTTGACTATGCCAGTCCAAACCCCTCCAGTTCTTTTTGAGACATTCCTTGTTGGATTTGCTAATGTGCTTTGAATCATCACCATGTTGAAAGGTCTATTTCCAGTTCAACTTCAACTTTCAGACAGATGGCTGCACATTTGCCTCAGTCACACTGGGATATGATGCAGAATTCATACTCAACTCAATGGCTGCAAGCTGCCCAGGTCTATTAAGAAGGCTAGTGTACTCCCAGGGTGCTATAAGTATAAAAGGAGGTTCTGCTGAAGCTTTATAACACGCTGGTGAGGCCTCATCTGGAGTACTGGGTCCAGTTTTGGTCTTCACGCTACAAAAAGGACATAACAGAGCTAGAAAAAGTCCAGAGAAGAGCGACTAGGCTGATTAGAGGGCTACAGGGGATGAGTTAGGAGGAAAGATTAAAAGAGCTGAGCCTTTACAGTTTAAAGAAAACGGGGATTAAAAGGTGACATGACTGAAGTGTTTAAAATTATGAAGTGAATTAGTCCAGTGGATCGAGACGTCGACTTTAAAATTAGTTCATCAAGAACATGGGGACAGAGCTGGAAACTTCTTAAGGGGAAATTAAACACAAACATTAAGAAGTTTTTCTTTACACAGAGAACAATAGACACTTGGAATAAGCGACCAAGTAGTGTGGTAGACAGTAAGACGTTAGGGACTTTCAAAACTCGACTTGATGTTTTTTTGGAAGAAATAAGTGGACAGGACTGGCGAGCTTTATTGGAGTGAATGCCCTGTTCTCGTCTAGAGTGTTCTAATGTTCTAACTAAATACTGCTTCACTAAAAATCTCTGTTCGGAAAACACCCCAGTACTCAGATGTTCCTAGGAAATAAGACATACCACTGTTATCTTTTTCGTTGAAAGTAGAGTAAATCACTATGCAGGCTGAGAGGGGTTCCCAAACTATTTCATATGACTGTACCTGTCCTGCATTAAATGTAAAATAATTTTTAAACCTGTTCCATTGCTCCTCCACTGTCTCCACACTTAAAAGCTTATCCCAGTCTATCCTCAGACTTTCCCGCATCTCCTCAAAGTTTGCCCTGCCACAGTTAAACCTAACAGTTTTAGTCTTTGTATCTGCACTCTTACAAAACACTGAGAATTGTATTCTATTATGGTCACGTGACCCTAGTGGTCCAATCACCTCTACACCCTCAATTCTATCCCGATTACTACAAAATACTAAATCCAAACTGGCTTCACCACACGTTGGTGCTTAAAATACTGTGTTAAAAAACCAGTCACTGATTACTTCTAACTCCTGTTCTTGTGCTCCTCCATTTGCAAGGTTTTCCCCTGTTAATATTCAGATAGTTAAAGTGCCCCAGGACTATAATATCCCCCTGTAAACCTGCCTTTTTAATATTACTAAAAATGTATTAAAATTACTGTCTGAATTGGGTGGTCTATAACACACTCCTAAAATAAGACCTCTTTCCCTAATATTTTCCAGGCGAAGCCAGATGTCCTCACTAAGATGGGGCTCATCGTCCAACTGAAGAGGACTTACATTTAAATTCTGTTTGGCATAAACAGTAACCCCACCTCCTTTTCTGTTCTGTCTATCCTTCCTAATAATGCGTATCCCTCTATGTTACACTCATCCCCATCTTTGTTATTTAGCCAGGTTTCCGTTATTGCTATAATATCATAATTATGCTCTGCTACATTCAACTCCAACTCACTTACCTTATTTTTGATACTTCTAGTATTAAGGTGAGCTGTTTTTAATGTGTTACTCCTTCTATATTTAAATGTTACTGTGCATTTTTATTTCTACACTGTTTGTTCCTCCATATCTTAACTGAGGTGTTGGTCTTTTTTTTGAAACTGTGAAAACTGGGTGGTCCAACACTTTCTGATCCTTTAGAGTGCCCTTTAAACATCACAGTAAATCCTATGCAGTAGATATTGCTGTGTGCCAACTTTGCCAGCACATTTGACCCAGTTACCTTCATTGGGCTGGGCAAAGTTGAAGTAACTTACAAAAACATTGTCAAAAAAATAAAATAAATAATAATAAGGCCACACTTTAGTTTCATGATTAAAACACTAATTCTACAAGTCAAACATATTTATTGAGTGCTGCTACTACTACTACTATGTAACAGCAGAACTTTTAACAGCTAAGATTTAAACATTTAGGATTATAATGACACAAGACCTACACTGTAAGTATCTGAAACAATCGTAGAAAAGCAAAGTTAGATGCTAATTAGTGTAGGAAGGATTTATGAACACGATGCACCAATGAGAAGGATTCTTTACAAACAGAAAATATTCAAGACAGCTCTCAATCCCAGCAAATTAATGGACATTTGAGCAATAAGGGATCTGCAATATTGTAAAACTCTTAACCCCTTGTAGACGATTGTCACGAAATTGCTTCAAACTGCTTCCGGCCTGAATGCAGCTGAGGTGGTGTATGTATCCTGCCAATGCCAGTTGATGCATATTTGATACGTACCAATGATTGTATCTGGAGTACTGGTCTTGCCATCTAGCAGTCTTAGTGGAAACTACATCCGCCTGATGGAAGCGAAGTGTTGGTGTGGCCATGCATGTGGATTTTGGCTATTAATTTCAAGAAATTGTCCAAATTTGAGGTAAGTTGTGCTAAGACAAAAGCACGTACTGTACAAGCTTGTTGTTTGCTTATATGCTATATTCAAATGAACAATCTGCACTTTAATTCAATAGAGTGTAATTGCAGACAGCAGTACCCATGAGGCCAGTCATGTAATGCCCCAAAATCTCGAAATGCCCTCAACGTTAGTCACGTAACACTCATCACATTAGACTATGACTAACATTAGAGCTCCATTACACTATGGTTAAGATTAGGGTTGTAGGAGGGTTACCCGAGTCAAAGGGCGTTTTGAGACTGACGTTGTGGGCATTACCTGATCTATGTCATACGTATTGCAGACTGCAGCTAGACCCTTCTCCTTAATTCAGCATCTGCTCGACAGCAAAAACACAAAGAATTTTTTTTTTATATATATAATCCTTCTATATAAAAGCCGTCGGGATTGTCCTTCCGTCCCGTGAGTGCTACGCAGGCGCGGAGTTTCACACACACCCCGTCCATTTTGCAATGCACGATGGGATTTGTAGTTTCGTTTTTCCAGGTAAAAGATGATTTTCTACTCCAGACTGTGTAAGTAGCACGGAGTTTCACACACGCCCCGTCCATTTTGCAATGCACGATGGGATTTGTATTTACGTTTTTCCAGGTAAAAGATGATTTTCTACTCCAGACTGTGCGATATCTTCTTCTTCTTTCTTACTGTATAAAAGCGGTCGGGATTGTCCTTTCGTCCCCATTGTTCTCTTGCTTTTGTGCGCGATGCGCTGCAAAAACAGACAAAATTATGTCTCTGGAAATAATGTTGATGGAGTACAAAGCCTCACCGCGTAGTAAATATCAGGGGGGTTCAAAAGGGCGACATCAATATAGAAAAAAAGTTTAAATTTCATCACAAAAATAACAGAAACTACGAGTATTAAAGTAATACCGCTCAAATGCAATATAACCAAATTAATGAGTTTGTATAAAATATCAAATTGATCTACATATTGAATTGCCTTAAGAAGTGGTCAACTTAAAGTCGGTCGCCTTAAAAGGCGGGTCAGCCTAGTTGTAAATAAATTTAGGCAACAAGGGTTTTAGAGTGCCCATCAAGCAACACAGTCCTGTACCCAGTTTGCCAGCCCATTTGACCAAGCTACTCACATTGGTCTAGGATTGCCCAATTGCAACTTCACAAATGCATCTTTCTTTTCTTGAAACTGTGAAAATTGTGGTGGCCCCCAATGACATTTAACCCTTTACAGGACCATTTAAACATCACATTGAATCTCACTTTTAGATATGAGAGAGTGTGCCAGCTTTGCCGGTCCTTTTGACCCAGATACCTATATTAGGCCAGCCAAAGCTCAACTGTTATTTATCAGAGGCATCAGTCTTTCTGTTAATATTAAATAAGTAACCGTTTTACATAATTAGCCAAGCTAATAATTAGCCGTGAATTAGTAGCCAACTTCAGTCTCGTTTCTCTTAAATACTCAAAAAAAATGAAATTCCCCAAATCGCAATGGAGTCACCTTTAGCTGCACGGTAAGTGTAGCCTGAAACGCAGCAGGCACACTTTTTAACTTTTTTCCCCCTCCCGAAATCGATTTTTCTCAAGCATGACATCGAGAGCTTTAGGATTTAGGTGCGGTGTTCGTTGACCCCCCGCCCAGCCTACTCATAGACGGCTCGGTGGTTGTACGACATTTACGCCAGTTCGTTATTATACTACTATAAGTGACAAGTGGAACATTACGGAAGCGTATTAGGGCCACGATGGACAGAACTTTAAATTATTAAAGCATGTGGGGGCACGGTGCTTGCTGGGATGGAGTTTTCAGAGATTAAAAAAAAAATCTTCATTATACATGTTTAATTATGCCATCCATTCAGGGTTGCGTCCATCCCAGCAAGCATCTTGTGCGAGGCAGGAGTAAATCCTGAATGAGGCGCCAACACATCGCAGGGTGAATATGCGCAACACATACAGTAGCAGGGTCAATAATACATAACAAAACCCCACAATTTACATGTCTTTGAAAGGAAACTGAAGCACGCTGAGTAGACCCACCAGAAAAACATGCAAACTCAAGGCAGGGAACACCCGGGACCCCCTTGCTGCGAAGCAGCAGTGCAACCACCACGCCACCGTGCCCCCATATGCTTTAATATATTTTAAGTTCTGAAAACTCTGAGGTCTAAGTTTATAACTTGTTTTAATTTCACAAAGACGTTTATCGTGTGGTGATTGGTTATGTGCAGAAAGAAAAAGCAAGGATAGGTACTGGAGGTTTAGTACGTCAGATAGAGACAGCACGCGTGCAATAAAGAAAGTCCGCTCAGAAGAACATCCATTGAATTCTGCGTTCGTGTCTCCGATCACCACATCACGAACCCAACATTTACACAATATTCCAGTTAAACCAGTGCGATACCCATTCATATATCCAGTTATTTGGAGCCTCGTCACACCTGCCATAAAGTTCACTACACTGAACATACACCTGGGGACCCCTTAATGCAAGGGAGCAGCACTACAGCCATGCCACCGTGGCCCTCGCCACCCATGTTTAATACATGCTTTAATGCATTTCATCGTGAAGAAGATATCAAGTATTTCTCTTAGTATTCTGAATGTTCTTAGAGCAGGAATATCATGAAGTCAATGTGCGGCGCTCGCAGTCTGCGCCTCTCAGTGCAAGAGGAAGTCAGTTGAAGAAGCGTATAGAGATTAACAACTGGGTCGGGGAACACTTAATATAAAGCATTTAATGTTCTACATTAATTAATGACGGGGTTTGATAAAATTTAGTATATTAAACATTCATTTTAAGATGAAGTTTAGTTTGCGACATTCTACTGACAAAATAAACTATTAGAATAAAGTGTAAATGTCGACTTTAATCTCGACATAAATGGCGAGAATAAAGCGGAAATGTCGAGAATAAAGTCAACATGTCGACTTTAATCTCGACATTTAGATTTTTTTTTTCTTCACTGTGTCCGTATTGTTTATTTTTTTTTTCATCGTGGCCCTAATACGCTTCCGTAGAAATTGAATTCTCGAATCCTCTATATCAAATTTCTGGGTCGCGAGGACGGGGGAAGGCGGAGCCTATCCCGACAGAGCCAATCCGAACAGGGCACTCTTTACCGAACGGGGCACCGCAGTGTCACTCACACCCCCATGGGCCAATCGGCAATTAGCTTAACCCGCTCACGCTTAAGAATAAAAAGTGCCAAGGAGATTCTTTAGAGAAGTGCTATAGGGGAACCATTTTTGGTTTTCAAATGAACAATAACTAGGAAGGTTTCATAAAGAGAGTCTTTTAGTTATTCAGATCCGTAACCGGCTTCATAAATAACCATTAACAGATAAGCTACTAGTTCATGATTTTTAGAAGTACTGTACACCAAGACAGACGAAGTTCAGGTTTTCTTGATTTGTCAGTATCCATATTAACTCACTATATATTAAACATTTCTCTTTTGTTTACATATTAGAAACCTTTCCAAAGCCCAAAGAACCACATTCAACATGCAAGGAACCCATACCTGAACTAAACGGCTCTTTTGTCAGGCAGTTACTCAACGAAGAGCCACACAACCCAGTAAGGCAGAACAATTACAGAAGAATCTTTTTAACAAGGTGTAATTATTGGAGCTGCGGAAGGAAACCCCACAGCGTCACGAGGAGACCAAGCAAACTTAACACAGCCAACAACAAGGGAAGGCACAGGGCTCAAACTCGGAACGTGGGATCCCGGAGATAGCAGCGCACCCTGCTGCGCCACCGTGCCGCCACAGGATAAATGAAAGATTAAACCAGTTAAAAGTAAAAATAAAGACAGCCCTAACGCCAATACCTGCTATCAGGCAGAGAAGCGCCTTCGCCGATTTCATGCTGCAGTCTTCCGTCTACGATCTCAGGTTAAGAAAAAATGGGTCTTCGCTGCCAGTACGACCACCAAGCACAGCGTTCACAGGTTCTCTGACTTGAAATCATGACACACACACAAAAAAAAAAGCCACAAGCTTTCCGGTCCTGCCCCTGTCCAACTACTCTGTGGCTTCCTTCGTGCTTACTGTTGTTCTATGCGTCCACATCTTCAGCTTTCTATATTCTCTTAAAGAATATTTTGGGAACCATCAAAACTGATCACAATCCCACGACTTAATGTATTTGATTTATCTATCAACCTATTTATTGCTTTGGCATAGGCGAGAAACTGAAACGGGTTGCCTTGAGGATTTGCATGTGTGTGTGGTACTTTTCATTGCTTTTCATAGTTCAAAGCAGATGACTGAAAAACAGCAGAAACGGCAGCCACAACTCACACACTCGGAGTGACAAGCGGGGCGACACGCAGTAAATGGAGTCCCGAGTGCTCCATGCGTGGTGCAGGTTAGGTGGCATGCTAAACTGGCCTCTTATGTGTGTGTAGCACAGATCTGGCATTTAAGGTAATAAATGCTCGTGCCGTTATAGAGTCATAGAAATAACATTTATTACCGACAACAGATAAATAGATACAATGCGTGAACACAAATGAACCCAGTAATTTGTAATAAAACCCCACAAACCTCCCAAGAACTAGTGAAATGATGATAAAATAAGATCAATAAATAAACAGTGCAACAACAACGCATAGCAATTCAATCGAACAATATTGTGAGAAGAGTAAAAAAAGCGTGACAAGCCCCATTGTATCTACAAAACAAAACTTACAATTAGTTAAAACACCTTGAATCTTAAAAACATAACACACATACAGTCGTATGAAAAAGTTTGGGAACCCCTCTCAGCCTGCATAATAATTGACTCTCCTTTCAACCAAAAAGATAACAGTGGTGTGTCTTTCATTTCCTATGAACATCGGAGTACTGGGGTGTTTTCCGAACAAAGATTTTTAGTGAAGCAGTATTTAGTTGTATGAAATTAAATCAAACTACCCGAAGCCCGCCGTAGCATACGGTGGTGTAAGAATAGGAACGGAAAACGGTGAGAAAGGAATTCAGTATAACAAAGGCTTAGGAAACCACCGTCGCAGTATAACTAAAATAGCAGGGAGTGAAACCAATGCCAATGGTCGAGAGAGTACCTTCCTGTAGCAGGCTACGGAAAACATAGACATATATAGATAGACGCCGCATTCACTGTGTTGCCCAGTCGACACGATAAGTCAGCGCGTCCTCACTATTGCGAGTGGTAAAAGTGCCATTTAAACTAATACAGGTAGACGTGGAAACTGGGTTTTCTGACGAAAAAACAATAACGTTTTAAACAGTATCGTTTACATACAACAGATTTTGGCGAATCGTTTACATGCAATTATTTATATCCATTTATACACTAATAATGGCAATTATTAAATAATAATAATAATAATAATAATTATAATTATTATTATTATTATTAAATAATTCCTCCCGTATAAGTAACATTTCTCGGACTGCTTTCTTCCATCTCCGAAACATTTCTACACTTCGTCCTGTTCTTACGCAACACGGTACTAAAGTATTGGTTAATGCCTGAGTCACCTCACCTATAGACTACTGTAATTGTATTCTATCTGTCATCCCACAAAAACGTATCCATCGCTTACAATTTATTCAAAATTCTGCTGCCAGGATAATAACCTGCTGTTCTAAATCCACTGAACATATCACATCTATTCTCTCTCAACTTCACTGGCTCCCTGTTAACTAGAGAATACAAAACTAAATACCGTTATAAACATTTAAAGCTCTCCACAACCTCACTGATCTCTCACAGATTTGCACTCCTCTCGCTCACTCAGATCCTCATCTGCAGCTCGACTTTCTGTACCGCACATCAGACTCAGTGCTATGGGAGCTCGAGCGTCTCTCATTATGCTCCTCAACTCGAGAATTCTCTTCCCTCTCATCTTTGTCAGCTCGATTCAATAACACATTTTAAAACTACCCTCAAAACTTATCTTTTCAAACTGGCATACCAATTGTGAATTTTGCACTGTTACTGCCAATTATCTTTGTTTGTTTGCTAATTATTGCCGTTTGATCGAGAGCGACTGTGGACGCGGAAGTAGGATTAGAGATGGCGGGCGGGGCTCTGTCGTGCACATCCCATGGTCTTAGAGTTGGCGGACGGGGCTTTGTGTCTTGTGTGCTGTGTAAAGTCAACGTGGCTCAGAGGTGCATGTGGACTTTTGCACAGACGAAAGTGACTGAGGCTGTGTTTGGCGAGTTGTTGCGTGCCTCGAGAGCGATGCTGGACTTGGGAGGGCGGTTACAGTTGGTGTGCGTGGTTCTGTCGTGCGCATCCCATGAAGTGGTAGAAGGGTTAGAGTTGGTGGGCGGGGCTCTGTCTTGCTTGCACTCAGTGTCTTGCGTGCCCTTAGAGAATTATATATATAGATGTGAAAAACTGGCTGTGCACAAATGTGGGTCCCCTTGTCATTTTGCTGATTTGAATGCCTGTAACTGCTCAATGCTGATTACTTGCAACACCAAATTGGTTGGATTAGCTCATTAAGCCTTGAACTTCATAGACAGGAGTGTCCAGTCATGAGTAGTAAAAGGTATTTAAGGTGGTCAATTGCAAGTTGTGCTTCCTTCCCTTTGACTCTCCTCTGAAGAGTGACAGACAGCATGGGATCCTCAAAGCAACTCTCCAAAGATCTGAAAATAAAGATTGTTGAGTCTCATGGTTTAGGGGAAGGCTACAAAAAGCGATCTCAGAGTTTTAAACTGTTAGTTTCAAGTGTAAGGAATGGAATCAGGAAATGGAAGGCCACAGGCACAGTTGCTGTTAAACCCAGCAGGTCTGGCAGGCCAAGAAAAATACAGGAGCGGCATATGACAGGATTGTGAGAATGGTTAGACAACCCACATATGACCTCCAAAGACATGCAAGAACATCTCACTGCAGATGCTGTATCTGTACATCGTTCTACAATTCAGCACAATCTGCACAAAGAACATCTGTATGGCAGGGTGATGAGAAAGAAGCCCTTTCTGCACTCACGCCACAAACAGAGTCGCTTGTTGTGCTCAAATGCTCATTTAGACAAGACAGATTCATTTGGGAACAAAGTGCTTTGGACTGATGAGACAATTTGGTCAGAACAAAAAGTGCTTTGCATGGTGGAAGAAGAACACCGCATTCTTGAAAAACACCTGTTGCCTACTGTCAAATTTGGTGGAGGTTCCATCATGCTGTGGGGCTATGTGGCTAGTTCAGGGACTGGGGCCCTTGTTAAAGTCAATGGTCAGATGAATTCAACCCAATAGAAACAAATTCTTCAGGATAATGTTCAAGCATCAGTCACAAAGTTGACGTTACACAGGGGTTGGATATTCCAACAAGACAATGACCCAAAACACAAGTGAAAATCTACAAAGGCCTTCATGCAGAGGGAGAAGTACAATGTTCTGGAATGGCCGTCACAGTCCCCTGACTTGAATATCATCGAAAATCTATGGGATGATCTGAAGCAGGCTGTCCATGCTCGGCAGCCATCAAATTGAACTGAACTGGAGAGATTTTATATGAAGAATGGTCAGAAATACCTCCATCCAGAATCCAGACACTCATCAAAGGCTGTAGGAGGACAGCGTCTAGAGGCTGTTATATTAGCAAAAGGAGGCTCAACTAAGTATTGATGTCATATCTCTGTTGGGGTGCCCACATTTATGCACCTGTCTAATTTTGTTATGATGCATATTGCATATTTTCTGTTAATCCAATAAACCTAATGTCACTGCTGAAATACTACTGTGTCCATAAGGCATGTCAGATATTAAAAGGAAAGCTCAGCCAATGAGAAACAAAAATCCAAAGAATTAAGAGGGGTTCACAAACTTTTTCATGACTGTATCAGACAAACAATAACCAAAGGATAAAAGA
This sequence comes from Polypterus bichir lapradei, assembly GCA_026402145.1. Lineage (NCBI taxonomy): Eukaryota > Metazoa > Chordata > Cladistia > Polypteriformes > Polypteridae > Polypterus > Polypterus bichir. The sequence goes on along the minus strand of JANRMT010027041.1, from coordinate 17,120,976 downwards.
AACAGAAACACATAAACACATAAGAGCTGAAGAGATTCATAAAAACAAGTACATAAAATAGTAAACATATCATACTGGGTTAAAGACCAGGGTGTAATAGTGTGTTTTTAAATAAGATTTAAAGATAGCAAGTGAAGGAGCCGGCCTAATGTCCAGAGTTTTGGAGCTACAACTGAAAAAGCCCGATCATCTCGGAGTTTGCATCGTGCCTTAGGAACAAGTAAGAGCATCTGGTCTACTGACCTGAGAGAGCAAGATGGTACATAAGGGTGCAGCAGTTCCAACAAATAAAATGGGGCACAACCATTAAAGTATTTAAAACAAATATAAGGATCTTAAAATGGATTCAAAAATGTACTGGAAGCCAGTGAAGGGAAGCCAAAATCGGGGTAACGTGCTCACACTTGCTTGTTCCAGTTAAAAATCGAGCAGCGGCATTTTGCATGAGCCGTAGGCGAGCAATGGAGCCCTGGCTAACTCCAAAAAGAAGCGCATTGCAGTAATCTAGACGAGATGTTATAAAAGCAGGTATCACGTTGCGTTTAGACAAAACAGGTTTGATTTTTGACAGCTGCCTCAACTGGAAAAAGCGAGATTTTACCACTGCGTTCACATGGCTATCAAGTTTTAAAGTGGAATCCATTTTCAAACCTAAATTTCTGATCATGGATTTCTCAAATTGAGCCATAGTGGAAAGGTCGATATAGGGGGTCCCGCTGGTGCCATTTGGTCTAAATAGCATGACTTCTGTCTTGTTCTCATTAAAATTTTGAAAATTTAATGCCTTACAACTCCTTATGTCAATAAGGCAATCAAGCAGGGGCTGAACAGAGCATGGACCAGAGGGAAATAAACCTGACAGTTGTCTGCATAATGATGAAAGGCAGGGTTTCCAGAAAATAGTGCCGTGTGGCAGCAAGTACAAGGAGAACAGAAGAGGTCCCGGGATGGAGCCCCGCGATACCCCCCAGGGGAGGGCAACAGAGGTGGAAGTAAAATCATCGATGCTGACACAAAAACTTCTGTCTGAGAGATAGGACCTAAACCATTGGAGAGCTGAACCTGTGATGCCCACCCACTGCTGCAGCCTGGAGATGAGGATGTCATGGTCTATCATGTGAAAGGCAGAAGAATGAGTAGTACACAGTCACCAGAGTCCACTGTTCAAAGAATATCATTAAAAACCCTTAAAAGAGAGGACTCAGTGCTGGGATGAGTTTTAAACCCAGAAGTAAGGACTTCAGTTGGGTGTAGATGACTTTTTCCAAGAGTTTCGACAAAAAAGATATCTTAGAAATTGGCCTAAAGTTTGACATAACAGAGTGGTCTAGACCTGGTTTCTTTCAGCAGAGGTTGCACAACAACATGTTGAAAATGTTTAGGCACCACATTAGATGTTAAACTACTATTAATAATAGTAAGAATAGGAGGACCCAAGGTAGAAATGACCTCCTTAAGATGTTGTGGAGGGACAACATTAATGGGGGAGCCAGATGTCTTAATACTGGAAACCAGGTGCTTTAAAAAGTACTCAAAGTAGTCAAACACAGCCAAACAGGGTATTAAAATGGATGGATCATGAGAAGGTGGTGAAATGAGGGCCCTAGTGCTTACAACCTTTTTCAAAAAAACGTAAAGAAATTTGTCGCAAGTTTCCCTAGAAGCTTTCAGATAGACAGGTTCATGAACATTAAGAACAGAACTCAGTGTGTTAAAAAGAGATAAACTGGTGGAAGAGCTTATGGTGACCGGGATAATGGACTATTTGTCATCCGGACTGCAGTTTGTGATACCCAAGGAGTGTGTTTCTGATAGGATGTGAGCAACACTGGAGCAGGCCTGTCTCCTATTAGAACATTAGAACACTCTGGACGAGAGCAGGCCATTCAGCCCAATAAAGCTCGCCAGTCCTCTCCACTTATTTCTTCCAAGAAAACATCAAGTCGAGTTTTGAAAGTCCCTAAAGTCTACTGTCTACCACATTACTTGGTAGCTTATTCCAAGTGTCTATCGTTCTTTGTGTAAAGAAAAACTTCCTAATGTTTGTGTGAAATTTTCCCTTCACAAGTTTCTAACTGTGTCCCCGTGTTCTTGATGAACTCATTTTAAAATACAAGTCTCGATCCACTGGACTAATTCCCTTCATAATTTTAAACACTTCAATCATGTCACCTCTTAATCTTCTTTTGCTTAAACTGTAAAGGCTCAGCTCTTTTAATCTTTCCTCATAATTCAACCCCTGTAGTCCTCTAATCACCCCAGTCACTCTTCTCTGGACCTTTTCTTGTGCTGTGATGTCCTTTTTGTAGCCTGGAGACCAAAACTGCACCCAGTACTCCAGATGAGCCCTCACCAGTGTGTTATATAAAGACTGAGCAGAACCTCCTGTGACTTTACTCCACACGTCAAGGCGCTATATAACCAGACAGTCTGTTAGCCTTCTTAATGACTTCTCAACACTGTCGGGAAGTCGATAGCTTAGAGTCCACTATGACTCCTAAATCCTTCTCATAAGGTGTATTCTCCTCCCTCTGTACACCTCAGACTATACAGTAAATATAACAGCAGGTCAAGTCACTTGCAGAAATTCTCAGATGATTCTGCACTTATGGGGTGTATTGAAAAGGGGAGATGAGACAAAGGAGAGGAGTCAGGTGAAGAACTTTGTTTGCATCTTAACATCAGCAAAACCAAGGAACTGCTTATTGACTCTCACCACACCAAAGAGTCACAATTCAGGGAGCAGATGTAGCGGTGGTCCACTCGTACAAGTACTTGAGGGTCCACATCAATGACAGGTTGGACTGGCCTCTGAACACAGGGGAACTAGTGAAGAAAGGGCAGAGCCGAGTCTTTTTTCTAACTGCATTCATTTAGCGTGAGTAGTGACATCTGTGGAAGAAATTTAACGGGTGCCCCCCACTGGGTGTCCCGTACAGGCAATAAATGCGTCAATCATTATTCTTTATTATCTAAGTCTTGCCAGAGGCAACACAGCATATCGTATTAGCAAGTGTTACAGAGGAAAGGAGCGTCTTCTGCGCTATATTTATACAATTCATTGATTAGATCACAATTCCGAGGAATTCATTACATAATCAGAAAACTTTTAACATGATTGGTTACAGCCAGTTGCTAATACCTTAAATAACCAGAATTATCTCCGTCCACCAAGTTGATTGATAGTCCTGTCAGTTTAGGAGTACAGTACATAACTTTTTAAATGCGACCCTGAGATTTTGCTTCATTTCCTTGTTCTCATGGTTTGTTAGATAATAATTTTATATCAACAGGAAACAGCCTAAGAATTACAATACAACAATGATTATGCCTTACATATGACCTTCCTTTTAGCTTTTATATATTTTGTTTTGCTATTAAGTCTTTAAAATTCCTTCATCATAGTGAATAATAAAATAACAGCTTCAGCCATTAAGCGTAAGCTCAGAAGAAAAAATAATATGAAAACTTAAATACAAACTCAGCAGATAATAAAGCTGAACTTCTTTTAACAATTACATGGTCACCTGCTAGGTGCAATTCGAACCAGGGTGCAAATTCAACTCTTACCCATCCTTCACATCTTCTATGTCTCTTTGATGGCCAGTCAGATTTTCTACGCTGTGGTGTGCTGGAGACATCACTTCAAGAGGCACCCACCAAATCAACGAGCTAATTAAAAGGGCAGGCTCAGTTATGGGAGGCACTCTCTCAGCATAGGAGAAAATTAAAACAAAACTGAGTGCCATTATGAACAATGCTGCACACCCTCTCTATGACACACCAACACTGAGTACCTTCAGCAAATGAATTATTCAGCAGAAGTGGGTGAAGAAACGCTACGGGGGCTCCTTTATACCAACAGCAATTTGCCTGCATAAGGCCTCACTAGCACTGGGACTGCTGAATCAGAAGTTTTTCCTTGTGACGGACAGCTGGGTCCCATGCCCGGCCTGTTGGGTATATTCCGGGGGAGCCACCATGGACACTCCAGTACCTCCCCCGGGACGCTTGGTGGCAGCTTCCATGGCGGGTGGTTGGGGAATCACCGTCCGCCATGGAGGCTGCCACCAAGCGTCCCGGGGGAGGTACTGGAGTGTCCATGGTGGCTCCCCCGGAATATACCCAACAGGGGCGTCCCGGCCGGGCATGGGACCCGGCTGTCTGTCACACCCTCTTTTTAATGTTGTTCAGTCATTCTGGTGTGTGTCTATTATATAGTGCCTTTCATATCTATCTATCTATCTATTATATAGTGCTTTTCATATCTAT
>JANRMT010027041.1:17101743-17116694 GCA_026402145.1 Polypterus bichir lapradei | reverse complement strand
TATCTATCTATCGCCTTTCACATCTGTCTATCTACACTATATTGCCAAAAGTATTGGGACCCCCTTCCAAATCTTTCAATTCTGGTGTATAACATCGAGCCCCTAGGCATGCAGACGGCTTCTACAAACATTTCTGAATGAATGGGTCGCGCTAGGGAGCTCAGTGAATTCAAGCGTGGTACTGTGATAGGATGCCACCGGTGCAGTAAGTCCATTCATGACATTTCCTCACTACTATATATTCCACAGTCAACTGTTAGTGGTGTTATAACAAAGTGGAAGCAAATGAGAAGAACAGAAAGTCAGCCACGAAGTGGTAGGCCACGTCAAATCACAGAGCGGGGACAGCGCATGCTGAGGTGGGCACAAGTCGCCAACTTTCTGCACAGTCAATAGCTACAGACCCCCAAAAGCTCAAGAACAGTGCAGCGTAGACAGAGAACTTCATGGAGTTGGTCTCCACGGCCGAGCAGCTGCAGCCAAGCCTGACATCACATAGTGCAATGCAAAGCTTCGGATGCAGCGGTGTAAAGCCCACCGCTCGTCACTTGACTCTCGAGCAATGCAGACGTGTCCTCTGGAGTGACGAATCACGCAATCCGATGGTCGAGTCTGGCCAGGAGAACAGAACTCGCCTGATTGCATTGTGCAAAGTGTACAGTTTGGTGGAGGGGGGGATTATGGTGTGGGGTTGGGCTTGGCCTCCTTAGTTCCAGTGAAAGGAACTCTTAATGCTTCAGCATACAAAGACATTTGGGACAACTTTGCGGGACCAGTTTGGGGATGGCAACATGACTGCGCACACACACACCAGTGCACAAATCAAGGCCTATAAAGAAATGGAGGAGTGAGTTTGGTGTGGAGGAACTTGAGTGGCCTGCACAGATAGAGCCCTGACCGACCTCAACCCGACAGAACACCTTTGGGATGAATCAGAGTGGAGACTGCGAGCCTGGGCTTCTCATCCAACATCAGTGCCTGACCTCACAAATGCTCTCCTGGAATAATGATCAGAAATGCCCATAAACACACTCCTACACCTTGTGGAAAGCCTTCCCAGAGGAGCTGAAGCTATTATAGCTGCAGAGGGTGGGCCAACTCCATTTTAAAGCCTATGGATTAAGAATGGGATATCATTAAAGTTCATGTGTGTATAGGTAGGTGTCCCAATACTTTTGTCAATATAGTGTATCTATCTATCTATTATATAGTGCCTTTCATATCTATCTATCTATCTATCTATCTGTCTGTCTGTCTATTAATTATATAGTGCCTTTCATATCTGTCTATTATATAGTGCCTTTCATGTCTATCTATTATATAGTGCCTTTCATATCTGTCTGTCTGTCTATTAATTATATAGTGCCTTTCATATCTGTCTATTATATAGTGCCTTTCATATCTATCTATCTATTATATAGTGCCTTTCATATCTATCTATCTATTGTATAGTTCCTTTCATGTCTATCTATTATATAGTGCCTTTCACATCTATCTATCTATGTAATGTTTCAAATTTTATTTCTATACTTATATAATTAGACTTTTTCTCTTGGTTTCTCATTTTCAACATGTGTATATTCCACATAGCTCATTAAGCGTTTCTCTGATTTTCAATTTATAAAAATAAAATAAAGTAATGTATTTTGTCTTTATTTAATTTCCCTAAACAAAATAAAAAAAAGATAGAAGTCCCTTTATCAAAAGGAAGACATCTTTAGTGTAATTAAACATGGTGCAGTCCTACACAAAATTTCACTCACAATGCAATGTCGGTCTCTGCTCTAAAAGTCTGTCCTGTCTAACACGCTGTGTGTTCAAAGGTATGAGGACACCCCGCCAGATCTCTGAGTTCAGGCGTTTCATTGTCAACAGGTGCGTCAAATCAAAGGACACATCCATGCAATGCTCATTGACAAACAATGGGTCAGACTGCAGAGCACGGTGGTGGCATTGTCATTGGATGTCACCTTGACCTTTCTGTTCTGCTGGATGTGCCCTGTTCATCTGTAGATGTCATTATTGTGAAGTGACATTGTTGAAGAGCAACAGTAGCTCAGCCACAAAGTGGTAGACCACACAATTTCACAGACTGCCGAGTACTGAAGAGCACAAAAGTCACCTGCCTTCTGGTGCATCACTCACAGCACAGTTCTTAACGGCCTCGGGAACCAAAATTAGCACAAGAGCCGTGCATCAGGAGCTTCATAAAATGTGTTTCCATGGACAAGCAGCTCCACCCAAGCCTAAGATCACTGCACAGTACAAAGGATTGACTAGAGTGGTGTAAAGCAGGAGTGTCAAACTCTAGTCCTGGAGGGCCGAAGTGTCTGTAGGTTTTCATTCTAACCCATTTCCTAATCAATGACCAGGTTTTAATGCTAATTAACATAATTTCCATTCATTTTAATAATCCTATTTTTAAGGATTCAGTCCTCTAAATTGATTTTTCTCCATTAACAGTCAAACAGAAATGAGAAATGAAATGAGCCAACTAATGACCAGCTAAATTGAGGTGTCAAACTCCAACCAGTTTTCTTAATTCATGCTGTTAATTAAAGCCGTTATTTAATTCCACAGCCTGTTGTTGCTCTCATTCTGCCACAGCAGACATTTCCAAAACTGTGGATGGTCTATTTTTCTAAGAACAGAGTCAAAATGTTTTAGTGACCTTAGCAGATTAACCTTACAGAGACCTCCACCTTTCTTTATTTTCAGATACTTTGCTTAGCTGGTCACACAGTGGCTTGTTTTGCGTCTCATTATAGTCAGGCTGCTAATTAAGGGAAAAGACTCAAGTAAGAGGTCCAAGTCAATTTAATTAAAATTAAGGCAAAAGAAGTTAATTAGCAGCAAAAACTGGTCACTAATTAAGAACATGGTCAGAATGAAAACCTGCAGCCACTGCGGCCCTCCAGGACCAGAGTTACCCGTGGTATAAAGCACATTGTCAAGCGAAAAAATGTTTTGTAATGGATGAGTGGACAATATACCTACAGTGTGCACAAACCAGCATGGCTGAGGTTCAAGAGAAAGAGAACAATTGTTTCAATGGTTGATGACCAGTGCCAAGCAAATTTGGTAGAGATGTCTTATTACTTAAAATTCAATGATGGATATAAATTTATCCTGACATGTATCAATGTGCTCTCAAAATATGCTTGGGCTGTGCCATTAAAGACCAAGACAGGGAAAGAAGTTCCTCAGGGTTTTTTATTGATTTTTAGAGATGGTGGAGTTCCTAAGAAACAATAGACAGACCAAGGAAAAGAATTTCATAACACATTAGTGCAAAATTACTAAAACAGAACAATATTGTACAATATGTCACTAACAGTAATGTAAAAGCCAGCATAGTAGAATAATTCAACAGGACCTTAAAGTCCAAAATGTGAAAATATTTTTCATATGCAAATACGTTTCGGTATATAGACATCTTGTCAGACTTTCTGCAGAGTTACAACCACAGTTTTCATCCATCCATCCATTCTCCAACCCGCTATATCCTAACTACAGGGTCATGGGGGTCTGCTGGAGCCAATCCCAGCCAACACAGGGCGCAAGGCAGGAAACAAACCCCGGGCAGGGCGCCAGCCCACCGCAGGGCACACACACACCCACACACACACACCAAGCACAATTTAGAACCTAACCTGCATGTCTTTAGACTGTGGGAGGAAACCGAAGCAGACACGGGGAGAACATGCAATCTCCACAAAGGGAGGACCCACTGCGCCACCATGCCACCCTGACCAGCAATGCAAATACCCAATTGACTGGGTTCAAAGGAAGGTGTTCAGCATACCTGCTGGTAATCGGGTCAGCAAACAGGAAACTTGTTTCTGGGACGGCTGCCAAAAGTAGTTGTTTTAGGATCTCCTGACAACGTGGCCTTCACTGGCAACTTCACATACAACCCCTTTAACTTTAAACATAACAACATCCATTTTAAGGCTCTTTACCTGGATGGAGAGCAGATTCCCATTAAGCCTCTGCAACCTAATTTTGCAAATGGTCACTGCGTCAGAGAATATTTTCATGTGGTGGAAACCGCAGACAAGAGGATGAAAGACAAGGCACTGTTAGTCGATTGTGAAGAGTTTGCTAGAAAGTATTCACTTTTTGCATTCAATCTAAGCCTTGATATGGAATCAACAGGACGCGACAGACTGCTGTCACCATCCTGCTCCACTGACAGACTGAGGAGACCCCACACTATGTGACTCTTCAATTCCACCCGTGGGGGTAAACGTTAATATTATACAAAGTTATTGTCTGTTATACCTGCATTTTTATCACTCTTTAATTTAATATTGTTTTTATCAGCTGCTCCTGGAGTATGTGAATTTCCCCTTGGGGTTAATAAAGTATCTATCTATCAATCATATAGTGCCTTTCATATCTGTCTATCTGTTATATAGTGACTTCCATATCTATCTATCTGTCCATCATATAGTGCCTTTCATATCTATTATATAGTGCCTTTCATATCTACAGTAGTGTGAAAAACTATTTGCCCCCTTCCTGATTTCTTATTCTTTTGCATGTTTGTCACACAAAATGTTTCTGATCATCAAACACATTTAACCATTAGTCAAATATAACACAAGTAAACACAAAATGCAGTTTTTAAATGATGGTTTTTATTATTTAGGGAGAAAAAAAAATCCAAACCTACATGGCCCTGTGTGAAAAAGTAATTGCCCCCTTGTTAAAAAATAACCTAACTGTGGTGTATCACACCTGAGTTCAATTTCCGTAGCCACCCCCAGGCCTGATTACTGCCACACCTGTTTCAATCAAGAAATCACTTAAATAGGAGCTGCCTGACACAGAGAAGTAGACCAAAAGCACCTCAAAAGCTAGACATCATGCCAAGATCCAAAGAAATTCAGGAACAAATGAGAACAGAAGTAATTGAGATCTATCAGTCTGGTAAAGGTTATAAAGCCATTTCTAAAGCTTTGGGACTCCAGTGAACCACAGTGAGAGCCATTATCCACAAATGGCAAAAACATGGAACAGTGGTGAACCTTCCCAGGAGTGGCCGGCCGACCAAAATTACCCCAAGAGCGCAGAGACGACTCATCTGCGAGGTCACAAAAGACCCCAGGACAACGTCTAAAGAACTGCAGGCCTCACTTGCCTCAATTAAGGTCAGTGTTCACGACTCCACCATAAGAAAGAGACTGGGCAAAAACGGCCTGCATGGCAGATTTCCAAGACGCAAACCACTGTTAAGCAAAAAGAACATTAGGGCTCGTCTCAATTTTGCTAAGAAACATCTCAATGATTGCCAAGACTTTTGGGAAAATACCTTGTGGACTGATGAGACAAAAGTTGAACTTTTTGGAAGGCAAATGTCCCGTTACATCTGGCGTAAAAGGAACACAGCATTGCAGAAAAAGAGCATCATACCAACAGTAAAATATGGTGGTGGTAGCGTGATGGTCTGGGGTTGTTTTGCTGCTTCAGGACCTGGAAGGCTTGCTGTGATAGATGGAACCATGAATTCTACTGTCTACCAAAAAATCCTGAAGGAGAATGTCCGGCCATCTGTTCGTCAACTCAAGCTGCAGCGATCTTGGGTGCTGCAACAGGACAATGACCCAAAACACACCAGCAAATCCACCTCTGAATGGCTGAAGAAAAACAAAATGAAGACTTTGGAGTGGCCTAGTCAAAGTCCTGACCTGAATCCAATTGAGATGCTATGGCATGACCTTAAAAAGGCGGTTCATGCTAGAAAACCCTCAAATAAAGCTGAATTACAACAATTCTGCAAAGATGAGTGGGCCAAAATTCCTCCAGAGCGCTGTAAAAGACTCATTGCAAGTTATCGCAAACGCTTGATTGCAGTTATTGCTGCTAAGGGTGGCCCAACCAGTTATTAGGTTCAGGGGGCAATTACTTTTTCACACAGGGCCATGTAGGTTTGGATTTTTTTTTCTCCCTAAATAATAAAAACCATCATTTAAAAACTGCATTTTGTGTTTACTTGTGTTATATTTGACTAATGGTTAAATGTGTTTGATGATCAGAAACATTTTATGTGACAAACATGCAAAAGAATAAGAAATCAGGAAGGGGGCAAATAGTTTTTCACACCACTGTATCTATCTATTCACTCATCAAAACAGGAAACCTCAGGGCTGAATTAAGATTTGCTGAAAAACGCTGCAAGATGCAGTGAATATGATTGTGTATGCGGTTTTTGACAACATCATTGAAATGATCATGCGTTGTCAAGTTATTTGTGACTACAGTTGAGTTGTAGACAAGTTCACACAGGCAGCCGCTGGACACCGAGGAGCTCAGGGCCACTCTTGTAGCAGGGTCACTGGCACGTGTCCATTTTCTGGATGTATTCCCTTCTGATAAACTGCCCAAGGAGACGCTGGCTGCCAGACCTCTGCTTATGATCGTAAACACAGACCCCCATGATAAACTCAGAAAGCACTTGATTGCAATTTACCTTCCGGCTTATGGAAAAGATGACTTTTTTGACTCACATGGAATTCCTCCAGATTCAGAAATATTTCCTGAAGTTATTATGAAATTTTTAAAGATTAATAATGACTGCATCACATATAACAGTATTCAGTTACAAGATTTTCTATCCACCACTTGCGGACACTGCTGTGTTTTCTACTTGAATTAAAAAATCAAAAGACTTACCATGAAGCAAATATTAGCTTTGTACCCAGGCGATGTTTAACTAAATGAATGCATGCAAATATAAATGGGACAAACTGGAAACATGAAACTGGATATGTTTAACCACAAATCAGAACCAAGTCAGTCATGTGTTTGCTTTTGCTGAATGTTATATGCAGGAAAAAAAATGTATAAAAGAAGATGTTGTAACTCTATGTATTCCCTTGGTTTAAAAATACGTGGTAGCTCTGAGGCTAAGGATCTGCGCAGGTATCCCGAAGGTTGCCCGTTCGAATCCCCGTCACTGCCAAAAGAAATCCTACTCTGCTGGGCCCTTGAGCAAGACCCTTAACCTGTAATTGCTCCAGGGACGCTGCACAATGGCTGACCCTGTGCTCTGACCTCAAGGGGTATGCGAAAACTAACAAATTCCTAATACGAGAAATTGTATAAGGCGAAATAAACAAAAAAAAAAAATATTAATTAATATAAATGTGTCTGTGATTGGCAGCACGGTGGCGCAGTGGTAGCGCTGCTGCCTCGCAGTTAGGAGACTCAGGTTTACTTCCCGGATCTTCCCTGCATGGAGTTTGCATGTTCTCCCCGTGTCTGCGTGGGTTTCCTCCCACAGTGCAAAGATATGCAGGTTAGGTGCATTGGCGATCCTAAATTGTCCTTAGTGTGTGCTTGGCGTGTGGGTGTGTGTCCTGCGGTGGGCTGGCACCCTGTTTGTTTGTTTCCTGCCTTGCGCCCTGTGTTGGCTGGGATTGGCTCCAGCAGACCCCCCATGACCCTGTAGTTAGGATATAGCGGGTTGGATAATAGATGGATGGTGTCTGTGATTATTATGGTGAATAATCTAATAATCAGAGAGAGAAAAATGTAGGGTCTTTATATTTTTAATGTTCACACCAGAAAAACACAGTGTCAGAAACTTTCACAGAGTTAAAGTCTTGATACAATCAAACAAATGAAATCATCTACAGGAGAAATTAAAAAAATAAATTATACAAATAATAATAATAATAAACAAAATATATTAAAGAAGTTGCTTCCTTAATTTTCTAACCATTAACACATAGTGTAAAACTATTTTCAGAGTTAACATAGTCATGATACAATCAACTGTGATGATCTAAATTAAAAAAAATAAACATTAGTAAGCACTGCTATCTTCTAATATAATACGCTACCGTGGCTGTTCGTTTGTCTGAGCAGGATTTTAAATCACCCGTAGCTCGCAAACCGTTTGACCGATTGACCTGAAATTTGGTACACATATACTACGTGACGTCTACTGTCCGCTTTCGGGGTGATAATTGACCTCCAAGGTTATTCTTCTTTTTATTTCAGTTTATTGTAGAATCAACTCTCGGCAGTGGCCAGCAGGCCGGCGCATGTGTATGGGCGCCGTTCTCATTTCCTACTATACTCAGCAAAAAAAGAAACGTCCCCTGACTTTCAACTGTTTTTACTTTCAGTAGACTTAATGTGTAAATATTTGTACGAACACTAAAAGAGTCAACACCATAAGACATAAACTAAAAATGTTTCACAATGTGTCCCTGAATGAAGGGAGGCTCAAAATCAAAGGTACCAGTCAGTATCTGGTGTGGCCACCAGCTGCTTGAAGTACTGCAGTGCATCTCCTCCTCATGGACTGGACCAGATTTGTCAGTTCTTGCTGTGAGATGTTACCCCACTCTTCCACCAAGGCACCTGCAAGTTCCTGGACATTTCTGGGGGGAATGGCCCTAGCCCTCACCCTGCGATCCAACAGGTCCCAGACGTGCTCAATGGGATTGAGATCTGGGCTCTTCGCTGGCCATGGCAGAACACTGACATTGCTGTCATGCAGAAACTCACACACTTTTTGCCACTCCTGTCTGGTCCAGCGAAGGTGGGTTTGTGCCCATAGGCGGCGTTGTTGCTGGTGATGTCTGGTAAGGACCTGCCTTACAACAGGCCTACAAGCCCTCAGTCCAGCCTCTCTCAGCCTATTGCGGACAGTCTGAGCACTGATGGAGGGATTGTGTGTTCCTGGTGTGACTCGGGCAGTTGTTGTGGCCATCCTGTACCTGTCACGCAGGTGTGATATTCGGATGTACCGATCCTGTGCAGGTGTTGTTACACGTGGTCTTCCACTGCGAGGATGATCAGCTGTCCTTCCTGTCTCCCTGTAGCGCTGTCTTAGGCGTCTCACAGTGTGGACATGGCAATTTATTGCCCTAGCCACATCAGCAGTCCTCATGCCTCCCTGCAGCATGCCTAATGCACGTTCACGCAGATGAGCAGGGACCCTGGGCATCTTTCTTTGGGTGTTTTTCACAGTCGGTAGACAAGTCTCTTTAGTGTCCTGCGTTTTTAGAACTGTGACCTTAAATGCCTACTTTCTGTAAGCTGTTAAGGTCTTAACGACCATTCCACAGGTGCATGTTAATTAATTGATTATGGTTAATTGAACATGCATGGAAAACATTGTTTAAACAATTTACAATGAAGATCTGTAAAGTTATTTGGATTTTTAAAACATTATTGTTGAAATACACAGTCCTGAAAAAGGGACGTTTCTTTTTTTGCTGAGTATACCTTCGCCGTCACTTCCTCTACCCCTTCATATCTTAAATCATTTTTGAGGCAGATTGATGACTTGAGTGCCGGCTTAAGTGAAAAATTAAGGAAAACGTACTAAGTAATTGCAACGCAAACACGGACTTAATCAGTTTAAACGCGAAAAGATACCGACGAAAGAAGAGAAGAAGCGGGCTGCTAGAGTGGAGAAAAGAAGAGCTGCTCAGGAAGCGACAAGGGCATCAAACTCTGAGCAAACGAATACTAAACGTACAGAGACAGATGATGAAAATTATAAGTCAAGTGTATTCACTGCACGTTATCGTGCAGTACGCCAATACTGATATTAAAATAATTTTTTCAAAACACTTTTTTCATATGCTGAGCCATACAGGTTTTCTGAACAGTTGTTTTGTTCTTACTTGTTATTGCAAGCTGAGCGTTTTTGCCAGGTAAAGACGTGTTTCTGCTGAAAAATCCCGATCTAGTGTCGCTAGAAAATCATGTGATACAGGCTGACGATCAGATGTCATGTAGTGGCTCTGGCTTTCAGCCAGTCTCCGTGATGGAAAAGCAAGAACGCTCTACTGAGAAACTGTGTGAGAGAGAGAGAGAGAGAGAGACAGCGGCGAGCTAAAGGGGCCAGTAAGAACGGGAGACAGAGAAAGGTAAATTTAATTTTAAAACCTTGCAAACGTAGTAGTAGACTCAACCAAAACTACTTCCACTTGGCCAAAAGAATTGTAAACTGTAAAAACAAGCCTTGGTGGCTCCTTTCTGACTTTTGAGAGCGGTGGACTCAGCCGATCTGCTCAGTCTCCGTCATAAGCGAGATGAGCACTCGCACTTGATTTCACCCAAAAGACCAAAGGGGAGAAACAGGAAAGAAAAAGAAAACAAAGCATAACTTACCCAGTTATTGTTATTGAGGCTCTGTGTCCTACGGGTCGGTCCAAATACCGGCCATTAAAAATTCTTTTTGGTCAAGCCTTTACAATACAGGGGCCAAAACTTTTTAAGATAAAATTTTTTTAACGTAACCCACCAACATACTTTTTAACTAATCAATGAACATACGCCGCATGTTAAGCCAACCAATGGCATTACACCATGCCGGCGGGGGTTTGCGCTGAGTGCGTCGAACACTTCAAGCTCAGACCAGCCAATGAGATTACACACCAGGCGGTGGGGATGTGAAGAGTATACGGCTAAAGGCAAGATGGCGCGACTGAAAATTTTATGAATGGGGAGTCGATGAAAATGGTGTTACCATATGAACTTAACAGTAACAGGCAAAAGCACAGTAGCACTCATAGTGCTGCCGATTTCTAAGCCAGCAGAGCAGCGTTCGTATCCGGGGAGAAGAGTAAAAGTAAGTCAAGAATTTTTAAATGTGTATATTATTATGATTAAATATTAGTGTATGAGATTCTAGTCCCATTAACTAAATTGTAAAATGGAATACTTACATCTTGCCTGAAGAAGGGGCCCGAGTTGCCTCGAAAGCTTGCATATTATAATCTTTCTAGTTAGCCAATAAAAGGTGTCATTTTGCTTGACTTCTCACTACATTCGTAATGGCTAACACGGTGTAACACCCTACTACTACAAAATGGAACACTCTAATGTTTTGTTGTCATTTTGATTACATACTAGTTTAGTTTATGATACGCCTAGAAGTTGCTAAGACACACTAGAGCAAACAAGTGGTTGCAGAATATAATGTAACATAGAGTTTGTTCCATCTGCAAAATAAAGTTTGTTCTTCAGTTATATAAATGCATTTATTTTCAACATTTTAAATCACATTGTCATTTAAATTTAATTAAAAAATCTCTTTGAACCTAACTATTACCTAACTGGTAAGGGATATCATCGAGTTGTCTTTTCGCTGGGTTGCCCCTGAACGGAGGAGGCTACTAAGCGATTTGAATACCAACATACCAGATGAGTTTAGATTGAGAGCATCAATATACGTACATCATCGCAGCACCCCATGGCTTACGTGTTTAAAAAGACCAAGGATAAAAAAAAATGTGATTTTATTGACAACTATTAAATGTTTTGTGGACCTGGGCAGATCAGCATTCTTGAGACATTCACCTTTCTTTATTTTCAGATATTGTATGATGGACACAGTTTGCTAGTAATGTTTTGTCTCATTTTATATCTCATTATTGTTTGATAGCTAATTTAGAACAAAAGAAACAATTGAGGGGTCTGATTCTTCAAGGATAAGTCAATTAAAATTAATTCAAAAGAAGTTAATTAGCAGCAAAAAGCAGGACACTAATTAAGAAAAGGGTAAAAATGAAAACCTGCAGCCACTGCGGCCCTCCAGGACCGGAGTTTGAGCCCACTGATTTATTGTAAAGGGAGATAAGAAGATTTTCTGAACAATCTTTTGGGGTGTGCTCATTTATGGTGGGACATATAAACAAAATACCTGTGAGTGTATAGAGCTCTGATCACGCTCAACCACAGCCACTAGATGGCACATGCATGACTTTTAAATTTTTGTGTGAAGCAAACGCCACCATGCAACAACGACATTGTGCTAATGACACAGATGAAGAGACACAACATCGGAACGGTTCAACAATGTGCAAGTGAAACACCTCAGCAATGGAGAGCAAGGCTTAAAGCTTTTGTTACAAAAATTGTCTATCTGGAGGTATTTTCTTGAGGAAAAGATTAATAGGACTCGTATGCCAGCGATACGGCTAATGGTACAGTAATCCCTCGCTACTTTGTGGTTCACTTTTCGCGGATACACGACTTCGCGGGTTTTTAAATATAGTAGTAGTATTTCCTAGTCTAAGAACAACAAAACAAGTTCGGTGACTAAGTGCGTTGTAACACGGGCTGTGATTGGTACATGGGAGGGAGACGACAAATCAAAGCTTCCCGCTTTCTAATCGGGCCTGTGATTGGTGCTTTGACTGATGCCCAGATCCCACAGCATCTCCCCTTGTCTCTCTGTCGTGGCCATTTTGTTTCAAGCTTTCTCGCCGAGTGGTTTACTTTACACTGTACTGTGTGTGATTTTTTTGTGGTTAATTTCGCTTCAGTTTTCACCCCCTGCAATGGCTCCCAAACGTGCTCCTTCCTCCAAGGCTGGTGCTGAGCCTAAACGCCAACGAAGAATGATGACGATCGCTGAGAAGGTGAAACTTCTGGATATGTTGAAGGAAGGGAGAATGTTCGCGGCTGTGGCCCGCCAATATGGCGTGAACGAATCCACCATTCGCTACATCAAGAAGGAAGAGGTGAACATTAGGAAGACGGCTACCATCACCTTTCACAAGTCGGCGAAGAGAGTGGTTACGGCTCGTAATAAAACAATCGTCCGTATGGAATCTGCTTTGGCCGTATGGATAGCCGACTGCCGAAAGAAGAAAATATTCTTGGATTCGAACATTATCCAAACAAAGGCTAGGAGCCTGTACGAGACCTTTGACGCTAAGGAACCAGAGGACGACAGTGGCGACTGCGAAGAAGATGAAGAAGATGTAGAAGATCCACAACCAGGGACGTTCAGTGATTCACCACGTAAGAAACGGCAATTTTCTGCTAGCAAAGGGTGGTTTGCAAAGTTTCAGAAACGCTACAGCCTAAAAAGCGTTTCCCTGCAAGGCAAGACTGCTTCAGCTGACACGATTGCTGCTGAAACGTACGTGAATGAAACTTTCAAGAAGATTATCTCCGAAGGTGGATGTCGGCCTGAACAAGTTTTTAATATGGACGAGAAGGACTTGTTTTGGAAAAGAATGCTGTCGCGAACTTTCCTGTTCAAAGAGGAAGCAAAAGCCTCTGGCTTTAAAGCATACAAGGATCGTGTGACCCTCGTGATGTGTGGCAATGCTGCGGGATTTTTGTTAAAGCCAGGGTTTATTTACAAGTCGAAAAACCCAAGGGCTTTAAAAAACAAAAACAAGAATCTGCTTCCCGTACATTGGATGTACAATCCAAAGGCCTGGATAACGAAGATGCTGACCTCCGACTGGTTCCACCAGTGTTTTATCCCGCAAGTGAAGGTGTATCTAGCAAAGAAGAGCATGCCATTCAAAGTCCTTCTCATTATGAATAACGCTGGTGGTCACGCTACTGATCTGTCGTATTTGGGGGTACAGATGGAGTTCCTGCCGCCCAATAGGACGTCACTAATTCAGCCAATGGATCAGGGGGTTATCAGGGCGTTCAAGACCCTATACACGAGGAATGCCCTGGCGAACCTGGTTTCTTCCGTGGATGCCGCCCAAGAAGAGGACGATTTCAACTTGAAGGCATACTGGCGGCAGTACACAATTGCTACGTGCCTCCAAAATATCCAGAAAGCATTACAAGAGATGAAGCCTGCCACCATTAACGCCAGCTGGAAGAAGTTGTGGCCCGAGGTTGTTTACGACGACAAAGGATTTACACTTGCCGAAATCCAACACTCGGCAGCACAGAAAGCTGTGCAGTTGGCTACGATCCTTGGAGGTGAGGGCTTTGCAGACATGACTACGGATGACGTCGACGAGCTACTAGACTGCCACTCCCAGCCGCTAACCGACAAAGACCTCGAAGAGTTGACGAAGTCGGCGAGTGAAGAAGAAGAAGAGCAGCAAGAAACAGAAGAAGTTGTCTCCCCAACTGGCTTGACTTTGGAACGGCTCGCCGAGATCTGCAGACTGGCTAAGGATCTGCAAGAGCGGTCACAGGAATGGGACGACGATATGGTTTTTGCAGCCTCGCAAAAAAGAGCCAGTTCCTACTGCTACTACGGATACACCTTAGGAAACCGTGGAAGAGGTGCCCTAGGAAATGTTAGGTAGGTCCCTGTTATTAATAGAGTAAAGGGTGGGTTGTAAACAGTACAGGGAGGGTTTAAAAACGTCCAAATACACGTTAAATAATTAAATAAATATGGTGTCCTTACTTTGCGGAAATTCAGTTATTGCGGCCGGCCTTGGAACCTATCTCCCGCGATAAACGAGGGATTACTGTATTGCCAGTGTCTTCTTACAAAAGCCAGTGGGGCAGCAAGCACAGGTGGATCCACATCCTCTGCACTGGGCCATTCTTAAGAATTAGCTGATACCTCTCCAAGTTCAGGAATATAGTAAAACTGCTAGGGAGTCTTTGGGTTGGTTCTTGTTCTAAAGACCACACATAGCTGTTCCTTTTGATTCCTGTATGTCTAATAATTTTCCTCTGATTATGACACCTGGTAGGTTGTAGAAAGCTTAGGAATAAAAAACTATTTTAAGATATGTGATTCATTTTCTTCATCTTCTTCGCGGTCGCCACTGTCGTCCTCTGGTTCCTTTGCGGCAAAGGTCTGCATAATAATTTACTTTCAACACAAAAGATAACAGTGGTGTGTCTTTCATTTCCTAGGAACATCTGAGTACTGGGGTGTTTTCAGAACAAAGATTTTTAGTGACGCAGTATTTAGTTGTATGAAATTAAATCAAATGTGAAAAACTGGCTGTGAATAAATGTGGGTCCCTTTGTAATTTTGCTGATTTGAATGCCTGTCACTGCTCAATGCTGATTACCTGTAACACCAAATTGGTTGGATGAGCTCGTTAAGCCTTGAACTTCATAGACAGGAGTGTCCAATCATGAGTGATAAAAGGTATTTAAGGTGGTCAATTGCAAGTTGTGCTTCCCTCTGACACTCCTCTGAAGAGTGACAGACAGCATGGGATCCTCAAAGCAACTCTCAAAAGATC
>JANRMT010027041.1:17078948-17101643 GCA_026402145.1 Polypterus bichir lapradei | reverse complement strand
TTGCTGTTAAACCCAGCAGGTCTGGCAGGCCAAGAAAAATACAGGAGTGGCATATGTGCAGGATTGTGAGAATGGTTACAGACAACCCACAGATCACCTCCAAAGACCTGCAAGAACATCTCGCTGCAGATGGTGTATCTGTACATCGTTCTACAATTCAGTGCAATTTGCACAAAGAACATCTGTATGGCAGGGTGATGGGAAAGAAGCCCTTTCTGCACTCACGTCACAAACAGAGTCGCTTGTTGTATGCAAATGCTCATTAAGACCAGCCAGATTAATTTTGGAACAAAGTGCTTTGGACTGATGAGACAAAAATGGAGTTATTTGGTCATAACAAAAAGTGCTTTGCATGGCATTAGAAGAACACCGCATTCCAAGATAAACACCTGCTACCTACTGTCATATTTGGTGGAGGTTCTATCATGCTGTGGGGCTGTGTGGCTAGTTCAGGGACAGGGGCCCTTGTTAAAGTCGAGGGTTGGATGAATTCAACCCAATAGCAACAAATTCTTCAGGATAATGTTCAAGCATCAGTCACAAATTTGAAGTTACGCAGGGGTTGGATATTCCAACAAGACAATGACCCAAAACACAGTTTCGAAATCTACAAAGGCCTTCATGCAGAGGGAGAAGTACAATGTTCTGGAATGGCCGTCACAGTCCCCTGACTTGAATATCATCGAAAATCTATGGGATGATTTGAAGCAGGCTGTCTATGCTCAGCAGCCATCAAATTGAACTGAACTGGAGAGATTTTGTATGGAAGAATGGGGTCAGAAATACCTCCATCCAGAATCCAGACACTCATCACAGGCTATAGGAGGACAGCGTCTAGAGGCTGTTAGATTAGCAAAAGGAGGCTCAACTAAGTATTGATGTCATATGTTGGGGTGCCCACATTTATGCACCTGTCTAATTTTGTTATGATGCATATTGCATATTTTCTGTTAATCCAATAAACTTAATGTCACTGCTGAAATACTACTGTGTCCATAAGGCATGTCGTATATTAAAAAGAAATTGCTACTTTGAAAGCTCAGCCAATGATGAACAAAAATCCAAAGAATTAAGAGGGGTTCCCAAACTTTTTCATATGACTGTGTGTGTATATATATATATATATATATATAATATATATATATATATATTGTGAACGCTGGCCCGGACACACACAGACGGATATCATATTTTCACCGCACACTGTTTATTTTACAACTACTATTTACAATGTTCGTGCTCACGTGCACCCCCAGTGCCTCTCGCACCGATTCCCCCAAAGTCCAGGGCTCACAGCTTTTCTGTGCCTTTCCTCTGGCCGCCTCCAGTCCTCTCTCCAGCTCTGTCTCTCGACATCCACCTCTGACTGGAGGGAGGCGGCCCCTCTTATAGGAACCCGAATGGGCTCCAGCTGCTTCCCGGCAATTAGTCTTGGCCACACCCCTGTGTGGCGGAAGTGCCGGCTGCGCACCTGGAAGCCATCCGGGTGTCCCCTGTCATCTTCCCCCCGGCACTTCCTGGTGTGGCGTAAGTGCCGGGCTCCCAGGATGATAAGGCACTGGGGCGCCGCCTGGCGGTGGCCACGGGTCCCTACAGGGCTGGGCTTCCAAGCCCTCTACCCGAGGCCCCCAACATAACCAGGACGGACGCCCCCTCGCGGCCCCCTCGCGGTCCTCCTGGGCGTCCCGGCCGGGCTCCAGCCCCGGCCGGGGACCACAATATATACATATATATATATATAGTAAACAGTAAGAAGTGCAGCAAAACCCCAAACACAACTACACAAAACAGTCCTGGGTTAAAACAGGAGATACTATTTTTATTTTACAGTAACTCTAAATCCTTTCCACAATAGTACATTACAAAATCTTCTCACATTCTTCCGCACCTCCCATGTAATCTCATCCACTCTCCTCCTGACTCTGAATATCCATACAGGAAACTTGGCTTCTGTAATGCCGGACCCAGGAGTACTACTGGTGCCACCACATCACATCCAGGAAGAGCTGCTGGGTCAAATAGAAGTTATTTATTGTCGGGACAGTCTGTTCCTTCAGCTTCCCCTGGTGGTCACCCAAGGACCACAACAGGTCTATCTTTTGGGACTGCATTTCCCAGCCTGCCCTGTGGGTATTCATACAGGCACCATACTCCAGGAGTACTGCCACCTATTATATCGGGGGAGGAAATAGTTCATGCAATTAGTCACCCTCAGTCCTTCCATTAAACTGGTAAGTAACCAGGAGCCATTGCAGCCAGAATGCAAGCGTATGCCTGGTGTCCATGACAATATTTAAGTCTGGAAGAGTTTAGGAGAAGAGGGAGTAGATGGTTTGTGGGATTGAATGTAGAAGATCTATAAACAGGAGAGAATGCCAGAGGAGTGGAGGAACAGTGTGATTGAACCCATTTATAAGGAGAAGGGCAATAGTCATGATTGTGGAAACTACAGAGGGATAAAGCTGATGTCACACACAATGAAAATTTGAGAAAGGATTATACAGAGAGAGCTTAGGGAAGAGACCACCATAAGGGAAAGACGGTTTGGTTTTATGCCAGGGCGAGGAACAACTGATGAAGTCTTTGCATTGAGACATCTCTTAGAGAAACATTGAGTAAAACAGAAAAGTCTGCATACGGTATGGTGTTTATTGATTTGAAGAAGGAGCCATGTCAAGAGGACTGGAGGGAGATAAGACAGAAAGGAGGACAACAAAAGTGTGTGAGGATTGTCCAGGATATGAATGATGGAGTGAGGACTCTGGTTAAAAAGCAGGGTTGGGGTAATAGACCTCTTGAAGTCCTGTCCTCTTTGATTGAGTTTTGGAAGGGTTGAGTCGTGGGATAAAAGACACTGGTGCAGGCTTTGTTCTGATGTCATTGTGTTGTGTAGCACCAGAAAAGAGGAAGTAGAGAAGAAGTTGGAAGAATGGAGAAGGGCTTTGGGAGCTAGAGGATTGAAGATAAATAGGAAGAAGATGACAGAATATATGAGGTTTGATGGTGATCAGGATTCAGAAGTGAGTCTGTGTGGAGAGCTATTGACAGGAGTGGATAAGCTGAAATATCGAGGATCAGTGGTAGCCCAAAATAGAAAACTACATGCAGAGATAACCTATATGGTGCAGTGTGGATGGAACAACTGGATGAAGGTATCTGGATTATTCTGTGATTTAAGAATTAAGGTGAAGGTTAAAGGTCAGGTTTTTAAGACAGTGGTAAGACCAGCATTGAAGCATGGAGCTGAGACACTAAAGGGAACACAAAAGAAGATGGGTGTGGCAGAAATGAGAATGTTGAAATGGATGTGTGGAGTAACAAAAAACAGTCAGAATAAGAAATGAGACAATCAGAGGCAAACCAAAAGTAGGAGAGAGATCTAAGAAAGTAGAGGAAAGTGGGTGGAAGTGTTATGGACGTATGATGAGGAGAGACATGGAGAGACATAGAATATGTTAGGAAAAAATAGTGATGGGAATGGAAGTACAAGGGAAGGAGAAAGCGAAGGAGGCCAGAGAGGAGGTGGGTGGACAAAGGAAAAGGGTATGACTGGGGAGAAGGTGCAGGATCGAGCTATTTGGAGAAGGTTGATCAAGCACATTGACTCTACATGGAAGTGGATAAAGATGATGAAGAACATATAAATAAAAAATGCATTTTATATATATTTCTATAGGTTTCTGAACTCTTTTAGGACCCTCCAAATGGGATGGCACGCTGAAACGTGTCTGTGGAGAACTGCTTGTCTGTCACCGAGGCAACTGCAGGTTCACAGTGCAGCAGCATAGCACCACAGAAACAACTACGAGCTGATCGCAGTTGTGCTATAACCTCCGGTCGCCGATGGGTGATGCAGGGAACAGTATAACTTGGCCACTGACCTGGCCCCGACTATGCCCATTTGCTGTGTCTGTGTATAGGAGAGTGGTATCTCCTGCTGCAAGAAATAACCCTGGTGTTCCTGTTTCAAGTTGAATAAAGCTGGTTTTGCTAAAGTACTGAGACTCAGCATTGTGTTTTGGGGTGCAAGACACTGATTTACTCGTCACAATATACAATATATTTAATTTCCACCTGGGACAAATAAAGAATACTGTATCTATCCGTCTACATGTCATTCAGCCTGCAGTGCACTCATCTGGAGAGGTGGACACATGAAAATCTACAAAGTGTAAATCACTCAAACAAAAAAAAAAATGTGTTGCTCTAATGTATTCTCATTTTCAAGTGAAGATAAACATATTTTGAATTATGCATTTTTCATATTTTGTTTCATATTAGAATGTTAGCTTTGAGACAAAGCTTGCTTGTAGGTTTCTAGTGTTGTTCAGCCACCAAAGTGGTTCCTCAAGGCGCCCACTGTGCTCTTTTTAGCCTGTGTCATGGTGCAGGGCACTGAGACGGTCTGATGATATAGTGGTGGCATCTCTTCTTCCGTTCTATCCGTCATATTCACCTGAAATATTAGAAAACATGTATTAATATTAGGATGCCCAGCTTTACCTTACAAGCAGGAAATTGGATTAACATACTGTCTAACTACGCCCCCTACAGACTGAATCTCACATTCATTAATCTATTCATTTTCCATGCACTTAATTTAATTCAGGGTTGAGGGGCCTGTCTGGAGCAAATTGGGCACCAGCTCTAATGAGATGCCAGTACATCACAGTATCCACTCACATATCCATAATTAGCCAGTTTAAAATACCCATTTAACCCAACGGTGCTGAAGTTTGCTCCTGGAACACAGCCATGAATAAAGAATGGTACCAAAACATCCTCCGAAAGCAACTTCTCCCAACCATCCAAGAATGGTTTGGTGACCAACAATGAACAATCCAGCATAATAGACCACGAGGCCATAAGGCAAAAGAGAGAACTAAGTGGCTCGGGGAACAAAACATCGAAATTTTGGGTCCATGGCCAGGAAACTCATCATTGAGAACTTGTGGTCAATCTTCAAGCTGTGGGTGGGTGGGCAAACAAAAAACCCCAAATTCTAACAAACTCCAATGATTGTTGGCAGAGGTCTTGAAAAAGAAGGGCCAACATTGCAAATGCTGACACTTTGCACAACCTTAATGTCATTGTCAATAAAACCCATTGAAACTTATGAACTGCTTGTAATTCTACTTCAGTATACCACACAAACATCTGACAAGAAGATCTAAAAACACTGAAGCCGCAAACTTTGTGAAAGCCTATACTTTTGGCATTGTCAAAACTTTTGGCCACGACTGTAGTGTAGGCCAGAAGGAGTCAAATGAGAGCAGAACAGGTGGTGGGACCAACTGGGTAAGATTGGGCTTCAAACCACAAGATCAATGGTACAATCCCTTCTTCTCCCTCACTGCGTGTCCCTGAGTGAATCATTCAACCACATTGCTCTAATTGTAAAAATACATATGGAGAGCAAGCACATAATGTTAAAGACTACAGCTACTGGACTGGAGATTTGGCCAACTTTGTCAGACTGCATCATGGGATAATCGTGATAGGAGCGGGCACACAGTCGTCATTCAATCTACCTCGTATCTCCTTCCAGCATTTCTACAGTTGTCAGTGTTCAGGGCTGAAAGAGAAGATGGAAAAGTCCAATCAGCTCAAAAAATAAAGTGAAAGTATTGTATGAAAGATCAGTCAGCTTAGCCATTGAAAGAGAGACCTGTAAAGCAGCGACTGGACCACTCCTAATGCTGTACTGTTCAGCTAACAAAGCATGTAGAAGGACCGGGGGGTAGTGGTCACTCAACATAGGAGGGCATCATTATGGCAGGTGCCTTTCAGAGTACATGGGAGCCTTAATGTAATAGATGAAGGAGAGGGTGAGTAGGGCCACCACTGTCTCAGCCCTCACTGGATGTGGCAAAATCACACAGTGCCAACACTCGCATTACACTGCAACTCTCACCTTGCCAACCAAGCATCTTTACTCTGCCAGTGCCACACATGACCCCCTCTAGGCCATGCTCATAACAGCCCTGGTTGGCCAGTAAAGTATGACAACAGACCTGCGGAGGGTCCCAGAAAGAATCATCACAATATAGAATCAGCCAGTCAGGCAAACACATTGTTCAGTGCTCCTCCCTGGAGTCCAGGATTCAAAAGCTGTGGCCTTTTCTGTGTGTGTTTACTTTTCTTCCTACATCAGCGGCTGTGGTTGAGGGCTTCTCCTGTGATAGTAGGTGGCAGTGGTGGGCTCTATTGGTGAGACTAGTGAGGTTTCCTTAAAAATGATTTTGGCAGTGGCATCAAATAAGGTTTTTCTGTTAGTTGATGATGTGATTGCCAGTTCAGTTTAGTTTTGCATTTTGTACGTTAAAGAACCGCCAACAACAAATCAAATCAAACGAATAATATAATGAACAATTACTAGGGTCGGCGGCACGGTGGCGCAGCTGAAACTGTTTAAAATGGAGCTTTAAAAGTTAAAAAGATCATGAGTGACATCACGTTGGTGTAGCAGGTGAAAGAGCAATGTCAGGAAAAAAGATGGCAGTCTTTACAGCACCAGTTTAACCCATGACTACTAACCTTTCTACATTTTTTACTAGAACCCGGTGTGTGTGCCTGATCAGTGGCAAATGCTATGAACTACAAATGGGATGGCGTCAGAGTTTTTCAGCTTGCCCTTTGACACAGCTGTGTTGTTAATTATTGCTGGTCATATGACTCAGAAGTCATGTGACAACCTCTCAGTGTGCTGTGTGCTTAGAGTCAAGTACAGGGTGGTCTAGATCTAATTATGCAATTTTCATTACGCTATAACTTATTAAGTTTATTACATAGAGAATTCACAAAAAAATCTTTTTGTTGCTGATAGATGGCAGCACCTGCCCTGCGTTCCAAAATGGTGGGGAGACGGTTGTCAGTCAAACAGCAATTCTTTTGTCTTGTATTGTTTTCCTGCATTGCATTAAAAGTTGCATAATTAGATCTGGACCACCCTATACAATTGGACAGTTAGTGTGACCAACATGGAGATTTCAACAACAAAATGTGCAAGTGAGAAGTTTAAGGAGAAAGAGACGGAAGGTCCACAGCGTTTTCGGCCAAGTGTTAGACTACATCTAATTCTTATTTTAATTTTTTTAAACCTATGGTATTACATGCCTTTATTGTTAGTTTTGGAAGAATCATTTTAGACTAACATACAGTTGTGCTTGAAAGTTTGTGAACCCTTTAGAATTTTCCATATTTCTGCATAAATACCTAAAACATCATCAGATTTTCACTCAAGTCCTAAAAGTAGATAAAGAGAAACCAGTTAAACAAATGAGACAAAAATATTATACTTGGTCATTTATTTATTGAGGAAAATGATCGAATATTACATATTTGTGAGTAGCAAAAGTATGTGAACCTCTAGGATGATCAGTTAGTTTGAAGGTGAAATTCGAGTCCGGTGTTTTCAATCAATGGGATGCCAATCAGGTGTGAGTGGGCACCCTGTGTTATTTGAAGAACAGGGATCTATCAAAGTCTGCTCTTCACAACACATTTGTGGAAGTGTATCATGGCACGAACAAAGGAGATTTCTGAGGACCTCACAAAAAGAGTTGTTGATGCTCATCAGGCTGGAAAAGGTTACAAAACCATCTCTAAAGAGTTTGGACTCCACCAATCCACAATCAGACTGATTGTGTACAAATGGAGGAAATTCAAAACCATTGTTACCCTCCCCAGGAGTGGTCGACCAACAAAGATCACTCCAAGAGCAAGGCGTGTAGAAGTCGGTGAGGTCACAAAGGACCCCAGGGCAACTTCTAAGCAACTGAAGGCCTCTCTCACATTGGCTAATGTTCATGTTCATGAGTCCACCATCGGGAGAACACTGAACATGCATGGCAGGGTTGCAAGGAGAAAGCCACTGCTATCCAAAAAGAACATTGCTGCTCATCTGCAGTTTGATAAAGATCACGCGGACAAACCAGAAGGCTATTGGAAGAATGTTTTGTGGACGGATGAGACCAAAATAGAACTTTTTGGTTTAAATGAAAAGCGTTATGTTTGGAGAAAGGAAAAAACTGCATTCCAGCATAAGAACCTTATCCCATCTGTGAAACATGGTGGTGGTAGTATCATGTTTTGGGCCTGTCTTGCTGCATCTGGCCCAGGATGGCTTGCCTTCATTGATGGAACAATGAATTCTGAATTATATCAGAGAATTCTAAAGGAAAATGTCAGGACATCTGTCTATGAACTGAATCTCAAGAGAAGGTGGGTCATGCAGCAAGACAACGACCCTAAGCACACAAGTCGTTCTACCAAAGAATGGTTAAAGAAGAATAAAGTTCATGTTTTGGAATGGCCAAGTCAAAGTCCTGACCTTAATCCAATCGAAATGTTGTGGAAGGACCTGAAGCAAGCAGTTCATGTGAGGAAACCCACTAACATCGTGGAGTTGAAGCTGTTCTGTACGGAGGAATGGGCTCAAATTCCTCCAAGCCGGTGTGCAGGAATGATCAGAAGTTACAGGAGACGTTTAGTTGCAGTTATTGGGGGGTCACACCAGATACTGAAAGCAAAGGTTCACATACTTTTGCCACTCACAAATATGTAATATTCGATCATTTTCCTTAATAAATAAATGACCAAGTATAATATTTTTGTCTCATTTGTTTAACTGGTTTCTCTTTATCTACTTTTAGGACTTGAGTGAAAATCCGATGATGTTTTAGGTCATATTTACCGGTATGCAGAAATATAGAAAGTTCTAAAGGGTTCACAAACTTTCAAGCACAACTGTAGCATTCATCTTAAAGAAATAGCATAAAGGGTTAATATATGTCAAAAACCTGTGCATCAGGAAACCAAGACAAAGGTCAAGTGAACAACAGAGACAAAAATGTAACACACAAAATGTACTGAAGGATGAGTAAGAGATCAGATGACCTGCATTCAACAAGATTGGACTGTTGGTATATACACAGAAATTTCAAGAAGAACCAGAATGTATCAAAATAGACTTTTATTTTATATAGATCATTTGAGTGTAAACCAAGGAACCAATCAGAGTAAATGTATGCATTGATTGACACTGTTATGTACTGTATATTCAGTTGCTTATGAAACAGACTTGGACAGCTGGGGCTCTTATCTGGCTCAGACACCTTTCTAAGGGAAGAACCTGGGGAAGGAGCTTGCACAGGGCAGTACGGTACCACAGGTTTGGAGCAGGGAAACTCAACCCTGTTGGGGCCTGTGGCCACTGCCAGGGGGTGCATGGGGAACAACATTTATTTATATATAGCACATTTTCATACAAATGGTGTGGCTCAAAGTGCTTTACGAGATGAAGAAAGAAAAGTTTATTGAAACAAAAATAGGAATAGGCGATACTAAGTAACAAAGAATAAAGTAACGTCAGATGGCCGGGAGGACAGAAAAAAGAAAAAAAAGCCTCCAGAGGGCTGGAGAAAAATAAATACACAGCAGGGCTGCCACCACACCTGGAAGTACAGCTGGAAGGAGATTACGGGTCACCTGGAGCCCTTCCGGGTGCTCTATAAAAGGAGTTGCCTCATCTCATTTGAGGAGCCAGAGTTGACAGGAGGGAGATGAAGTTTGCCGGGAGGAGTGGAGGTGGAAAGAGAAACCAAGAGAAGAGAGAAAGAAAGTGCTATGTACTGTTTTACTAGGGCTTTGTACTGTACTACATTGGTGGTAAACCTGGGAAGCATTTCCCACAGTTGAATAAAGCCTGTGTTGTGCTGGGACGTTTGCTTGTGACTGTTGTGTTTGGGGAGCTGGGTGTCCCCTGGTGGTCACAAACTCTACCTTTAAATAATGAAGGAAGGATGGGAAAAACATTGGGACGAAGAAAAGAAGTAACAGTGGTATTACAGAGTTCAAAGGAATGTGGGAAAAATGAGATGTGTGGAAGATGATGTTCTCTTCGTTCCCTTGTACTAATTCATGTCTGAGAAGTAAGCTTTACGAAACCATACATTATGTAAAAGCATGCTGAGCAAACAGAAAAATATTTGTCCAAAGGACTCAAGGTCTAAGCATTCCACACATGAATCTGCCTTATCACGTTTTTCCTTAGTTTACATCTGAACGCCATAGCAAAGGGGCCAAGAAATCAAGTTGCACAAGGGGCGTTGAAGGGGCTCAAGGATTGTGTATAATAAAAGTGTCGACTGTTGCATTTCATAATGATATTAAATCACACATTCTAGGGGTATAAAAACTTTGCCCCACCCAACAGACAGGGTTCAGAAGAGCCCTGACGCTGTCATGTATATTGATTGTCTGCTTTTCTGAAACACTTCTCACTGTGACACTGCGAAATAAACTGCTATATAACCACACCTGCTGTCTTGTCTGAAGTCTTAGTCCACAGATGTAGAGGGAGGAATAGAAATGATGAAAGACAGATAACAAGACTTAGGTTTGGACACACGGGTTTAAACGTTCCACTTAATAGGATAGGGAAACATCATATCGACTTTATGGATATTGTGGAAAGGTAGAAACAGTGGAACATGTGATATTACAATGTCGGAGGTATGACAAGGATAGGAAAATATTAGTAGAAAACCTCAGGTAACTGAACGTGAATCTTATTTTGGAAGATATTTTGTGGAAGAAATCAGGGGATGCATGCTATTGGTGTATATTACAACTTTTGAAAGACACCAAGTTGAGTGAGAGGATATAATAATGAGAACATTCTGATACACACTCTATACCAGGTGGTGGCTGTAATGCACCAAACTGTTGTTTGCCTACCGCCAGTATAATAATAATAATAATAATAAGAAGAAGAAGAAGAAGATTTGACCACTGTGATTGATCATGCTGTAGAAGAATGCTCCCTGTTCAAGCATTAGCTGAAGAGTAATAAATGACCTTTTCTCCTGCCTGATTGCTGACTCAATTTGTAATGTTAGAGGATAAGTTTCTTTCTTTCAGATGCTGATTTCTACCACATAGTTCAACACTGTAACAGACCTAAACAAATTAAGGTATCACTTTAGATTAGGTATCTCTAGTTATGCTGTACTTAACTTGTATAATTACATGGTAACTAGGTGTTATTGCATTGTAGTTACTGTGTAACACAATATAACATGGTTAAGCATTCAGTTGTAATTGTTATTCCACAATTTATATACATATATGCTTCTAAAAATTGTAGAATTACAATTTCAACTGAATAGTCGCCTTGTGCTTAGGTAAGGTGCTGTATAAATAAAATGTATTACTATTATTAATTCTGTGGTGGGCTGGCGCCCTGCCTGGGGTTTGTTTCCTGCCTTGTGCCCTGTGTTGGCTGGGATTGGCTCCAGCAGACCCCTGTGACCCTGTAGTTAGGATATAGCGGGTTGGATAATGGATGGATGGATGGACTATTATTAATTATAGCATTACAATGTATTACACAGTAAGTACGAGGTAATGACACCTAGTTAGTTTGTACTTATACAGGTAATTACGTGGCAAGTACAGCATAATTAGATAGATAGATAGATAGATACTTTATTAATCCTAAGGGGAAATTCACATAATCCAGCAGCAGTATACTGATACAAAAACAATATTAAATTAAATAGTAATAAAAATGCATGTAAAAGCAGACAATAACTTTGAGTAATGTTAGCATTTACTCCCCCTTGTGGAATTGAAGAGTCGCACAGTGTGGGGGAGGAACGATCTCCTCAGTTTGTCAGTGGAGCAGGACAGTGACAAAAGTCTGTCACTGAAGCTACTCCTCTGCCTGGAGATGATCCTGTTCAGTGGATGCAGTGGATTCTTCATGATTGACAGGAGTTTGCTTAATGCCCGTCGCTCTGCCACAGATGTTAAACTGTCCAGCTTCTTTCCTACAATAGAGCCTGCCTTCATAACAAATTTGTTGTCCAGGCGTGAGGCGTCCTTCATCTTTATGCTGCCTCCCCAGCACACCACCACGTAGAAGAGGGCACTCGCCACAACCGTCTGGTAGAACGTCTGCAGCATCTTATTGCAGATGTTGAAGGACGGCAACCTTCTAAGAAAGTATAGTCGGCTCTGACCTTTCTTACACAGAGCATCAGTATTGGCAGTCCAGTCCAATTTGTCATCTAGCTGCACTCCCAGATATTTATAGGGACACATAAAGTGTTACCCAAATTAATCACAGCAGTGTCACAGTGTTTAGAGGTACTACTGAATTTGACTACTGGCCTGGCCACTGTCCATGTACTTACAGTACACATACTCCTCATGAGCGTGTGAGGTTCTCTTCTGGCTTTCCTCATGTATTCCAGAGATGAACAGGCCTTGACTGTGTGGGTGTGAGTGTGCCCTGTTGCCACATCCACATCTGGTTATATGCCAGGATCGATTCTGACTTTTAGAACTTAATCGTGGAATAACTGGGTTCAGAAAATGGAAAAGGTGGAATGATGCACAGGTATTTAGAAAATGGCTGCTCAATGCCAGTAAGAAGCGAAGAGGCTCAGATTGAGCAAAAGATGACGTGTGTGACATGACATGACATGTGTGCTCCACTTGAGTAAGCAAAGATTTTAATGTTTGAAGCGGAAATATTGATCACCTTTAAGAGGAATCTGGATGGGATATTGGAAACGCTTAGCTATTAGGTAAACAAACGGGCTTGATGGACTGTGTGACGAGTGAGGTTCGTGGTGTGATGCATGTTAAGTAAATAATTAGGAGGCACCTGGCAGTTGCAGGTGTACGTGTGAACATGCATGTGCTACTCTGAGGTTAATTGGGGTGCTTGTCTGATCATGTATTCAATTGCAAGTGCAGTTGGATCGGTCAGATACTTCTTTCTCTCCTCAGAGAGGATAGACGACTGCACCTGCACCCGATCTGTGCTATAAAGGGAGCCTGAACACTGAAATTGAGTAAGGCATAATGTAAAGAAAACAAAAGAAGACAGTCAAATGGATAAGTTAAATGTGAGCTGTAGGGTGGAAACATGACGGTGGCTGCGTCAGCAGCAGCAGCAGGAAGCACGGAGGAGACTGAATTAGTGGGTGCTGCGAGCGGAGCCAAGTGAATGGTGGTTCAAGGGGTGTCTCCGCTGATCAGTGTAGGACTGGGGATGTGGAATGAACCTTCCAGAGATTCAGGTAACGCTGCACAAGCATGTGGGATGATGAAGGTCTGGCTGTGCGCATCCTGGATGATGTGAGTTGAAGCAGGTGGGACGGAAGTCAAGAGATGTGGTCATAGTTGTTGGCAACTCCACCAGCTGGGGGTGAGCTGGAGAGACAGGTAGTGAAAGACATGCTGAGCTTAACTTAATGCTGGGATAGTTTTACCTGGAATTGTGCGACTGTTTCATTTGGATTTTAGCTTTGTTGCTTTTATCCTCCACAGTGTGCACTGGATTTTTCCATCCATCCATCCATTATCCATCCATTATCCAACCTGCTACATCCTAACTGCAGGGTCACAGGGGTCTGCTGGAGCCAATCCCAGCCAATACAGGGCGCAAGGCAGGAAACAAACCCCAGGCAGGGCACACACACACGCACGCACACACTAGGGACAATTTAGGATCGTCAATGCACCTAACCTGCATGTCTTTGGACTGTGGGAAGAAACCGGAGCACCCTGGGGAAACCCACACAGACACGGGGAGAACATGCAAACTCCATGCAGGGAAGACCCGAGAAGTGAATGCGGGTCTCCTTACTGCGAGGCAGCAGCGCTACCACTGTGCCAGCATGCTGCCCGCACTGGATATTTATGGATTATTTATTTTATGTATTTATGTATTTGAATCACTTTACACTGACCACACCTGACTGTGTGTGTCCTTGTTTGCCCGGCTCATCTTGGTTTATGACTATTGACGATTCCGGGTTCAAGCTGCCTAGGACAGTGGAGTTGTCACAGACAGACTGGTCTCCTCTTGTTTGTTAAATTGTTTATGTTTCTAAGATGGCCCCGCTTATACTCACCGGACAGCTTCAACTTCCAGTGGACCAGCAGAAACATGAGGATCAGCACTCCTAGTAAGACTGCCACACTGATCACTATCGGTAGAACTATGGAAAGAATTTACAAATAGATAAAAGCTGAGAAGCAGCACCCCTGTGACCCCAGCACTCAGCGTGCCCAGGTTATTCGGATGGGACCTTCCATCCCATAATCTCATGTTAGTAGACTTACTAGTTACTATAGTACTTGCTTCATTGTGTCTTGGAAAAGCAGATGGATGGGGAACATCTGAAATCAAAAAGAAAAAGAAAACAAGTTAGTGAATTTGCTAACACATAACATATAAGCCACCATTCAGACATGTGGAACATAAAACATTTTCTCATCTTATATATTCAATCATGGGTGGTCTGGCCAGCCTGGTACAAAAAGAGTTTGTTCTGTAAGAATTTACCCCCAGATCAGATCTGTTTGATGATCCATTTCCAAGAGTATTATGCACTGAAAATGACACATTCACTAGTGACATTAGAACATGACCAACCGAGGGCACTATCTTTCACTATAATTTGTGGTGCATAACAATTAATTATTCCAGGGAGATAAATATTAAGGCATGTCAAAAGATGTTGGAATGGTGGCTCTGAGGCTAGGGATCTACACCGGCAATCAGAAGGTTTGCCGGTTTAAATCCTGACTCTACTCCATTGGGCCCTTGAGTAAGGCCCTTAACCTGTGGGTATGACGTTAATCTGCAAGCGGGTCCTCCAATTTACAGGGAAAACTTGGGGGTTGGTGGCAGGATTGGCACTCCAGCTACCATAAAAAAAAAAAAACAACCTCACACTGTGTCACCCAATGCACTCAGGTCCCAACCCAAGTGGTTCATCGTGTGATGGGTGCGGCAATGC
This sequence comes from Polypterus bichir lapradei, assembly GCA_026402145.1. Taxonomy (NCBI): domain Eukaryota; kingdom Metazoa; phylum Chordata; class Cladistia; order Polypteriformes; family Polypteridae; genus Polypterus; species Polypterus bichir. The sequence goes on along the minus strand of JANRMT010027041.1, from coordinate 17,086,821 downwards.
ACAGTAATCAGCGAATGCTCCCAACTTCCATGTCAACAGAGGATTATGGTATTGAATCCAGGAATTATCAGTTGGGAAGACCTGACAACTTATATGTGGCTCCTTGCGCCTTCTAATGGATGGATGCCTTGGGAGTGGCCTATACTTTAACAGGAATTTGAGGTTCATGATTGTGGGACACCTGGGGCCACTAGGAGAAAGGGTTCTTGATGCATGGCTCAGAGGTTTCTTTCAGAATTTCTGTCCTCAAATATGGAAGATGTGGTTCTCCTAGAACAGGGGTGGCGAACTCCAGGCCTCGAGTGCTGCAGTGGCTACAGATTTTCATTCTTACCATCTTCTTAATTAGTGACCAGTTTTTGCTTTTAATTAATTTGACTCAGGCCCCATAGTTGTTTCCATTTCTTTAATTAGCAGCCAAACAATAATGAGACACAATGCAAGCCACCACATGACCAGCTCCCCTGTGCCCATTACACAATATCTGAAATTAAAGAGAGGTGATGGTCTTGGTAAGGTTGATCTCTCAGGTCACCAAAACATTTTGATGCTTGTAGAAAGAACAGTAAAACAACAGTTTTCGAAAGGTGTGCTGTGGCAGAATGAGAGCAGCAGCAAGCCATGGAATTAAATAACGGGTTTAATTAGCAGTAAGAATTGGCTTTTCATGAAGAAAGTGATTGGAGTGAAATTGGTTGGAGTTTGAAGCCCCAGTTTAGCTGTTCATCTGTTAGCTCGTTTCACTTCTCATTTCTGCTTGGCTGTCATTTTATGAAGAAAGGAATCAATTCAGAGGTCTGAACTCTTCTAACAGTTCAGAATGAATGATGAGGAAATAAAATGATGAGGAAAAAGTTAATTAACAGTGAAAACTGGTCACTGATTAGGAAAAGGATTAGAATGAAAACCTGTAGCCACTGCGGCACTCCAGGCCTGGAGTTCGCCACCCCTGTTCTAGGAGAAGTTTCTGGCCAAAACTTAAGAGCCCCTCATGGCCGTGCTTGTGCTTGGACTTGGAATTGTGAATGTTGACTGGAGAAAGAGAGGTGCTGAGAAAGGTCTTGGTGGAACTGAATGGAGTATTAGTGTTTTTTTACAAATGGGAAAGTGTGTTAGACATCACACTTGATAGACAGGGGCAAATAACTGTTAGCCAGGACCACAGAACCAGCAGATGTGTGGGTTTATTTGTATTTGTGCAAATACTTTCTTAGTAGTGCACAGAAAGTTTTTTAAATGGTTTTCACTGTTATCTTGTCAAACGAGAATGTGCATACCTAATACAAAATGAATGCAATTTTGATTTGTTCTTCATTAAAATCTATTGATGTAGCCACTAAGTGTTGTCATACCACTTCCGTGATGATCAGCCTTTCAACATCAAAGGTTATGTTACTAATAAGGCCGACAGTAGTTTTAACAATGTGCATTGTTTGGCGTATGTGTAGTGCAAACCCTTCATTAACTGTCAGGCTAGCTTAGTTCTGGTGTCACACTACATGACTTCAGACTGCATGTCCCACTTAATGACTGCAGTAGATGGGTCACAATACTTTGAGGGTGTCAGACTGGACAACTTAAAATTATAGGGGACAACAGATTACACCACTGCCTTTTAACATCTCACATAGTTTCAGATTTCCAAAGTATTGTACACTCACTGCATATTGACAGCTGATAATGTCAAACACCCAGTGTTCTTCTTTCCATGTGGCCACATTGTACACTCTTGCAAAGATGAAAATGTACAGTTTGTTAAATATGACTCCTAATATTTAATTTGTACGGACTATTTTAGTGCCTTTTTTATTTTAAATGTAGCTTTTAAGTGAATAAACTTTGTGCCCAGAGCTCATAAGGGTGTGATCAAAGTATTCTGTGACAGGAATAGGAGGCAGGTACAAATGTGGTCATTGGATTATAAGAAGCCACATGACCAATGATTCCTGTGTTTTTCAAGAAAAACAGGATAACAGAATGACACATGAGTTTCAAAAGTTCAGGGATTTCAGGGAGATAGAAATGTAAAAGAGAATGCAAGAAAATGTATTATTACACTTAGAATGTTCACATTTTTGCTTAGATAATCTAACCAGTGTGTATACGAGTGCTTGTAAGAGGATGTAATATGGGGACTTGGAACATTTAGATTTACATTGTTAACTGTGTAACACAGCAAAATGATGTTTGCAAGACAAGAATAAAATGCTTGGGGTGCCAACTGGGCAACAAAACCAGCAGGGAAAAGTGGAAATTAAGCACTTCACTGTGCAGCTTTAAAGAGGCAATAGTCCTCTTATCAGGACAATCAGCAAATAATGTGGCCTTCTGTCAAAATGAAAACCAGGTCCACATCAAAATGCAACACCATCCTCTGTGGTTGCTTTGCTTTTATATGGTGCAAACCGGAAAGGCTGAGAGGTACCATCACAAAAAAAAATCACTGTATCATGGACTACTGCCACCACTTCCAGACACACAACAATACTTGCATTCTATAGGAATTTTGGTAAGAATTTCCGAAGGTTCATGAAATCTGTTTTCCTTGCTTTTTCTCTATGTTTCTAATGTGACCACAGGCTGGCAAATGGGCCACTCGGAGGTTGCTTCTGGGTGGCATGTGGCCTGGGGGCTACCATTTGATTAGGTTGGTTCTAAGGTATTCTGAAATGTAGCCCTTTTCGGGGGGGGGGGGGCGTCGGGTGTTGGAACTGAAAACGGGAGGACATATCCGTCAATTTTGGCAGGAGGGCGACTCATAAGCACAATGGATTTCTGGCCCTTGTTAAGGTTTTGAAGCTGAGGTAGCCATCCTCTGCCATTGTTGATCTGTTGCAAATCTTTCTGAGAGAATACAGTGCTGTTGTTAGGATGAATGAACTGTGTCTGTGATGAGTGTACATGTGAATCAAGGCTAGTAATTTAGTCATTTCCAGTACTGTCCACCAATATAAAAAGAAACTTAAAGGTTAAAACACTTTTCATCAATGTTTTTTTCATAGTAAAAAAAATATGCACTTGTTTTCCGGGTGAGCTCCCATCGGTTGTCAGTTCTCACATACACTGTAGCTTACATATTATGTTTCTGGCAGGGTCCCCCAAGGCTATGTGTATTATGTTCTCCTGGTGTCCACAAGGGAATTCCTCTGGCTGCTCCCCTAGTCCAAGGACATGAATGTTTGGAGAACTGATGATGCTGCATTGTCCCTTGATGTGTATGTGTTTGTGTAGCCACCCTAAGATAGACTGTGAGTTGGGATGGGATGGGATGAGCCCATCCCAGCAAGCACTGAGTGTCCTGTCCAGGTGTTGTTGCTGCCTTACCTCCAATGTTTGATTCCATGTGACCATTTTTTGAATAAGCAGACTTGTAAAATGAATAAATGGGAGAAATATACCTATCCATTAATCAGTAGGTCCCCCAGTTAATTAGCATGTTCATGTTAGCAGAGTGTTACAAGAAATCAACAGTAACCGACACAGAATGGGACATTTGGCAATCAAAGGGCACCATCTCTCTGGGCTGTTTTGGAGTTACTAACCAACCTAGCCTTCACAGAGTGCCCAAAAACACAGGGAGCAAATGTATGTTCAATCTCCACAAAGAGGCTGGCTATGCTGGGATTTGAACCAAAGTTTCAAGGAGCTGAGATTGCTAAATTCTCGGCTACCACAGTCATCACTTGTTAAATGATTGGCCTCTCCGTAAAGACCAGAGGAGTAGGAGATGGTGTATGTTAGTACCGCTCATTACTGTAAAGGTGACTGAGCTAATGGTCATTAAGTAAGAAGGTCAACCTGTTACATCTCTGGAACCCAAAGGTCTTGGCTCTGAGAACCACTTAGTGAAACCTTACCTGACATGACAGACAAATGGAACTCTGCATATGAATCTTTCTGCCAAGGTATGTCCACTCCAATCCAGTACCTCCCAGCATCCGAGTTATGGAAATTGCTGATGTTTGCAGTGATGATTCTTGCAGAGGAATCGTCAAATATGGAGTATTTCCCTGCAGTCACACGCACGTTCCTTTGGTTGGCAGTGATCAGCACATCTGAATTTGATATGCAGGGGTCTTTGCACAGGTACTTCTTATTTTCCTCATATCCTCTTGTGTATTGGGTGTGCATTGGCACTTTGCCACCTATGTGGACCACATGTGTGGCTCTTGATGTACTCCACATGGTTTGTAAGACTAAAAGAGAAAGGCATTGATTAAACATTTTCAAAGTAAACATTTGAAGCCTCCTTCCACTAAATGATGGAGATTCCTGGAAAACATTGTGTTAGTTGGCAAAGATACTGCTGGCTTGCCACCCGTGTGGTTCTGTGCTACTGAGAAAGTAAAGACTGGAATGGAGGAGGCTTATTCTCACCTGGACAAAGCTGGCAGCACAGTGAGGATGATGTTTTTTGATTTCTCGAGTGCCTTCAATGCCATCCAGCCATCCCTGTTACGGGGTCAACTCGGTGGATGAGCCTTTGGTGTCCTGATAATGCACTGTCTGTCAGGCAGACTGCAGTTTGTGAGACTCAAGGACTGTCAGTCCAGGACAGTCCAGTCTCCACTTCTCTTCACTCCACTCTATACACGTCTGACTACAAATATAACAGCAGGTCATTTCACTTGCAGAAATTCTGAGATGACTCTGCACTTATGGGGTGTATTGATAAGGGGGGATGAGACAGAGGAGAGGAGTCAGGGGGAGAACTTTGTTTCTTGGTGCAAAGAGAATTGTCTGCAGCTTAACATCAGCAACACCAGGGAACTGGTGATTGAAGTTTGCCGCACCGAAGAGCCTCTATGTCCGGTCACTATTTAAGGAGTGCATGTGGAGGTGGTCCACTCCTACAAGTACTTGGGGGTCGATATCAATGACAAGCTTGACTGGTCTCAGGACACAGAAGAAATCAAGAAGAAAGGGCAGAGCAGGCTCTTTTTCCTTAGGAGACTGAGCTCCTTTGATGTGGGAAGTGACATCCTTCACATCTTCTATAACTCTGTGATGACCAGTGTGATTTTCTACACTGTGGTGTGCTGGCCTGGTAACATCACTTCAGGAGAGGCCCACCGAAGCAACATGCTAATTAAAATGGCAAGCTCAGGTACAGGATGCACTCTGGACCCCCTGGAAGTTGTAGCTGAGGAGAGAATTAAAACAAAACTCAACAATGCTGCATATCCTCTCTCTGACACACTAAAACTGAGAACTTTCAGACAATAAATTACAAGGGGGAGTCAAGCTAAAGTTAGAAAATGGGATTTATTAGAAAATGGAACGAATCTTAACAAAACTAACAATGTTATTTCTCACAGTAGTTTCCACCCTTCTCAATGCACTTGTGCCACCTGCCTGGAAGGGCCTGGATTCCAGCAGAATAAAAGGTTTTGTCATGTCGTCGCAGCCACTCGTGCACCCGAGTTATTGTCGAACACTACAGGGGTACTACACTCACTAGTGCAAGTTATTGTGACTTGCTGGAGACCAATGTGTGAAGCCTGCTATTTGACCCAAGTGGTGGGGACTGTTGTCTCAAGGAGTCCTTTTGCTGTAAGACAATGACACACAAACTGCTAAGAACACCAAGGCTTGTCTAGAGAAACTGAACTTTCAGGTATTGCTACATTCTCCTTATTTGCCAGATTCGGCACCGTGTGATTTCCACCTTTTTGGACCACTAAAAAAAACATCTGGTTGGTCATCAATTCAAGACAGATGATGATGTGACGAAAGTGGTACACAAGTGGTTGGCGAGGACAAGACAAAACCTTTAATTCTGCTGGAATCCAGGCCCTTCCAGGCAGGTGACACAAGTGTATTGAGAAGGGTGGAGACTACATTGAGAAATGACATTATCAGTTTTGTGAAGGTTCGTTCCATTTTATAATAAATCCCATTTTTTAACTTTAGCTTGACTCCCCCTCGTATTTAGCAAAGTGTGGCAAGAAATGCCACAGAGAGCTCATTTATACCAACAGCAACATGCTTTATGTAAATTTTCTTGCTTTACAATCATTCTGGTGTGTGTTCAGGCCAAAGTATGTGTGTATATTTTTTACCAGTTTATGTATTTATTTATTTAAAGAGCCTCTTTAAAAGGCCAAATTCCTGTTAGGGACAAATAAAGTTCTATCTAATCTAAGTAATAAAGCAAGCACATAGTGCACAATAAATTGACAAAAACTGAACAGACGTTAGAGGCATATATGTTTATTTCTACACTAGCCATGGTACCTGTCGAAGACAGGTAATAGAATAATTAAAAAAATATTTACTCATACCCTACGTGTACTTTTACCACCTTTCCTCAGTATTCATGCGTGTCCGTTTCTCGAGTGTGCTCCTGTAAAGCCTGCTTCATAGACTCGGTCATTATTTCTGAGTTGCCTTTTTTGCCTCCTGTCCGCTTTATACTGTTCCGTCTTTAAAGGTGAATCTCTCGTTGTACGCCTTTACTCCTCCTTGTGCGTCTTACACTCACACTTCCTCTTTTGTTGGGTCACCAAAGCCAAACTGACCAATCAGATTGCTCTGAGGAACTAGACACACAGACCTTAGTGTTTTATTATGTATTAGATAAATATGCTGAGGAATACACTTAATTCATCCATTTTAGGATCACAGGGAGCCAGTGATTCTCCCAGTAGTACTGAGTGTAGTGTAAGGTAACAAGCAAATATGGTGGATGGTACGCTCATCCTTTGCATGGCAAAACTGCATAGCCAATCAGAAAGGAGTGTGATCTGTTCATTCCAGTAATAAAAATCTATAAATAAAGTATCCTTGGTGTCTGTTGAACTAAACAAGAAAGAATTTGTGACCCTCATGTATGAGAGAATGCTGCAGTCCCAACCTTCAGCTGAGCTGGCAGCTTCTCAAAGCTGCTTCCCAATGGCTCAGCTGTCCCTCCATGGGCGAGTACCATGATCTTTTCAACCCTGACTCATCTCTTCTCTTTTGGACAAATGAGGCAGTAATTTGAACCAGGCCACTTATATGACATTTTGTCCCGCTTGTTGCCCTAGTAATTCCCAGAAAATTTATATTAGGGATACAATGATGCAACAATTCTTCTGTCTAAAAAGTAAAAGCTGCCATCCTTTTGCCAAAAGCTGTTGTGGAAGGATTTCTTACACCCTTAAACCAAAAGAAAACTTTGAGGAAAGAAATGAATCAAAGGAAAAAATGACAAAAATGGATAATTACTGATTAATACCATCTCTATATTTAATCTATGGGCCCTTTGCCTTTACCTTTCAAACAGGACAATCCTGATGTGCTGATTTCCTGCTGCTTCCAGTGCTCGGCCTCTTCTTCCGTAACTTCATCTTACCTTTAAGCATGACATCACCTGATGGCCCCACACCTTAATCTCTCTCATTAAGATCCCTTGCACTTGCCACAAGCATTAATAATGGGCTGTATAAAGCGGATACAGGCAGCATGATCTAGAATTAAGTGGGGGCTGCACAGAATTGAGAGGTTAGCATGATCTAGATCTATACTAATAAAAGGCAAAGCCCTCACTCACTCACTCACTCACTCACTCACTCACTCACTCACTCACTCACTCACTCATCACTAATTCTCCAACTTCCCGTGTAGGTAGAAGGCTGAAATTTGGCAGGCTCATTCATTACAGCTTACTTACAAAAGTTAAGCAGGTTTCATTTCGAAATTCTACACGTAACGGTCATAACGGTCGACAACGTCCGCCATATTGAAGTTTCTTATTTATGGCCCCATCTTCACGAAATTTGGTAGGCGGCTTCCCTGCGCTAACCGAAACCGATGTACGTACTTATTTCGGTGGTATGATGCCGCTGTCGGCCGCCATATTGAACTTTCCAACGTTACTAATTCTCCAACT
>JANRMT010027041.1:17005086-17018063 GCA_026402145.1 Polypterus bichir lapradei | reverse complement strand
ATAGATAGATAGATAGATAGATAGATAGATAGATAGATAGATAGATAGATAGATAGATAGATAGATAGATAGATAGATATTTTGTTCCAAGACAGCAATTTTGCTTTTTAAGCTTTCCTCTCACATCTACAAAACCAAGCATGTTCTTTTAAATGGTGATTCTAAATTGACCCTGGGTATTTGAGTGAGTGATTGTGATGAAATGGTACCTCATTCAGGAATTTTAATGACTAAAATTTTATTCCAACAGTAGCTATTTTGGAAACAATAGAATTAATATTCTGGTTGTTGTCTGTATAACTCAATTTGGATATTATAAATGTTCTAAATTACTGAACTAATATTCTATGTTTGTTATTCATATTCTCATGATAGTATAGATGGCAGAATTGTTATTCTAGTGATGAACTCTAAAGACTAAAAAAACCCTCTGTAGAGTTTGTGTGAATGACAGATGAACAGATAGATGGATAGGAAAGGCCTATATAACTGATAGATAGATAGATGAAAGGCACTTTATAAGATACAGATAATATTTGCATGAGCCCTAAGGCATACTACACAAAAAAGGGTCTGATGAGTGTGACCAAAGGCACTCTGTTATGTATACACTAATGTAAATGTATTGTTTATATTTCTGAATTTTTTTTAAATATAATAAATTCTAATGGTCTCCTTGACATTGCACAATTTAAATCTTATATTTCAAATGTGATGCATGAATGGTCTAAAAAAATAAGGATTCACACAAGTCAACTGCCACATTATTGTTTCACTGCAAGACGAAGAGGTCAATATCCATGTAAAAACGGAGGTGATTGATTGTATTTCCGACTTTTTTTCCAGCAGATGGCAGTCATCACCCACTTTAACTGTGACCTCTGTGCGGCTTTGTTTTCCTCTAAGACATTCTTTTGTCAGATTGGTCCTTTCTCAGCTTTCATTGCATTAAATAAAAATGAAGGTCGATTTGAAAAGCACTAGATAATAAGCATATATAGATGGGAATTAAACAAAAAAAAATGTTCAAATAAAGATATAGCTGAAAGGCTCTATGTATAAAAATGATAGATTGATAAATAAAAAAGACAAAATATTAGCTTGAAATTGATATGAAGTTCACTTTATATAATGAAATAATTGATAGACTTATAATATGGGCTCTCTATAAATAAGGCGGGGTAGGCAGGTTTGAAATGCACTAAGATAATGCCATACATATGCTGTCTATAGGAGGACCTGCTTGCCCGGCTGGATGCAGAATAACATTAACGTCATACCCAGGATGAAGCAATTACTGATTAGGGCCCAATGAAGCAGAGTCAGAGGACACAAAAAGTCAGTCATTTTCTAACTCACTTTCTGCTGAACAGGGTCGCGGGGGGGTCAGCTAAAGCCTATCCCAGTTAGCGTCGGGCGAAAGGCAGGGAACAAACCCTGAACTTCAGCTGCAGCCACAGACTCTTCTTTGATTTTTCAGTATGTCTTCTTATTCTTTCTGCTGCTCCCGTTAGGGGTTGCCACAGCAGATCATCTTCTTCCATATCTTTCTGTCCTCTGTATCTTGCTCTGTTACCCCCATCATCTGCATGTCCTCTTTCACCACATCTATACACCTTCTCTTATGCCTTCCTCTTCTCCTCTTCCCTGGCAGCTCTATCCTTAGCACCCTTTTCCCAATATACTCATCATCTCTCCTCTGCACATGTCCAAACCAACGCAATCTCGCCTCTCTGACTTTATCTCCTAACCGTCCCACCTGAGCTGACCCTCTAATGTCCTCATTTCTAATCCTGTCCATCCTCGTCACACCCAATGCAAATCTTAGCATCTTTAACTTTGCCACCTCCAGCTCTGTCTCCTGCTTTCTGGTCAGTGCCACCATCTCCAACCCTTATAACATAGCTGGTCTCACTACCATCCTGTAGACCTTCCCTTTCACTCTTGCTGATATCCGTCTGTCACAAATCACTCCTGACACTCTTCTCCACCTACTCCTCTCTGTCTGCACTCTCTTTTTCACCTCTCTTCCACAATCCCCATTACTCTGTACTGCTGATCCCAAATATTTAAACTCATCCACCTTTCGCCAACTCTACTCCCTTCATCCTCACCATTTCACTGACCTCCCTCTCATTTACACACATGTATTCTGTTGTTCCTACTGACCTTCATTCCTCTCCTCTCATATCTCCACCTCTCCAGGGTCTCATCAGCCTGCTCCCTACTCTCGCCACAGATCACAATGTCATCAGCAAACATCACAGTCCTCAGGGACTCCTGTCTAATCTCATCTGTTAAGCTGTCCATCACCATTGCAAATAAATAAGGGCTCAGAGCCGATCCCTGATGTAATCCCACCTCTGTCGCTCCTACCGCAGACCTTGCTACTGTCACACTTCTCTCGTACATATCCTGCACCACTCTTACATACTTCTCTGCCACTCCCTACTTCCTCATACAATACCACAGCTCCTCTCGAGGCACCCTGTCTTATGCTTTCTTCAGGTCCAATGCAACTCCTTCTGGCTTTCTCTGTACGTCTCCTTCAACATCCTAAGAGCAAACATCACATCTGTGGTGCTCTTTCTTGGCATGAAACCATCCTGCTGCTCACTAATCATCACCTCACTTCTTAACTGAGCTTCCACTACTCTTTCCCAAAACTTCATGCTGTGGCTGATCAATTTTAGTCCCCTGTAGTTACTGTAGTCCTGCACATCCCCCGTATTCCTAAATATTGGCACCAGTACACTTCTTCTCCACTCCTCAGGCATCCTCTCACTTTCCAAGATTCCATTAAACAATCTGGTTAAAAACTCCACTGCCATCTCTCCTAAACACCTCCATGCTTCCATAAGTATGTCATCTGAACCAACGGCTTTTCCATTCTTCATCCTCTTCATAGCTGTCCTTACTTCCTCCTTGCTAATCCATTGCACTTCCTGATTCACTATCTCCACATCATCCAACCTCTTCTCTCTCTCATTCTCTTCATTCATCAGCCTCTCAAAGTACTCTTTTCATCTGCTCAACACACTCTCCTCCCTTGTGAGTATGTTTCCAACTTTATCCTTTATCACCCTAACCTGCTGCACATCTTTCCCAGCTCAGCCCCTCTGTCTAGCCAATCTGTCCTTTTCTCCCTCCTTAGGGTCCAACCTCTTATACAACTCATAATACACCTTCTCTTTAGCCTTTGCCACCTCTCTCTTTACCTTGCGCCTTATCTCATTGTACTCTTGTCTACTTTCTGAATCTCTCTACCCCAGTTCTTCTTTGCCATCCTCTTCCTCTGTAAACTCTTTTGTACTTCTTCATTCCACCACCAGGTTTCCTTTACCTCCTTCCCCTTTCCAAATGTCACACCAAGCACCCTTCTTGCTGTCACCCTTACTACATCTGCTGTTTCCCAGCTGTCTGGTAACTCTTCACTGCCACCCAGTGCCTGTCTCACCTCCTCCCTAAACTCAACCTTGCAGTCTTCCTTTTTCAACTTCCACCATATGATCCTTGGCTCTGCCCTCACTCTCTTCCTCTTCTTGATCTCCAACGTCATCCTACAGGCCACCATCCTATGCTGCTTAACTACACTTTCCCCTGCCACCACTTTGCAGTCTTCAATCTCTTTCAGACTGACTCTTCTGCAAAGGATGTAATCTACCCGTGTTCATCTTCCTCCACTCTTGTATGTCACCCTGTGTTCCTCCCTCTTCTTAAAATATTCACCACAGCCATGTCCATCCTTTTGGGAAAATCAACTATCACCTAAAGTTCTTCATTCTTCTCCTTGACACCTTACCTACCCATCACCTCCTCGTCTCCTTTGTGTCCTTCACCAACATGTCCATTGAAATCCGCTCCAATCACCACTTTCTGTGCCTTGTGTACACTGTTCATCGCTTCATCCAACTCACTCCAAAAATCTTCTTTCGCATCCATCGCACACCCAACTTGCGGTGCATATGCACTAACAACATTCATCATCACACCTACAATTTCCAGCTTCATAATCATCACTCTGTCTGACACTCTTTTCACCTCCAAAACACTCTTGACATGCTGTTCCTTCAGAATAACCCCTACTCCATTTCTCCTCCCATCCACACCATGATAGAACAATTTGAATCCACCTCCAATCCACCTGGCCTTACTCCCCTTCCATTTAGTTTCTTGCATGCACAATATATCAGCCTTCCTTCTCCCCATCATATCTGCTAACTCTCTCCCCTTACCAGTCATACTGCCATCATTCAAAGTTCCTACCCTCAGTTCCACTCTCTTTAACTTCCTCCTCTCCTCCTGCCTCCAGACACGTCCCCCCTTCTTCTTCTCCTTCTTCTTCTTCGGCCAACAGTAGCCCAATTTCCGCCAGCACCCTGTTGGCTAACAGTACTGGTGGCGGTCGTTGCTAACCCGGGGCTCAACCGATCCGGTATGGAAATTTGTATTGTTGTCTGCATATTGATTTGGCAAAATTTTAAACTGGATGCCCTTCCTGATGTAACCCTCCCTGTTTACCTGGGCTTGGGACCGGCACGAAGAAACACACTGGTTTGTGCATCTCCTGTGGCTGGGTTTCTGATTTTTTGGTATGTAAACCACAAAAAATAGAATTGCAATTCAACTGCAGTTAGGAAGAGCTTATGAATCGCAGTGCTCTGGATATTTTCATTTATATCCATTTCCATTTTTTTCAGATCTAGGGGCAAAAAAGGAAGATGTTTCAATGGCCAGGAATAGATAAAACATTCCCTACTGTATGTTCCCTTAACACCAGTCCCCTTAAAAGGCACAGTAAGTCCATGTATGGGACGGTATCCCATGGACCAGTCAGCTGATGTGACAAAAAGTGGGTTTGTGAGCCCTCTTACATGTAGACGATCTGAAAAATCACTTTTCTGGGAATAAATCAAAGGAGAAACCAATTACTTATTATTACTATTATTGCATAAATAAGACTGAATTGCGTGATAAGCAATTGAGCAGTAACTGGTATTACTGTGGAAGGATCATGTTAGAAGGAGTTTTAATAAAGTTTATTGATTTATTCTAAAAAGGTAGGAGGAGCAACCACTGAAGGGAGGTGTAGAAGTGAAAGGGAAAAGCTGTTGGTGTAGCTCAGCGATGTTTGTAAACTGATGTCTCATTAAAAGTAATTGCAAATAGTCCGCAAACTGGGATGACCATCTTCGTGTGCTTTTCTGCATATCGAGGGCTTCTCTGCTACGCTAGCGAGGTCACTCACGAGCCAAAAAAGAACCAACGCCAGACTCATACGGTGAAAATAACGGACTCTCTTCACCTGCTCCTACAGCACCGCATCCAGAACTGATTAGTAACACGGGAAAGGCGCAGCTCTCCTAATTGATATTAACATAGGACGGGTGTCAAAAAATGGACAGGAGGTGGGGGGCTTCAGTGTCTTAGGCCCCTGATCTTTCAGTCCCAGATATACACGAACAATCGCAGCAAGCCCCTGATCTTCTTGCCCATCGTATGCAAATCGCATTCCCGTTATACAATAAATCCGTCCATTTCCACGTTCTTACTTATTCATATAATTTTTAACGAATTACTGTTTTTTAATAATATTAAAAGCTAGACGATGAACTTATTTCAGTTCCCTTTCCCTTTATTGGGTAATATAGATACCGATTTTATGTTAGTATTGGCCATTTTGTATTAATGGATATTTTTCATTTGGTAATTATATGATACTACTCTATTTAAAAATGTCATGTTTAAGAAATTTGAATAACAGTCCAAAACCCTCCACCACTAACACCCTCAGTCGAGGCCATCCTCACATCACTTGAATTGCAGTCTGTCTTTGAGCCACCACAAGCCTCTTAGTGCTCCGTTTAAGAACACACATTTAATGTCGTCCATCAACTCATCGCTATTACTTTTGAATATGAGTCATTGTTACAAAACTATTTCATAAACAGAAATGTAATAACTGGCGTGGATGAAGTAAATAATGTGAAATGCTCCTTCTTTCCTGTCAGTTCACTTAGCGGTCGAACGTACCTGAATGCCGCGCCATATACGATATCTAATGTGTTTCAATCCGTGGGCACTGGTAGTAATCAGAGAAACGGGTCGAAGGGATTTCGATTTAAAGTGAAAACAATAAATAAATACAATTATGTGCCTTAATATAATGCTCTTTATTTCGTTTCCTGTTTTATACCCCGCGTGTTATTAATTTTAGACACAGAGACTGATGCGTGAACGCATGTTGTTCTAAGTGACAAGTTAAGCTGTTTCGGTTCCCTATTTCCAGCTGATTGACATCGCAACGAACTACACAAATTGTTCATCTTATTTATTTTGTTTTTCCCTCCTAATGCCAATCTAACCGGAAGAGCTGATCAGTGCGGCGACGACTGGTGACTTTGAGGAGGACATGTGGACAGTTGTGCAGTTTGCGGTGTGTCTTATTGCTGGTAAGAAGATAAACGGAGGTCGATCGGGGTCAGGGTCGGGGAAAAACAGGATGGGCGCCTGAAATTCCGATCGTGCTCAGTGATATTGCAGTTAAAATAGAAGCGTTGCAGCCACTTTAACTGCAGTTCTTGTCACATTAAACATTGAAGTAACAACGCATACTCAGTACCAAAATAGGGTATTATTAAAATCAGTTGATTTGGGTTTAATTAATTAATATTTAGTTATTCCTTTGGTTCGGCTCATAAAAGCAATGTGGTTGTATCTTGAACCTCCTCCAGCATTCTCCTTTCACAACAGATTATCGATCCGCAGTACATCTGTTACCCAATTAAATTGCGATTTACGTAGGATGCAAATGTATAAGGTATTTGCCACGGGTAAAATACATCAGAATTCTTATTTTCATGTGAATATCCACATTAATTTGAAATATCAACTCACCTAACAAGCGAACAATACAAATTCAAAGTAAAAAAAAAAAAAAATAACTTCAAGGGCTGCTGCAGTCATTGCCGTTTGAACAGTCGGAGCGACCGGACGCCGTATGCGCTGCGCTGATGTGCCGCTTTAGGTGTCATTTAGCGGGGTCCGTGTTTTTACAGGACTTGTGATAAGATAACATTTTTTAAGACCCAAATTAATTATATAAAGTAGTCAAGAAATAGGGCGGCATGGTGGCGCAGTGGTAGCGCTGCTGCCTCGTTAGGAGACCCGGGTTCGCTTCCCGGGTCCTCCCTGCATGGAGTTTGCATGTTCTCCCCGTGTCTGCGTGGGTTTCCATCCACAGTCCAAAGACATGCAGGCTGGGTGGATTGGCGATTCTAAATTGTCGTGGGTGTGTGTGTGTCCTGCCCGGGATTGGTTCCTGCTTTGCGCCCTGTGTTGGCTGGGATTGGCTCTGCCAGACCCCCGTGACCCTGTGTTAGGATTCAACAGGTTGGAAAATGGATGGATGGATTTAAGAAATAATTGTGTCCAAAACTGAGGGCTATCGGCTAATGTTAGGTCTGGACACGTCACAAGGTTGCTATATAGTGCAAATCCTGTAATTCACTGTATAAGAGAAGAAAATCTCTTAACTAGTTAATTCTCTAGTTTTATTTAACGGATCCTGATTTTTCAGTAAAGGCATCTGCTGAGCGTATACAGTCACACCTTACAATGCAATAATAATAATAACCATACACAAAAATAAACAATATTATTAGAAATATGCACTAATTATAAAAATAGAGTATTCATTAGTATACGGATCCAGTGCCCTGTGCCCAGGCATTATTACCTTTGGTGTTTACAGATTATGTCTGTATCTTTATGGTTTTTCTTGTACTCCAGTATTTCTTCTACATCTCCAAAGAAGTACAGTATATGGTAATTTAATTTGCAGTTGCAGATGCTCCAGTGTAACTGTGTGGGAGAAAATGTGAATATGAGCTTCAGTGGGCCCATCGATGGACTCACATTCTGCCTAATGGTGGTTCTTGTTTTGTGCCTGATGCTGCTGGGATGGGCTCTGGCTTCCCACAACCCAGTACTAGAATAAGCAGGTTATGAATTTAGTTGTGTTGTCTTCTGAATGCAGTAATCCACGTTGTCTTTGGGACTCAATACCACCCTGGCTTAGAATTATTGATTCATTTTCACTTTTCAAATCTAAACTTAAAACTAATCTGTTTAAGACTGTTTTTTCTCTTTGAATATAATTGTTCTGTCCGATTTTAATTTTTGTATTTTCAATTTTGTTTATAATTTGCGTTTTATCTATTGTTCGGTGTCCTTGAGTGTTTAGAAAGGTGCCTATAAATAAATTAAATGTATTATTATTATTATTATTATTATTATAGAAAGTACTCCAGATTGCTTTACTTTACTTGAAATGTTTTGCTTTGGATACAGGAGATCTTCACAGTGAAACGTGTGAAAATGTTAAATTGATTTGGACTTTTTAAGACCCAAGTTGATTATGCAAAGGTATTAGAAAATCCTTTAGTTCAAAACTGAAGGCAAACGACGGTGCATTTGAGGGGGAGTTGGGGTAGGGTGGGGGTTTGGGGGAAACGTTGTCCCCTTTTTTGCTTCTTTTGTCCCACTCAGCTAGTGGATCCAGAACTGGCTAGAGTGCATTGATGATACTTTATAGTCTATTCCCATTTATTTGGGAACGGGCACTTTTAAAGATACTCGTTCTTTAATGGCACTATATGATTCTTTACTGGGTTGTGGGGTTCATCACAGCGCCATAGACCAAGGACCATTTCTATGCCTTTTCTGGGAAGACTTCTCGGCATATGAAGCTGTTTTTTTTTGTGCTTTGAAAAATATCATTGTATGCAGAAAAAAACTGAAATCTTTAATGTTTGGTAGGCTACCTAGCAGGACACTGAACATATAACATTCAGCACTGACGCTGACTCTCTCGCAACGCAGAATTTGGGTTGTTGGTGGTGGTCCGACTGTGGCGCTGTAGTGTGTCGATGCTATTTGTAAAAAATGAGCAGTGACAATGAAGGTGTGAGTTCCTTTACAGCCTTTACTTTTCTTTTTCTTGTTTCTTTCCCCGCTCCTCTCTCTCTCTCTCTTTTGTTTTTTTCTTTTTTTCCATACCCAACTAATACATTTACATTGTCCAAGGAAAAATCAATCAAGTAAGACATCACAAACAAGTGAACTGATTTATATACAGTAGCAACATTACTTGTATTAGTACTTTAAATGTATTAAATCAAACTTTTATCTATATTATCTAAAATATATTTCTTACAGGGCGGCACGGTGGCGCAGTGGTAGCGCTGCTGCCTCTCGGTTAGGACCGGGGTTCATCTCCCGGGTCCGTGTCTGTGTGGGTTCCCTCCGGGTACTCTGGTTTCCTCCCACAGTCCAAAGACATGCAGGTTAGGTGCATTGGCGATTCTAAATTGTCCCTAGTGTGTGCTTGGTCTGTGTGTGTGCGCCCTGCGGTGGCTGGGACTGGCTCCAGCAGACCCCCGTGACCCTATAGTTAGGAGATCGCGGGTTGGATAATGGATGGCTATCTCTTGTATGTATAGTTCAAATGAGATTATTAGAGATTTGTCACTGCAATGTCTAACTTCTGTAAACGGACGCCCTCGGGAGTCCAGTCAATTGCCTACCTCGGCTGTCCTGTCGCTGTGGCTCGTGTTTTTAGAGGGAGTTTTAACCTCGTTTTTATTTGAACTATCGATATTGTTTAAGGCTTTATATTAAACCTCCACAAAAGTAGCTGTCTTTATGGGTTTATTTTTTATTGAGGATTGTTGCACTGCACTTTTTGATCACTTTTTTTTGTTAAGCTCTATAGGACTCTCGCACCTTCTTCTTGCTGTTTGTGGTCTCATTTCCCCGGATTATCCTTAAATACGTTATCGGCGCTCTTGAGTCTAAAAAGTCCTACGGAAATGGAAACTTTTACCGAGGTTGCTGTTTCTAGAAATTCTAAAATTTTATTAGACTATATTCTAAGTTTGAGAATATACCGGAAATAATTGCAAAGTTTTGTAGAAATCGGTGCAGCGGCTTTTGCGCGTCGGTTGAAGAGACAGAAAAAAAAAGAGTTTTATATTCTGCGTCTAGAGATTGTAGTGGAGTGCCAGTTCATAAGGTTTAGCAGGGCAGAAGATGGGGGCATCACAGGGACCTTGGCCAGAAAGGACCCTAAAAAAACAAAACATATTCATATCGATAATTGTATTGTTTTGAATGATTCGGTTAGTTTGAATGTGATCCGTCTATCGGTTGCTTTCTCATGGCAAGTGGTAAATGTAGTAGATTTTATGTGGGGGTAGAGTGTGAAAAGGGGCACAAGAGAGAATGTTATTTAAAGGAAGCAGACAGAAGGTTCTGTGAGCTCCATGCACCAAACAACAACAGCAACATTTATTTCTATAGCACATTTTCATACAAATGTAGCTCAAAGTGCTTTACATGATGAAGAAAGAGAAAAAAGAAAAAGTAAAAATTAAAATCAGAGAACACTAATTAACATAGAATAAAAGTAAGGTTTGATGGCCAGGGAGGACAGAAAAAAACAAAAAAAAAAAGTCCAGATGGCTGGAGAAAACAAAAAATTAAAATCTGCAGGGGTTCTGAGGCCACGAGACCACCCAGCCACCTCTAGGCATTCTACCTAACATAAATGATCAGTCCTCATTGTATTCAGGGTTCTCATGGAAGGACTTGATGATGACGGTCACGTGGACTTCTGGCCTTTAATCCATCAATGTAGGGACATCACGGTGCTTTGATTAAATGTTGGTGGCGCAGGTCACCACCAGAGAAAACCGGAAAAAGAACAGAAGAGAGAGTAGGGGTTAGTACGGAAAAGAAAGCAAAGACTTAATAGGAACTGAAAGACCACAATGTGGGTGTTATAATTTTAATTTACTTTTCATAAAAAAAAAATGATAGAAAGATGAAGAGGCTTTTGAGTCATCCAGCATATGGGGAGAACATTCAAACTTCAACACTCTTAAAAATAAAGGTGCCAGAGTGATTCTTCAGGTTGATGCCATATAGAGAACTATTTCTGGTCCCCAAAAGACCATCCACATGAAAGTTCCAGAAAGAACCTTTATTTATTTAGATCCATAACATGTTCCATGCAGTAACTAAAAAATGAATAGACGGTAACAGAATTGTGAAATACCAGTGGTTCATGAATTTAAAAGAACTCTTGCTGCCTATACCACCGGCTAAGTTCAGTTTTTCTTAATCTTTTACTGGGTAGCCTATCAAATATTAAAGATTTCAGCTTTTTTTCCTACATATCAGGATTTTTTTTTTAAAGCACAAAGAAACAACTTCATATACAAAAGAACCCGTTCCAGAATGAAATGGTGGTTTGTCAAGCAATAGTTCTCTGATAAACCACACAACACAATAAAGAACCATAAAATGCCATTAAAGGACCAATATTTTTAAGAGTGAGAGTGAGCAGGCACAGACGTGTACCCAGAAAGTTGGCTCAGTTAGGTGGCAGGTCTAACTGCTGCACCTCCGTATCGCTCTCATGTACTGTTATGTATGCTGTTTTTGTAAGTCTTTGTATGAATTCATCCTGGCTCTTGTTACTTCATGTTAAAGGCACTCGAACAAAGAGCTGCAAAACGGCGTGGCCAGGGGATGATGTGTGGGCACACAGATTTTGGATGCCAAAACTCCAAGTGTAGAGGAGACATCGTTATTCCGTTCCAATTTGACTTTTTTATAGAATAGCTTTACCCCTTAAAAACTCGGAGAACTTCAGAGGAAAGTGAAGAAGGTGGAATGATGTCACCTAAATACATGAACAAGCATCACCTATATAAATAATTCATTACAGAAGACACGTTTATGTAAGATTGCATAACATTTTTGCAATGCCCCTTTAAGTTTTAGAGTGTGCTTCTTAATGCCCAATGTTAATGTTATTTGTCTCTGAAGCCCCTAATATATTTATTTTGAATAAAATAATGCACACACAATTTGCTTGTAATTTCCAACAAATTTGTTAATAGAAAAAAAAAAACAATTTACAGTATAGTAAAGGGGCGGCACGGTGGCGCAGTGGTAGCGCTGCTACCTCGCAGTTAGGAGACCCTCCCTGTGTGGAGTTTGCATGTTCTCCCCGTGTCTGCGTGGGTTTCCTCCCAGAGCCCAAAGACATGCAGGTTAGGTGCATTGGGATTTCTAAATTGTCCCTAATGTGTGCTTGGTGTGTGGGTGTGTGTGCGCCCTGCAGTGGGCTGGCACCCTGTCCGGGGTTTGTTTCCTACCTTGCATCCTGTGTTGGCTGGGATTGGCTCCAGCAGACCCCCGTTACCCTGTAGTTAGGATATAGCGGGTTGGATAATGGATGGAGTACAGTAAAATATTTACAGCGCTGATGTCGGAAGCAGGGGGATGCAAAAAGTGCGTAAATCTGATGAGCCTCAATATGGGCGAAACACACGTCGTGTACTCTTTGTATTATTTGGTGGATACTGAATCACATATCTATGAGCTGCCCTCGCAACTTAGAGGACTGGCCGACCAACCACAAGCATTACCGTGCGTAACCATCTAAATAATCAAACTGCGATTCAGAATTAAGAATGTATATATACAGGTGCATCTCAAAGAATTAGAATATCATCAAAAAGTTAATTTATTTCAGTAATTCAATTCAAAAAGTGAAACTCATATATTATATAGATTCTTTACACACAGAGTGATATATTTCAAGTGTTTATTTCTTTTCATTCTGCTGAAATGAAAAAAAAAGATTTTTAATACAGAAATGTTGGCCTATAAAATTCACTTTAAGTATTCCATTTCTCAATGCATAAATTATTATAACATGTTCACTTATCTGGGTACCCGTATCTATCTATCTATCTATCTATCTATCTATCTATCTATCTATCTATCTATCTATCTATCATATAGTGCCTTTCACATCTATCTATCTATCTATCTATCTATCTATCTATCTATCTATCTATCTATCTATCTATCTATCTATCTATCTATCTATCATATAGTGC
>JANRMT010027041.1:16986527-17004686 GCA_026402145.1 Polypterus bichir lapradei | reverse complement strand
TATCTATCTATCTATCTATCTATCTATCTATCTATCTATCTATCTATTATATAGTGCCCTTCATATCTATCTATCTATCTATCTATCTATCTATCTATCTATCTATCTATCTATCTATCTATCATATAGTGCCTTTCACATCTATCTATCTATCTATCTATCTATCTATCTATCTATCTATCTATCTATCTATCTATCTATCTATCTATCTATCTATCTATCTATCTATCTATTTTAAAAATTAATCATGTTTCCCCACAGTCTTAGTAGTTTCTTCCTCTCAACTCCCCACAACTTGTATACACAGCAAGTAAAGTTGTCATTTAAAATTACAGTAAAGTAAAACAATTACACATAATTAAATTCAAATCATGAATAGGCATTCATTTTATACAAACATTTTTTATTGCCCCTTGTTTTATTAACTGCTTTTTGTTTTTAACTTTATTTCCATTGCAGGCATACGCAGCCTCATTTACTTTACTTGGTGATGCAGGGTTTATTCTTTTAACTGCTACTGTACCGCTAAGTGCTCAATTATTATTATTTTTTTTTAACAACGACACACTCACCATACGTCAGTTTCTAAGCTCTGTTTTTTCAGTTTCTATCCACTGTTTTCTCATTGAACAATCCTAATCACGATTCTGGTCTGTTTAAATCCTGCTTATCTAAGTCGGCGCAGTCACGTGTCTTTTTTCCCATGCATGTCTCTCTCTCACACTCTCTCTCTCTCTCTCTTTCTCTCTCTTTCTCTCTCTCTCTCTCTCTCTTTCTCTCTTTCTCTCTCTCTCTCATGTATATTCACCCCAGCGTGAGGACACTTACAGCTTCTCTGCCTCACACTCTACAAATTCCCCTGAAGTACATTCTTCTTTAATAAAATGAACTCTATGCATACAGTATATACTACTGATTTAAAGAAGTTTACTTTATTTGAGCTACTGTGCTGGTTACATTTTCAAACCCACTTAATCCAATCTGGGGGTCTACAGCCTATTCCTGCAGAATGGGGCACAATACAGGAACTATCCTTGGATGGAATTCCAGTCCATAAATGGGCTCATGTAAAACATACATGTAAAAATGCCAGTTTGCAATCACTGTTTAACCGAAATTGGAAATTGAAGATGTGGACCCAACACCCCCACCCCAATATACCTTCTTACTGCTAAAATATGATTTACGTTTACTTTCTGATTACTTTGATGTGGTTGATTTTTGCATTAGTTTGTGGTTTCTAAACGCAGAGTGTTGCCGCTCTCAGAAGGTCGCTTTCTCGTTAATCTACCTGCCTGACATTATTTGTGCCTTGAGCCCACCAAAAGCACTTCCGCTTATGCATTTTTTTCCCCATAGATAAGGTATCGCACACTTCTTAGCTGACCTTTACAGCATTTTGTATTTTCTACGACACATTTCCTGAAACCTGATGAACTTTTTCTCCAAACTTTAAATCAAAAACAAATTGTAACACTGCATTCACAGTAACTCTGACCGGGCTAGCAAAATGACACAATGGGCTTGAAACCACTTTGTCTTTGCTAAAAATCAAACACATACAAGACCAGTCAGTATTTAATAAGAGTAATAATATATTTTATTTATATAGTCCATTCCCCATTCTCAAGGCACTTAAACACTACCGAGCATTCATTTACACACTACAGTACATGCCAAGTTCATGACATTAGAGAAACACGTTTGCTGTGGAAGACGAGTTACAATGTCGGAAACCAACTGCAACTGCAAGCCACAAAGAAGAAAAGCAAAGAGCTTGTGATCTGTGAAGTTGCGAGGAAGGAAGAGGAGAGCTACAAGGTCAGTGCTGCATGTGAATAAGCAATAGTGAGGAAAACTGGACAGCCTGGAAGGCAGCGATCGACAAGACCATTACTTGAGCAAGTCTGAGCTTCATTATCAAGGCCACCACATACGATACCCTTCTCAGTCCATGGACCTCTGGAGCCTCAGTGACAAAAAAAGAAGCTCAGAAAGTGCGTACACAACAATGTCGGGATCTGTGAAAGAAAACTTAATGGGGAAACAATGAGTATATTTACAGCAACTCTAACCCATTTGTACTAACATTTTGGAGAAACTGGGAAATGGCGACACCCTTTATCGAGCAGGGAAATGCATCTAAATGACAACTCGACACATAATAATTCATATCACAGGGTCGTTATTACAATGTGCATTGACGTGACAAACATATTAAAGCTGAAATGTAATGAATAGGATGCATAGATTGTATTTTAGTTCCATTTTAAGAGGACCAATGCTGCGTATTTCCACTGAAGAACTTTTTTTTTTCGTCTGTTCAGACTTGTTAGTGAAATAGCCGACGTGTCAGGAATATCTCGGCCAAGTTTCACTCTGTCATCGCTGCTGTGCTTGAAGCCTTTAACTAAAACTACAACATGCAATTTTTCATGTGGTGTGGGTGTATATGCATATGACATGTTATTACCAACATAAAAAGTCAATTTACAGCAGTGTCCGGTTTTGCTAATGTAATCGGGTCACTTTCCTATTGTGGTAATATCCCATTAACATACAAGACATCTTAGATACCAAGATGAGAGTGACTGCGCTGGCATAATGTCACATAGAAGGGCATCTCCAATTACAGACGCCAGTTGTAAATCGAAATTAGAAAGTGTTGATGGTTTTTTTTTTCCTTCCTTCCATTGCACATACTCTGCTGCTGGTGATCTGCTTCCTCGCCAGAGATTGGACCTTTCCTTTTTTTTTTTTTTTAATTTCAGGGGCGAGTGCGGTTGGAGCTCACAGTATTTACCGCAGCAGTAACATGTTTCCATTCAACCTATTTTCGCGTGTTGCTGACACCCGCGCTTAGGCCGCCTTTAAAGGTTCTTTTCATCCCTCTAATTTAGAGACGAGAACTTCTGTCTCGCACTACTGGATGTGTTATGTGGCTGCACTAACAGCCAATGAAGGGCTGCAGCATCCTGATTGCATATGTATGAAGTTGATTAGAATGCTCCATATATGGCAATGTTTGGGGAGGAACTGGGCGGGGTTTGAGGTGCGCTGGCGAACTCACGTTTACAAGATAATTGTGATTTAAGGTAAGAAAGTAGAAATGTGCGAGCGCCAGGTTTTATAAATCTGTTGTTTTGATGTTTTTTTTACGTATATTTTAATGCCCGAAATCACACTAAGTTTTACAAATGAGGCCCCTGCCATACAGCTCAGAAGAGATTTGCCAACTCTGCGATGTTAGAGTATTTTCTTTCTCACTGCAAGACAGCTTTGACGCAGGCCTGGCTTTACGACCAAGGGTATAAGCAGTTATCTTTGAGCACTGAACTTAAATAAAAATTGTGACTGGATATACCCAGAAGAACAGGGACGTGCAGTCAGGAGAGTCACCATGAAAAGTAAATAGAAACTAATAATGATAACATAAAATAAATTTGTCCAGTGATCTGTGCTATAATTTTTTTCTGTATGATTCCAACAATTGTGATATTTTTTAGTCAAAATCGCTGAATGTGCGCATTGCCTGTTCGAATACAGGGGAGAAACGCGAGGTGTATCAGCGACGATCCTCGTCTCACCTCGGACTGGGTTGATGCCTGCGATTGGCGCGTGCCTGTTGCTGTTTGTCTGTCTGTATGTCAACAACCACAACAACATTTATTTCTATAGCACATTTTCAAACAAATAATGTCGCTCAAAGTGCTTTACATGATGAAGAAAAGAGAAATAAAAGACAAAGTAAGGATTAGAATAAGACAACATTAATTAACATAGAATAAGAGTAAGGTCTGATGGCCAGGGAGGACAGAAAAAACAAAACAAAACCAAAAAAAAAAAAACTCCAGACGGCTGGAGAGAAAAAATAAAATCTGCAGGGGTTCCAGGCCACGAGACCGCCCAGTCTCCTCTGGGCATTCTACCTAACATAAGTGAAACAGTCCTCTTTGTATTTAGGGTTCTCTTGGAAGGACTTGGAAGGATGTCGCCAATATAATGTTTGCAGACACATTTATTATACACCCTGACTTTCCACAGTCTGGCTAATATCTTTAATGAATGTGCGTGACATATTTAGTCTCTCTGATCGGACATAAAACTGCAGTGAAAAGACTCACGGTGAGGCAGACAGTGCCGTGATGCCCTGAAGGGGGCGCATGTGAGCCCAACAGGTGCTCGTTGCTGCTGAGGCGCCAATAAGTCAGCGACATCAGAAAGTCAAGTGCACTGCAGCGCTCCGTTTATTTTCATTTTTTGTTCCGACTGACTGCCAAAATGGAAGATTAAGACTTTTAAAACTAAAGGAAAATAAGGACGACTTTTACAAGAAAGTGGCGGAGATTTTCATGGAGAAGGATATGCTAATGGACTTAATTTACAAATAAAAGTAAGACAATAAATGGTTTTCCATTTTATAAAAAATGGGACCAAACTAAGAAAAAAAAAATCGAATATTTAAAAACTAAAATTTGACCTTAAATAAAATATTCTTTTGTTTTTCTTGTTATCCTTTTGTTGAACAGTCGGTATTAACATTGATTAAAGCATCAGAAGTAAACGCTTTTTAAAACAGCTACATTTTTCTATTAAGGTCAAAATTGAAATCTGTTTTTGTGGTACACCACTCTATACTTTTATTTGTACTGAATGAATATGAATTGTGCAATAGCAACTGCAAATTTAGAACACATGGAGTGTGCGGAGCAAATGCGCTCTCTCGCTCTAGGTCTTGCCACTGTAAATGTAACGTTCTTTCTTAGCCAAATATGTACCTTACCTATGCGTGTGTAAAGAATGCTGATGAAATATGAAACATAACCAGTAGTCAATATGCAAGCTGCCAAATGAATTGTGAATAAGCTACTCTTTGTGGTTTATATATTTATAAATCTCACTCTGAAGGAGTCAGAGCCTCATCAGCCATGAACCGCACAGCACCGCCCCTCACGTATTACTGAGGAGATGTGTCAGCCCTGCAAGGGGTTACCACCCCATTGCCATGTTTCAGTCGGCATTTCCCTCCTGGCTGGGGTTCAAAGGCACGTTTCTTGTCTGTTTTGTCAATTTTTGTGCCATTTATTCATGTTAATGTTTCTTTTTTTATTATGTGCATCATTCTTTGTTTTTGTCTGTGACTAATTGTTATTTCTTGGGTACCAGTTAAGGATAGAAATGAAGTAATTCCGAGGAACGGTGAAGAAATTCAGGAGAACAAATTTTAAAAAACAAGTCAATTACAATTAAATCAAGAGAAGTTAATAAGCAGCAATAACAGGTCACTGCAGTCACTGCGCGCCTCCAGGACCGGAGTTGGGGACACCTGGGCTAGAACCTTAATCTTTCCTTAATTGAAAACTTATGATATGATACACGCTAGTAAAACAACAGAATTGGTTGGAGGCAACCTCTGTAAAGTTATCAGGGTTTTCGTCTTTCATACAGCAAATTTATAACCAAATTGATCGAGCAGGTGATACAGCAGAGAGAAAAAGAAGAGCTGCAACATGTGCTGAGTGTGAGCCAAATTGCAGCAGCTGATTACATGATAGGAAGAAGATGAATGATAGCCCTGACATCTGCTGCATGCAACCTGCTGGAACCCATGAACTACTTGGGGTGGAAGCTTGATGTTGGGAGGACCAGAAATTTCTAGTTAATACATGGAGAAGTGAACTGAATTAACGTAAACTAATGAGGGCTCCCTGTGTCTTCAGACCTGCTACTTCCTAAGAGTGGCTCACTTCCCCTGTTTTAGCCTAGCAAATTCATAAAAAAGATGTGCACATTTTGAAAAAACACAGAGCTTCATTCATCTGTTTATCATGTGCACAATTTTTTTTTGTAATTTATAAAAAGTCTGTTTTGTGAAACCACTTGGATTTGCATAGTCATATACAATCTGGTGCCATAGAAACAATATCTTGGCAAATGTTTATTCACAAATAAAGTATTTAGAGGCACGAGTGCCTTTTTCTGTTGACTTAGCTCTTTTACTTATGGTATGTAATGCCAGTCAGCATTAGCTTCAAAATAGACGCTCCATCCATCCAAATGTGCGTAACCCCCCTGCACCATCTGCCCACCACTTCTAGCCGAGCTCCACAAATCTGCTACTTATGGTCAGGAGCTCCAGTGTTATTACATCTTACAGTGGGCTCCCAAAGTGCAAGCATTAGAAAGTTAAGAAAAAGGACAATTGGGAATTATCAAGTGACGCATGTTTTATGAAGTGTGTCCACCAAATGACAGAATCCAAACATGACATTGTCATGTTCACTCAATTCTATTCAGAGCAAACAAAAAAAAAAAAGGCCACACAGTGAATAAGTAGTGGACATTGTGTGGGTAGCCTTGTGTATTTCATGTAGGTCCTCCCATACTGACCACTTTCAAAGGAGCTTTTGGGGAGGACCTAAGTGAGCCATCTAAGATGTCTTTGCAACTGGTAAAGCACCTTTAATGGTGTTCACTGTGGGAGTGAACTGTTTAAAATATTTCAAGTTTATATTTGAATCATTACTTCTGACTCAGGGCCACGCAGCCAATCGGTAGTGGACATTATGTGGGTGACATTTGTAATAACATAAACCGAGTGTTGGGGCAAACTCTGTATAAGTAAAAATTATTTAAAGCAAAATAAAGTGTGTGAAAATGCAATATCCAGTCTTCTGAGACTGGTGTCCTATTCTGACTGGTGGGACTTTCAGTCCTCTGGCAGCCGGGTAGGAAGAGGCGGGTCCAGGAGGATGGACACCGGAAGTAAGGCTGGTGGAGGGGAGTTGTCAGTCTTCTGGTCTGCATAGGGAGGAAAACAGAGAACGATAACACACAGCGCCACCCGCTGGATTGGTGGAGAATTACCATCGCCTGATCCCTCAAACTGTCTCCTATGCACACACACGTAACACCTTGCATATTTCATATACTCCTTACATACTGACCACATTCAAGGGTGCTTCAGAGGTGCCCTAAGTGAGTCATCTCACCTGTCCTTGTTACTGCTAAAGCATCTTTAATGGTGTTCACAGTGGAATACATTAAGTCAGTCAGTCATTATCCAACCCGCTATATCCTAACACAGGGTCACGGGGGTCTGCTGGAACCAATCCCAGCCAGCACACATCGCCAGGCAGGAAGAAATCCTGGGCAGGGTGCCACCCCTCTGGAGGGCACACACACATACCCACACACCAAGCACACACTAGGGACAATTTAGGATCGCCAATGTATCTAACCTGCATGTCTTTGGACTGTGGGAGGAAACCAGAGCACCTGGAGGAAACCAACGCAGACACGGGGAGAACATGAAATTAAAATCTCAATCATCACTGCTAACTCAGAACTACACAGTAAACCAGTAGTGGACATTGTGTGGGTGACCTTATGTACTGTGTTTCATATAGTGCCTTACCCCTTTGCATCTCACCTAGTATTGTTCACATTGCAGAAACACTAAACCAATAAAGAACATAAAAAAATCTGACAAATAAGAGAAGGCCTTTCAGTCCATCTGAACCACAGCCAGACTGTGGAAAAGGCATCAGACAAGCCAGACACGGTCAGAGTCCTGGAGACCTCGGCCAACAAGCTGCCTCCCTTTCCTATTGGCCATTCTACATCTGAGTCAATGCTGCACAGGCCAATCAGACGAAAGGACCATTCTACCTGATGATTCCAGTGCCCCTTTATCTTTATTTCCATAGGCAGGCAAACTACTTGGCAGTAAAGCAGTGGCACCAAGTGAAACACGAGGATACCAAGAAGAGAAACAGAATGGTGGATAGTTAGTAACAGTTTCTAAATATCATATTAATTATGTTCTAGTGCTAATGACTGATGACAGAGATGCAGTAAACACAACCAATCAGCAACTCTAGTCAGGGTATGCTAAACTTAAGTTGTGAGTCTTCAGCCTGATTTTAAAGCTGAGACTGAAGGGGCATCTCTTATAGTAGCAGGCAGACCATTCCACTGCTTCGGGGTCTTGTGACGAAAAGCTTGACCTCCCACTGTTATTTTATTATTCCCTGGAATCACGGCAGAGTGGTGGCTCTAAGGCTAGGAATCTGCACTGGCAACTGGAAGGTTGCCGGTTCGAATCCCGTAAATGCCAGAAGTAACTCTACTTCTTTGGTCCCTTGAGCAAGGCCCTTAATCTTCAATCGCTCCATCCTGGGTATGACGTTAATCTGCATCCAACCTTGCAAGCAGGTCCTCCAACTTACAGGAAAAACTTGTGGGTTGATGGCAGGATTGGCACTCCAGCCACCACAAAAAACCTCACACCGTTCCAGTGTGTTGCTGAGGTGTCACCCGCTGCACTCAGGTCCCAATGCAGGTGGTTTGTCATGTGGTGGGTGTGGCAATGTGCTGTCAGCACATGCTCCCAACCTCTCTCTCTCTCTCCAGGAATCATAAGCAGGCCAGCATCTTGAGATCTTAATGTGTGCTGAGGTTTGTAAATAACTTTAAGTCCAGATAAATAAGCAGGGTTTTGGTCATTTAAAGCTTTATATGTTGTGGCGGACGGTCGGTGCCCATGCCTGGCCGGGATGCCCCTTAGATATTTGGTCCGGGGGAACAGTCATGGGCGGCATACTACTTGCCCCAGAACGCTTGGTGGGCTCCGTGGCCACCGTCATGGGGAGCTGCATGGCTTCCTGAGCCCGTCTGGGCGGTAATGCAGCCACAGCCGAAAGTGCAGCCAGATGCAGGTTATCAAGCACCTGCAGCACTTCCGGGTGGGCTATAAAAGGAGCCAGCAGCCACCACTCCAGGAGCCAGAGTCGGGAGGAGGAGGACAATGCTTGCTGGGAGGAGTGGTGGTGAAGAGTGTGTTTTTTGGTTTGGTGACTCGTTTGTGCTTATGGGACTGTGTTAGGGCTGATGGACACAGGGAAGATGTGGCTCCCAGCTGAAGAGAAAACAAAATTTTGGTCTCTTTTTACGTGAGCCTCCGTGTCTCTCTGTGCCGAGTCGGGCACCAATATAGTGCCTTTCGACAATGTTTAAAGGAGGATTTTGAAATCTGCCTTAAACTTAACTGGAAGCCAGTGTAACGACTCTAGAACTGGTGTTTTGTGTTCATACTTTCTAGTTCTTGTAATAATTCTTGCAGAAGCGTTTTGAGTTGACCGAAAGCTTTATAAAGGCCAAGCTGAGCACCCAGTTAACACCACATTGCAGTAGTCAATCCTATATTGTGCACATTCAAAGGAGCTCTGGAGGTTCAGTTTTTATATTTCTACAGTACCAACTCTATATGGCGACTCAGTTCAAATCACACCATACATTAGTAGTAAAATTTTTTTTCTTTCTTTTATAAACCTTTTGTAATATATACTACAAAATATGTAATACAATGTAATATTGTTAAGCACCACCACACATTTATTTACACTATTATGTACAATAATAAAGTGCACCACAAACCCCAAACTCCCCCAAAGTCCAGGCCTCACACTCTCTGCCTCACTCTTCAGACCGCCTCCACTCCTCTTCTCCAAGACCTTGTCTCCTTCTCTCCTGACTCCAGCCCTCATATGGAGGGAGGAGGCCCCTTTTATAGCCATCCGGATGTGCTCCAGGTGTCCTCCCGTAACCTTCCGCCGACACGCCCCTGTGTGGCGGAAGCACCGGCTGTGTACCCAGAAGCACTCCGGGTGTCCCCGATCCTCTTCCCCCCAGCACTTCCGGGTGTGGTGGAAGTGCTGAGGTACAGAGCTCTCTAGGCATTGGGGCACCCCCTGGCGGTGACCACGGGCCCCTACAGGGTTGAGCTTCCAAGCTCTCTACCCGTGGTCCCCAAAGCAACCAGGGCGGTCGCCCCCTTGTGGTCTGGAAGAAGCGCAAGCCCTCCTCCGGTCCTCCTGGGCATCCCGGCTGGGTAGCAGCCCCAGGCACTCACCACAATATATCAACTTTCCAATGTGAATGCTATCAAAAGGGATTTAGTAGTATAGTACAGTTTTTTTAGTTTTTCTACAATGTGAACCTTACAAGGTAAGACAACTCATGAAGGATCTCACAGTGAGTCTGTAGGGACTGGATGGCCTGACCTTACATACATTATATAGCACCTTTTCACCATGATCACCATCGGGGCTTTAGATAGACTAGAATATTTTCAGTATTTTCACAGTGGAGGGTGATCAGGATGATGACTGAGCCTCAGCTCTCAGTGACTGTCCCATGATATCCGACTTTCTAATTGTTTTCTCTCTCTTTTTCAGCAGGTTTTCTGGCCTTTAGACTTATATATTAAGGCAGCCGAAACACACTCATTTTAAGGAACAGACTAAATATCAATTAAACACAAGGACATATAAGACAGGACGCAGACAAACTAGAGAGAAACACGGAATAGGCTGGCTATTTACTGGTTATTTAGAGTTCTAATTTATCTTGGCACAGATAAATAGTTTTATAATACCAAGTCTTTAAAGATGATGTCTGATGTTGTGCGGAGGTGTTCAAATGGAGGGTTCTTCATGTGTTGGAGTGCACTCTTTCTCTTTGCTTCATTCAGTGGAACATTTCAGGGTCCCTGATAGCAAAACTTTCGATACCTCAATGATGGATGTGTGTCTGTCTGTCTGTCTGTTTGTCTGTCTGTCTGTCTGTGTGTCAGAGTTTCTTGAGGACGGTGTTGAGCTCAAACAGCTGGATGGAAAAATACCAAACTCGAAACTTAAGCCTGTTATGAGATGACAATATGCTGATTAGTGTAAGTGCGTAGTGTTTCTCGTGAAAGAGCAGGGCTCCCCAACTCTGGTCCTGGAGAGCCGCAGTGGCTGCAGATTTTCATTCTAACCCTTCTCTTAATTAGTGACCTGTTTTTGCTGCTAATGAACTTCTTTTGAATTAATTTAAGTTGACTTGTTTTTTTAAGATTTGTTCCTCTGAATTGCTTCATTTCTTTCCTTAAATGGCACCCATACAGAAATGAAATGAGAAGTGAGTGAGCCAACAGAAGACCAACTAAGTCAGGGCCTCAAACTCCAACCAATTTCACTCCAACCAGTTGCTTAATGAGGCGCAGAGTCTTGTCGTTAATTAAACCCATTCTTTAATTCCATGGCTTGTTGCTGCTCTTGTTGTGTAATAGCAGACATTTCTTAAATTCTTGATTTTCTCTTTTCTAAGAGCTCTGTTAAAATATTTTGGGGACCTGAGCAGATCAACATTCCCGAGACCTTCCCCTTTCTTTATTTTCAGATATTGTATGAAGGACACAGTTTGCTGGTCACGTTTTGGCTCATTTTGTAGCTCACTATTGTTTGTCTGCTAATTAAGGAAAAAGAAACAATTAAGGGGTCTGAGTCTTCAAGAGCGAGTCAATTACAATAAATTCAAAAGAAGTTAATTAGCAGCAAAAACAGGTCACTAGTTAAGGAAAGGGTTAGAATGAAAACCTACAACCACTGGGCCCTCCAGGACCGGAGTTTGAGAACCCTGCTCTAGAGGAACCCCCAAATACCGTAGCTCTGCAATTAATGATAAATTCTTCTCATTATTTGCTATCATTATGACCTATTTTATGATCACAAAGATCAGCATCAGAGTGGTAAATAATTATTGAAATGTTATAGAATAGTTTTGGTAACTTGGTCCCTAGGGCACAAAGCCTACTGATGCTCACATCCGAATTATTTGAGTGGATGGTTTGGATTGTGTTTGCTGTTGTTCAAGCTTGGTTTCCATTGAGCTTTGCTCTCCATGAAAACATGAGTTAAAAGTTTTTTCTCGACCTTCACTACAATTAATATGGAGTAAGTTGCAGCTGAAGAAACGATCATTTGGGGTGGAGTTTTCCTGTAAAGAATAAGTACAGTAGTGTTTGAAATTGTAAAAGCCGGGTCTATTTTCTTTGCGCAATAGGGAGATGCACCTGATCTTTCCCTCCCTGAGGTTATAAGAAGTAGCAGCTATGAATAAAAAGTGTTATAATGCTAAATTTGAAAACCCTGCCTAATCTAAAATTGCCATAAAGCTGCATCGGTTTCCCCTCCAGTTATTGAAATACGAGTGATGGTGAGAGACTTCATCGTCTAGCCCACATAAAGCCTGTCCACCTTACTGGCCTGATTTCTGTTATGTAATTGAGAAGCCAGCTATCCTTCTATGAAGAAATTCACCAGTTGTTTTTTAGGGAGACATTATCCTGATGCCCCATCGGCCTTCTTCTGACTGTCTAGAGTATATCTCATAACCTAAGTTAACCAATTTCATTTCTTTTTGTTCAGTTCCAGGTGCGGCAGCGTATTCCGCGGAACAGAGGGTGCATGGCTTTGAAGGTGGAAGTGTGAGTTTTGACTGCAGATATGACAGGGCACATGTCAACAACAACAAGTACTTTGTAAAGGGTTCCTCGGGCAGACATGGTGATGAACTAATGAGAGTTTGGCACCCCACAATCGAGGCCAACAATGGGCGATTCTCCATGATTGACAAAAAAAGAGAATATGTCGTCACTGTGACTATTAAGGACCTGAAACTGGAGGACACTGGGGACTACTTCTGTGCAGTGGATATTCGTTTGGGCTTTGATGAGAAATTCAAATTCCATCTAACTGTCACAAAAGGTAGGAATCTAACTTCTACAGTGAATGGACAGTAAACATGTTTTATTACTATGGTTAAACTTAAAGCAATATGTTATTTTTCTTTTGTATTTTAAAAACTAAGAAAAGTAGAGTACATAAACAACAGTAGGAATCTCTGATAAATAGCAAAGATTACTCAAATGAAAGATGAAAAGCAAAGAATCACAGTTCTTCAGCTAAACTGATGTGCCTTCAGCGCTGTAGACCCTAAACTTAACTTTGACTTTCTGATTGGTCAGTAGAGGACCAGAGGTCAGAGGCGGGGCTGGAGGTGTGGCCACTGTTCTTCTTCCCAGTCATTTTCTCAATGGAGTCTAGCTGCAGACCTCCCCGGTTCTGCTCTGCTAATGAGACCATCAATTTCACATATCCAATACCGTTTACATACTCAGTCATGTGGGTCTTTCTCAAGTTGTGTCTGACCTCGTTCTTATAAAACAAACCTTACATTGGGGTAAGGTGAGGGCTTTGGGAGGTTATTTAACTCAGGAGGAGCAGCGACTGTCATGTGTAGCAGGAGTGTTGTTTAGTGCCGTGAGCCACAGCCAATAACCTTCTCGGAGTGTTTGGTGTATAAGTCATGTGACATAGAAATACAATCCGATTGGCTGTTCAGCAGAGCCCCTAAATTACAGTGCTTTGGATGTCTTCAGTCAAACGCTTCTCCATTTCCTTCAGATCTAAGGGCAGAAAAGGAAGATTTTTCAGTGGCTGGGAGGCAGGTAAATGCTTCCCCATGTTCCCTTAACGTGAATCCCCTTTAAAGGCTCATGTAAGTCTACATATGTGATGGTATCCAGTAGTCCAGTCAGCTGGTGTGGGCTATTTTGCTTAAAGTTGGATTTGTGAGCAGCACTCTCACACCTACAAGAACATTAAATGTGGCTGTTGTAAGGAACTGACCCAGAGTAAGTTTATAAGCACTGTGGAGATCCAATTAAAGATTGTCTGAATGAGACAGCGAGATTTTTAATGAATGGGGTCAGGAGATCAGAACGTAGTTGGGAATTCATGCTGGAGTCAATACTATAGCATACAAACTGATTGTCTTGTTTTAAACACAAGGAAAAAAAAATGACAGGTCAAAAGAAACAAAGCAAATTAAACTACTGGAAAGTCAGTTTTAGCAAGAATTAAGATTTGCCCAGCACGCTGTTTTTATCTGAAACTCAGACACATAAGGGTGCCTGTGTTGCTATTTATGTTGTCGCTTCAGTGACATCATGTGTCGCACATTCCTGGGTGGTTCTGGGATAGATCGCTACCACAATGTCACAATTTCTGACGCTGTTGCTCCCACAATAACAGCGCCCATGACAAAACTGTGCTGCGTCGAAGCGGCAATTATATTCACAATAAAATGAAAAACGAATGTTCTATTTGGATGTGCAAAAGTCTTCAATGGACACTTACTTACCGAAAAGTCATTCAGGAAAACCCTACAAAAAATGTTAAAGATGTGTTAATTATAACAGAGACGAGTCAAAGTGTCCAAAGTATTTATGATATCTTACAATTTAAATATGAAGATGTGTTTTAAAATAAATAATAAACATAACATTAGCTATTACAAGTAATCAGACAAAACAAATTAACTGTTAAATGTGAAACAGTTAAATGGAAAACCCATCAGACAGCATAAAATATTAAGGATTACCATCACTCTACAGTCACCGGCCACTTTATTAGGTACACCTCGCTAGTCCTCGGTTGGACCCCCTTTTGCCTTCAGAACTGTCATAATTCTTCATGGCGTAGATTCAACAAAGTGCTAGGAGTATTTCTCAGGGATTTTAGTCCATATTGACATGACAGCATCATGTAGTTGCTGCAGATACTGTATGTCAGTTGCACATCCATGATGTGAATCTTCCATTCCACCACATCTCAAAGGTGCTCTACTGGATTGAGATCTGGTGACTGCGGAGGCCATTTGAGTCCAGTGAACTCTTTGTCATGTTTGAGATGATGTGAGCTTTGTGACATGGCGGGTTATCCTGCTAGAAGTAGCCATCAGAAGATGAATACACTGCATGCACTGCATGGCGATGGTCAGGAACAATACTCAAGTAGGCTGTGGCATTTAAATGATGCTCAGTTGGCACTAAGGGGCCCATAATGTGCCAAGAAAATATCCACCACACCATCACACCATCACCACCAGCCTGAACCATTGATACAAGGCAGGATGGATTCCTGTTTTCATGTTGTTGATACCAAATTCCCACCATCTGAATGCTGCAATAAAAATTGAGACTCATCCGACCAGGAAACGTTTTTCCAATCTTCTGCTGTCCAATTTTGGTGAGCCCGTGTGAATTGTAGCCACAGTTGCCTGTTCTTAGCCTACAGGAGTGACATTCGGCGGGGTCTCCTGCTGCTGTAGCCCACCTGCCTCAGGGTTCAGAGATGCTCTTCTGCACACCTTGGTTGTAACGAGTGCTTATTTGAGTTCCTGTTGCCTTTCTATTCCTCTCATAATATAGTTTGTAAGGTTGCAACTCTTTTACTTGTTATTTATCTGTTAGATGGTATAGATTTTGTTTTTTCTTTGTTACTTATTCTTTGATATTATTGCCTAATCTTAATTGTTTTCCTTTTCTTTTAACTTGACATCTTTGAGGTACATTATTTGTATGAAAATGTGCTACAGTTAAACCCCTAAGTATTTGGACAGGGACACAATCAGGGCCGGATTTTCCTATAGGCTAACTAGGCTTCACCCTAGGGCCTCAAGATCAAGTGGGGCCTACATTCAAATTGTTAGCAATTTGAACAAACTTAAAAATGGGAGGTGAAAGGGCCTCATAAGTGGAATAGCCTAGGGCCTCTTTTCATCTAAATCCGGCCCTGGACACAATGTTCATCATTTTAGCTCTGTGCACCACCAGAATGGATTTGAAGTGAAGCAATCAAGATGTGATTGAAGTGTAGACTTGCAGTTTTTAATTTAAGGCATTTAGCAAAAATATTGTATGAGCCATTTACTGTAGAAAAGACAGCAATTTTTATACATGGTCCCACACTTTCAGGGCCTCAAAAGTGTTTGGACAAACTAACATAATCATAAATATAATCATCATTTCAATATTTGGTTGAAAGTACTTTCCAGTCAATTACTGTTTGAAATCTGAACCTCTGGCCTTCTCCAGCTGCTGGGTTTCCATCCCCTTGATGCTTTGCCAGGCCTTTATTGCCACTGCCTTCAGGTGCTGCTTGTTTGTTGGACTTTCTGCCTTCAGTTTTGTTCTCAGCCAGTGAAATGCACATCCAGTTGTGTTGAGGTCAATTGATTGACATGACCTTTGAAGAATATTCCACTTCTTGCTTTGAAAAGCCTTTGGTTTGCTGTCACAGTATGTTTTGGCTCATTGTCTATCTGTACTGTGAAGCCTTGTTCTATCAGTTTTGGAGCATTTGCCTGAATCTGAGCAGACAGTACAGCCCTCAACACTTCAAGAATCATCCTGATACTTCTGCCAGCAGTCATATCATCAATAAACACCAGTGACGACTTCTATTGGCAGTCATGCATGTCCATGTCATAACATGGCCTCCACCATGTTTCACAGATGATGTGGTATTCATCAGATCATGGGCCATTCCTTGTCTTCTCCATACTCTTCTCTTTGCATCATTCTGGTACATATTAATTTTAGTTTCATCTGTCCAAAGAAAACTAGACTGGTTCTTTAAACATATTTTTTGGCAAAGTCTAGTTTGTCTATGCTTGAGGTGTACCAGTGGTTTGCACCTTGTGGTATCCCCTCTGTCATTACTTTCATGGAGTCTTCTCTTGACTTTGACCATGATAGGCCTGCCTCCTACAGAGTGTTCTTGGTCTGACTACATGTCATAAATTGGTTTTTCAACTATGCTGGGCCCTTGAACAAGGCCCTTAACCTTAACCCAGCCAACACAGGGCACAAGGCAGGAAACAAACCACGGGCAGGGTGCCAGCCCACCACAGGGCGCGCGCACACACACACCCACCCACACACCAGGGACAATTTAGAATTGTCAGTCCACCTGACCTGCATGTCTTTGGACTGTGGGAGGAAACCCACGCACACACGGGGAGAACATGCAAACTCCATGCAGGGGGAACCCGGGAAGCAAACCCAGGTCTCCTAGTAGCGCTACCCACTGCACCACCGTGCCACCTGATTTGTATTTTATATCTTTAATTATTATTTTATATTGTAAACTAATATTATTTTAACTCTGTTATCAAACCTGCTTAAGTCAGTTAGTGAGTGGAAGGTTAGGGTTCACAATTCTATTCTAAGACTAAATTGAATAGAAGAAGAAAACAAGAATACGTAGCATAAAAGGACACAGCAGACCAACACAATGATGAAGTACAGTGGAGGAGCATCATGATTTGGGGCTGCTTTGCTACTTAGGTCCTGGTCAGCTTGACACAATGGATGTTAAAATGTTAAAAATTTATCAAGGAATCCTACAGAATGATGTCAGGAAGGCTGTCGGCCAGCTGAAGTTCAGTAGAAGTTGGGTGATGCAGCAGGACAAGGAGCCTACACATCACATCAAAGTAAATCTACTACAGAATGGTGTCAGAAAATGAAAATCCACCTTTAGGAGTGGCAGAGTTGGACCTTACACCTTAACACACTAGAGATGCTGTGGAATGACTTCAAGAGAACCAGTATCTTACACCAGATACCCTAAGAATATGGCTGAGCTGAAGCAGTTCTCTAATGAAGAATGGCCCAGAATTCCTCCTGACTATTGTGGAGGTTTGATCTGCTGCTACCTGAAGCTCTTGTTTGAAGTTACTGTTAGCAAAGGGGGTTCAACCATTTATTAAACCCCATGGTTCACTTACTTTTTCCAAAGCACACTAAGAATGTTTGATGGGTGTGCTCAGTAAAGCCATGAAAGATTAGAATTGAGTGTTATTAGCGTAAGTGTATTGTGTCTGTGTAAACTTGTGACTTAGATGAAGATCTGATCACATTTTATGACAATTATTGGAGAACATCAGGTTATTCCAAAAGGTTTTTATCCCTGGAATATCCTCAAACAAATATAATCCAGTTCAAGTTAGTGCAGGGCAGGGACCAACCCTGGGTGGTGTAAGTATCCAGGAGAATGGACGACGGTCATCCCAGCTAGGATCGAAGAAGATTTCTTGTCCAGCCCTAATGGATGGATGGGCAGATTGTGGGCACTGCCCTGCCAGGGCACTTATAATTCCTGTTCTGTCTGTGATTCCGGAAGGAAGGATGGAATGGTGAGAGCTGGAGGCCTGGAAGCAGTTCATGCGCCAGATTAATAGGTGGCAGTGTTCCTGGCAAGTAGTCCCAGTTTGGACATCCGCAGGGCTGCATAGAAGCTGGAGTCCAAAAAAGCAGCCCTGTAGGAGTGCTTAGGTGCAGGGCTGCCGAGGGGAGACCTCCCTGGTTTCCATACAACCCAGAAGTGCTTCCATCAAGCCACAATGTGCCACCAGAAGTACTCCTGGTCCAGCTTAAAAGGAGCCTGCCGCCATAGCTCATGGAGTCAGAGTCAGGAGGCAGCAAGC
>JANRMT010027041.1:16964490-16986127 GCA_026402145.1 Polypterus bichir lapradei | reverse complement strand
TCTGCATGTGAGTTGATGGCTGCCGCTGAATTGTTCGGTTGGTGCTTTCAAGTGTACCGAAATGGCCAAATATTTTACACCTTTCGACAACCGCCAATGCCTCTTAAACATCTTACATTCACAGGTGACGATTTCAGTAGTGGACACTTTGATGTTTATGAATGTTTAAACTCTCAAAAGCTGGATGTGAAGTTATCGATAAAACCGGTTGTAAGCTTACAACGCTTGACAGATGCCGAATGTCACTTCAACACAAGTCCTGCAAATACTGTCGTAATTGAAACAAACCATGAAACTCAAACCGATTATGACAGCAGCAACCCAAGCTGTGAGATTTGAGACAAGATTACTGTTCACATGGCCAACTGTAAGTTACATGCTCAAGAGTAAGCTCAGCGCACAGCTTGGTCATGTTACAACCGGAGGGCCGAACTGACAACGTGGTATTTAAAGAGATCCTTAACAAATAATTATTGCCATATTTTCCCTCAGTTTAAAAAGGTTAAATTTTCTTCTTAATAAAAATTTTAATACAGTACTTCGCCGCTGCAAAGCGCGGGTATTTTGCTAGTAATATTATACAACAAACGTTTATACTCAAATATTGACAAACAGAGGCGTATTTGTCTTAGGAACTTTCAAATAGCCTATATAGATGCAGATACAGAAAACGTATTACAGAATCCAAATAATATTGCACAACACTTCATATGTGAGTTTCTGATTATTTTCATCACTGCAGGCCTAACTGTCACCATCTTGATCCTCTTAGTTCACTGTGGGAGTCTGACTCTTCATTGGGTTTGGGGTCACTTTCATCCCAGCTCAAGGCATCTTCATTATCATCCTCATGTTCACTGTCGACATCACTTAGGTCACCTAAAGACGCCAGAACGTCTTCGTGGGACAATCCCTGTTGTTTCGCCATTGTGTTATGCTGTGCATGTCACAGATACCTCAAAATAAGAGAAGAATACCTATATTACATAGAAAGTACTATGGGGTCCATCTGACCCCAAACGAAAATAAACATAAATAAAAAATAAACAGAAAGACACGAAAACTAGCAAACGTGTGTCACATTGCTAGGAAGGCCTTAGGAAAAAAATATGTGAAAGGCGAGGTCACTAATTGTGATAGTTTAAAAAAAAAAACACAGGTCAATGAGGAGTGGGGTCACAGAGACCCTATGGTACCACAGCAGGGTTAAGTCTGTATACTGGCTGTAGTAATTGTTATTTTTGAGTTGTGTGGATTAAAAATCCTTTATTCAAACCCAGATTTGTGTTGGGTCTTGTGTGTCTGGGGTTTTGGAGCTCAGTGGTGCCCTCTACTGCTCACAACAGTCACACCAGCCCATCACGTGGCCCACTTATGAACATTGTCAAGCTCACACAGGCCACCTGTTACATCCACAAGATCTTGTGAAATTCCCCTTGGGATTAATAAAGTATCTGTCTGTCTATCTATCTATCTATCTATCTATCTTAGGACAGCAATGAACACTACTTAAGGGGAAATTTCACACAAACATTAAAAAAGAGCTCCTTCAGATATTAAAACAATGGATATGTAGAATAAATTACCAAGCAGTGGGTGGATGATTACAGATTGGAAGACCTTCAAAATGCAACAGCATGATATTTTTCTCAGTTTTAGGTGAACAGATTGATAAGCTATGCATGGCTGAGTGGTCAGAATCCTGCAAACTGTTCTCATGTTTGATTGAACCTTTAACATAACAAAGTGGGCTACTCTAAGTGGTTCTCCTCTCTTTTTTTTGACTCCAACTCCCTCAACTACCACGCAAGTGACCACACAAGTCTCCAGGAGGAGGATGGATGCCACCAAAGCCTCAAACCAGACAGGTATGAGACGAGTTTTGTGTGGTGAGACTGCCTGAGAGAGTGCAAGGTGGGCCACCCTGGGGTTTCTACTCAGATGTAGTTCCAGCACTTTTTAGTCACCTTTCCTCAACTATCCTGAGTGTGGGTTTTCATATATTGCTGGGGGTGTCAAAGTGATGCAGTGTTTCGCCCTGATGCCTCATGGATCCAGCACCTTAGGATCTAATCTTGGGCCTGGTGTCTGTACATATGGAGTAAGCAGGCTCTGCAAATTTCTGCATGTTTTTTTTTTTTCCTTCCACATCTTAAAGGTGTGCACGCTAAGTTAATTGGCAGTTCTAAAACTGGTCCCATCGTGGTGTGGGCATAAGAAGGCCGCCACATCCAGTGCTGGTTCCTACTTTGTGCTTGATGCTACTGAGACATGTTTTTAATCCTGAACCTGAATTGCATTATTCAGGTTTCTTTGATATTGTTGTATTATTTTATTTTTGCAACGTTCAGTTTGTCCACCTAATTTATTTGCAGTTAAGACTGAGATCAACCAAT
Organism: Polypterus bichir lapradei; assembly: GCA_026402145.1. Lineage (NCBI taxonomy): Eukaryota > Metazoa > Chordata > Cladistia > Polypteriformes > Polypteridae > Polypterus > Polypterus bichir. Next base: position 16,983,731 of record JANRMT010027041.1, on the reverse strand, counting down.
TAATGAATCTTGATTTTATAGAACTCCTTCCATACAGAGTGCTGTCTTCTGTGGAATTATTTTGTTTAAAAAAGGAACTTTATTTTCAGGTGTCGAGATCTGGGGAGCGAGTTACTGTCATGCGTGCCATTGAACAACCACACGGGCTTTCCACAGGAAGGGGGGTGAGTGAGCTGAAATGCTCCAGTGGTCCTTGCACCTGGCCCTTCATTATTTTACAGTGCATTCAATAAGTGTTCAGACTCCTACACATTTTTCACATTTTATGTGGTGCAACCTTGTGCTAAAATCATTGAACTTCATTTTTTTCCCCTTCATCAAGTAACACGCAACACCCAAGAATGACAAAGCAAAAACAGGATTTTAACACTTTTTGCAAATTTTCTTTTCCTTTTGGCTGCCCCCGTTAGGGGTTGCCACAGCGGATCATCTACTTCCATATCTTTCTGTCCTCTGCATCTTGTTCTGTCACACCCATCAACTGCATGTCCTTTCTCACCACATCCATAAACCTTCTCTTAGGCCTTCCTCTTCTCATTTTCCCTGGCAGCTTTATCCTTAGCACCCTTCTCCCAATATACCCAGCATCTCTCCTCTGCACATGTCCAAACCAGCGCAATCTCACCTCTCTGACTTTGTCTCCCAACGCCCCACTTGAGCTGACCCTCTAATGTCCTCATTTCTAATTCTGTCTCAATGCAAATCTTAGCATCTTTAACTCTGCCACCTCCAGCTCTGTCTCCTGCTTTATCGAAGCAAAGGGTGGGCAAACAGAGTATATAGCTTTATTGCAATAAAACAATAACACGGACTCAACCCATTTCGGCAAAATCGAGTCGAGCCCCGAAGAAGCAAAAATCATAGTTTATATAATCATTTCTTACCAGCTTGACCTTGTTTGAAACAATGCCTTTGCTGTCTATTCTGACTCACTACTCCAGCTGGCTTCTCACGTGCCTACCATGACCATCAACATTTTCTGTATTTCGTCATTGGTATCATTCCTTGCTTCCTGGCCTTCAAACAACAGGTGTTCTTCTTATTCCCCCTTCTTTTATCCTTGGGTAGTTTCTGTACGTCATTCTCTTCCTGCTCTATGCGTCCAAGTTTCCCAATATTGGTAATTTTGCATTGAACTTAACTATTGAAATATGACTAATGCCTTTATTTAACAATTTTCTTGTCATATCTAATTTACACTAAATCTAATGCTTCAGAAGCTGTTAATTACTTTTATGTCTATTTATGCTAATACATAAATTTTTATTTTCCGTACTTTCTGGTCAGTGCCACCATCACCAGCCCATATAACATAGCTGGTCTCACTACCGTCCCGTAGACCTTCCCTTTCACTCTTACTGATACCCAGCCACAGGGGAGGCACAAACCAGTGTGTTTCTTTGTGCCGATCCCAAGCACGGATAAATGGGGAAGGTTATGTCAGGAAGGACATTTTGTGTAAAATTTTGCCAAATCAATATGCAGACAACAATACAACTTTTTGCAATTTTTATTAAAAGATTTAAAAAATGAAATATCATGTTGATAAAAGTATTCAGACCCTTTGGCTCAGGTGTGTCTAATTCTCTTGATCAATGTTATGAGGGATGTTCAATAAATTATTGACCCGAGTATGAAAGAAAGTAGCAAGTATGTTGAAACAAGTCTCAAGGTGGCTTCTAACATTCCAAGAGACAGGATGTCAGGTGTGGCAGGTGGGAGACCCAGACCGCCATTGTGCCCCAGAGCAAGAGGACCCCAAAAAACAAAGACTGGGTCTCCAAACAGGGTTAAAACGTGAGCCCGCGCGCTCACGTACGTCGAATGGCTGCTCTCCGCAAAGACAACCCAGGAGTGGGTCAGAGACAACTCTGTAAATGTGATTGTGTAGCCCACCTCGAGCCCAGACATTTGTGGAGAGACCTGAAAATGGCCATCCACCGGTGGTCTCCATTAATTAGATCAGCTTACTCCATTCATTCTTTTAAAAAACAACTTAAAACTCATCTATTTAGGAAGGCTTTTAAGTTAACTTAACATTCTGCCCTTTCTTTCAGTTTACCTCTCTGTCCAGGTGCTCAGGATAATTTGTATGTCTGTTATATCACAAATTAGGTTATTTGTTAGTTTTTTCTTTTAGTATTGAGTTTAGTATTTTACTCTGGTTTATTGTTCTTTATTCTATTTAATGCTTTGTTATCTGTTTCATTGTTCTATTTAGGAAAACATTTGTATCCAATGTTACATATGCCCTGCTGTTTTTTCTAAGACTCTGTGAAGCGCCTTGAGCATGGGAAAGGCACTATATAAATAAAATATATTATTATTATTATTAACTTGACACAGCCTGAGTGGATCTTCAGAAGAGAATGGCAGAAAATCCCCAAATCCAAGTGAGTGAAGCTTGTTGTGTCAAACCCAAGAAGACCCCAAAGGGGCTTCAACAAAGTAAAGGGTCTGAATACTTGTGTCAATGTGATAGTTCATCCATCCATCCATCCATCCATTATCCAACCCGCTATATCCTAACTACAGGGTCACGGGTGTCTGCTGGAGCCAATCCCAGCAAATACAGGGCGCCAGCCCACCGCAGGGTGCACACACACACAGGACAATTTAGGATCGCCAATGCACCTAACCTGCATGTCTTTGGACTGCAAGAGGAAACCCACACAAACACGGGGAGAACATGCAAACTCCACGCAGGGAGGACCCGGGAAGCGAACCCAGGTCTCCTAACTGCGAGGCAGCAGCGCTACCCATTGCGCCACCATACCGCCCATGATAGTTCATGATTTTGTTTAATTTAATGAATGTGCAAAAAAATTCTAAAATCCTTGTTTTCAGTTGGTCATGCTGCAGTACTGAGTGTTGCTTGATGAGTGAATGATTTTTAGCTCAAGGCAGCAAGATAACAAAATGTGAAAAATCTGAAGGGGTCTGAATACTTTCTAACCGCACTGTATGTGAGGTAGGCACAAATCTGAGGGTCTCTGTGGTCACAATGTTTATTTATGATCCCATGTCCTGTAGATGGCGTGAACTCTACCCTCAGTTTGCTTTTAACCCTCCGTCGCTGGCAGGGGAGATTGCATGGTAGACTAATAGTGCGTGTTTCTACCTTGCAGATCCAGGGACCCAGGTTCAATTCCTGGACTATTTGTACATGGTTAAGTTCCTCTGGACACTCAGGTTTCTCTTATATCCCAAAGATGTGTATTGTAAAATAAGGACACAAACACCATCAAAGGTTTGGGGGGATCCCCCATATACTGTAGCACAAGCAAAGGAAATGACGTCTTCACAGACAGAGTGCAGCTGCTTTTACTCAAAATTACCAAAGTTCTGCAGCTCCAGCTTGCAAATGGGATTCAGCAAAAGCCTGACTCGTTGAAATGATTCCACAGACAAAATATCTTCATGTTTTAGTTAAAATTCAAAGTAAAACAGTTCACACAAAAAAGAGAACATTGAAATAGCAAAAAAAAATAGAAAAGTTCTTGTTTAAGAGAAGTTCTGTTCAAAATTTAAATTTTCTTACATTTCTATAATTTCAAAATCACTTCTAAATGTTTCTGGCGCCCTGCCCGGGGTTTGTTCCTGCCTTGTCCCCTGTGTTGGCTGGGATTGGCTCCAGCAGACCCCCGTGACCCTGTGTTAAGATGTAGGGGGTTGGATAATGGATGGATGTTTCTGAACCATTTCAAAACGGTCAGAAAACTGTATGCCTATCCCATTTCAATGCTGAAAATGGGTCTTTTAAGTCCTTGCATACTGGGACCTGTTCTAAGCATCAACTGACTCAATTAACACACTGTATCTTAATTACAGAAAGAAAGTTATATATTTCTTATTAATTTACAGGGGTTAAAAGGCAATACCAGGTTTCTCCAACCTTTTTATCCCCTGACAGCTACTTTTACAAAATGAAAATGGCCGAGAGCTCCTCCTGTTTTCTAACGTTTATTCTCATAGCTTATTTCAACCCAAATAAACTGAATTAGATTGCTTTGCCTGAACATTTACAAAATGTTGGTGTCCACAACTCACATTTTGCATTAAAACGTCACAAAACAAAATTGAGTTCACCTGCAAGTGCATTTTCTACGTCTGTATGCATTTTCTAGTGTATCTTAGACTATTGAATTAAAACATGAATGCTGTCAAAACAGAGCAATGCAATTCCAAATCCACAGATCTGACTTCTTCATTTGTCATTTTGTCACTTTATTCACAGGTCCAGTCGCATGTGTGACGTGTTTTTCAGTTAGTCAGATGACTCAACAAGAGAGGCAGGTGTCTGGTGGAGTGGAGCCACTGAGGTTCACTCTTATGGAGGCGGGACCTCAGGAGTAGGGAGCCGGGCGGGGCCCTCCTCACTCACGTGCCAGCTTCTGTTCGAGTCGGTTTACCTGTCGCCACTTGTTGGAGTACACCTTGCCTGCGCTTAGCTAGCGATACCTGTTTGTTCGGCAGACATTATCATGTAGAGATTGTTAAGGAGTAACATTTGACGTTTTTGAGAGAGAGGTCACAGCTAAGTGTGTTTTAGAGGGTAGCTGCTCATTGGCAGAGATATCATGACCACGTGCTCTTCTCCTCACATGAGGGGACGCTCTCCCGTCAGAGCTGAACACGATCAGATACAGTGGCAACGTTTGATGTTGGAGTGCACCTACCTACCTTTCGCTTGGCCAGAGATACTTTGCGAACTTCTTACATTTTTGGCAAAGAGATCAGAGCCACATTCTCACCCCGATAGCAAAACCATCCAACTTAAATGCTGACATACGAATACATATTAATTGTGCTTTTCTTCATCCGTTTCTCGCAGAGGCAATACAAGCGTTCATTGCATATTCCCCATCATAATGACACAATAAATTTAACTAGGGAGAGAGAGGTTAGGAGCACACACTGTTAGCGCATTGCCGCACCCACCACATGACAAACCAACTCAGGATCCCAGATTAGGACCTGAGTGCAGCCATGTGATGGGTGACACCTCAACACCACACTAGTTCAGATGGAATGGAACCAGTGGGAGTTTTTTTTTTTATGGTGGCTGGAGTGCCAATTCTGCCACCAACCACCAGGTTTTTCCCTGCAGGTTAGAGGGCCTACATGCAGATTAACGTCATACCCAGGACGGAGCAATTGCAGGTTTAAGGCCTTGATCAAGTCACTTTTGGCTTTTACAGGATTCGAACCGGCAACCTTCCGATTACCAGTGCAGACTGTGCTGCCAGAAGCCGGTCAATGAGCACCTGGAGCACTTCCGTGTGCCTTATAAAAGGGGATGTGACGATGCGGGTTCCGCTCCATGCTCCCGTCTTGCTTATGGGAGCTCTGAACTCGACACCATTGGTAATGTTACCGATGAGCTGGACAGTGAGGCACAATAATGAATCAAGGGGATGATGCAAAAAAGTGCAAAGTTATTTTATTAAAACAGCAACAACAAAACAGTGTTCAAATAAATAAGTTCAATGCTTTAAAAAATCTTCAAATAAATAATCCAATAAAAAGCTGTGAATTGTGGAGGTTAAAAACACGCTAGAAAAAATCCTTTAAAAACAACAAGGTTAAAACAATGGCTGGAAGCAGTCTTTTAAAACAAAGCCCGGTGCCTTTCTACTGGTGACTCCCCTGCGTCTCCCGTCCAGACTATGCACCAGGGGAGCCACCCTACCTGCAGCTGACCTTCTTTCTGCTGGTCTGTTTGCCTCGCCGATCCCTGGCTCTGGTGGGCTTCACCTGACCATGACTTGGGCTCCCCAGCGACGAGGGCGCACATGTTGGGGCTTTCACATCCCATGTCCCGACTCCCACTACCTTCTTGGCCTTATGCAGTAAGCCATCCTCCTTCTGGTCACTCCCACTCCTCAATAATGCTCAGTGGGAATGACCACAATCAACTGCTCCTGGAGGGCCGGCCAAACATCCAGGCTCACCGTTCAGCTGCAGGCTTTCTCAACTACGAGCACCTTCGCTCGTTCATGCACTGGCTTTCTCCTTCCTACTTCCTGCCTTCTCCCCTTCTCAGCCTCCATCTGTTTGTCCCCCCCCTTCCCTAGCTGCCTCGCCTTTCTATTTATTACAGGGACGTGGATCAGGTGTGGCAATTAGCAGCTCACGGCATGAATTACGGATACGGACAACTCCTCACCTGTGCACCTAAGCGAGGACCACCCGCATCACGAATTCACCCGGGAGCCACTCCGGCCACACTACCACATCCCCTCACTAAGCTGTGAGTGCGGCGACTATTTATTTAAAAAGTGTCCTTTTTGACTTGAGCTGTGGACACGCTACACCACGGGGGTCAGCAACTATTACTCCAGAGTCTAGAGTCTGGTGGAAGAAGACGAAGCTTGCGGGAGGAAGAGTGGCGGTGTGTAAAGGCGAAGGAAGAAAAGAACCTGGGGTTCTTTATTGGAGGGCTGTGCTGTAAGTGTGGGAAGCAGGGGACAGTTGTTCTCACCCCAAAAAATAAAGGTGTGTTGCACCTGCACTGCCTGTCTGTGTATCGGGTAGGGTGGCTGGTACACCCCCGTGCTGGTCCACAATGAGATAAACTATAAAAGACAATTTACGAAGGCAATTATTTGACTACGTCTGCACTCTTTGTTTCTTGTGACCAATAATTCATGACCTAAACATCTTTAAACATTCTTCCTGTGTAATGACCAATGATTTATGATCCAATTAAGTTATGGTAAACAGACTATTTACAATTTAATGCTAAAGGAATTGGAGACAGCAAGAGATTACACGAGTTAAATGCAGGGATCAACAACTTTTAGGTAGAGCCAAACCTCAACAGGATCATACGTGTATAATACTGCAAGGTCCAGAGTCCCATTTTGGATTTTTGACATAAATAACAACCAGTCTGGTGGACTGAAAAAGGAAGCGACATCAAAGACAAAGATACATCAGTAAAAGAAAGAGAGACACCATTTCATCTGGATGTTGAAGAACGCAAGCCACGCATCCATCTGACGGCAAAATCTAAAATCCAACCAGGACAGCATCCTCTTTTGACATTGCTGCTAAATTTTAAAATGCCACCAATTTCCGGCGCCGCATCCGAGTGGCAGCCTTTCCAGCAGCTCCGTGTATGACTTTATCTTTTTACCTTTTTATCTATTTTTTTTTTCTCTCTCTATTTCACTGATCACTTCTACCACTTTCTTTTATGTGGAATTGCTCCCTGGACACTTTTCACTATTTTTACTACTTGACATGGATTTTTACACTCCGAGACTCACCTATTCAAGTAGTCAACTTAAAGCACCGAGAAGAAATGCTCATGCCGGTGTGGTTCCTTATTTACCTGACGAGGTAAGAAGACGATATCGGGGCAGCCGAGCCGGCGCAAAGATAAAAGATAAGAAAAAAGCGAGACAACTTGAGAGAAAATGGCGTTATAAACCGTCGGTGCCTTCTGTGATCCTGGGGAATGTGAACTCACTACCAAATAAGATCGACGAACTGGCTGTTCTGGTGAAAAATGTCAGAACCTACAGAGAATGCAGCTTGCTGTGTTTTAGTGAAACGTGGCTAACAACTACCATCCCAGATGCTAACGTGGAGCTACCCGGGTTTAGCACAGTTAGAGCGGACAGAGACGCAAGTACCTGTGGGAAGAAGAAAGGAGGAGGACTCGCTCTCTATGTCAATACAAAGTGGTGCAACTCAGGACATGTAAACGTTAAAATCTCCAATTGCTGCAGGGACATCGAACTGTTGGCCGTAAGTCTGCGTCCCTATTACTTGCCCAGAGAGTTTGGACACGTGATTGCTGTCATTGTTTACATCCCCCCTCAAGCGAACGCGGAGATAGCGAGTGACATCATCCATTCCGCAGTTGCTAAGTTACAAACGCAGCACCCTGAGGCACTTGTGCTAATCTCTGGAGACTTTAACCATGTAACACTAGACAAAACATTACCTGCCTTCTCCCAGTATGTGGATTGTAACACCTGGGGAAACAGGACTATCGACCTACTGTATGCAAACGTTAAAGACGCATACAGCGCCACCCCGCTGCCTGCGCTTGGGAAAGCAGATCATAACCTGGTTCTGCTACAGCCTCAATACAAACCAAGAATGAGGGCGCTACCTACAACCACACGCTCATTCAGGAAGTGGTCCCCTGAGGCAGAGCAGGCTCTGAGAGACTGCTTTGGAACTACAGACTGGGATATATTGCTGGGGTCACATAGTGAGAACATTGAAGAGGCTGATGAATGCACAACTGATTACATCAACTTCTGTATGGACATTGTAGTTCCAGTAAGAACAGTACGCTGCTATGCTAACAACAAGCCATGGGTTACAAGTGACATCAAAGGCCTTTTGAACCAGAAGAAAAGGGCTTTTAAAGACGGTGATTGGCATGAGCTCAAGCGCGTGTAGAAGGAACTCCGAGTCCAGCTCAGGGCGGCGAAAGAGCAGTACAGGAGAAAGCTGGAGCAGAAGCTGCAGAACAACAGCATGAAGGAAGTGTGGGATGGGATGAAGATTATCACTGGCTGCAGCTCGAAGCGGGGTGCCGCCATCGAGACAGACGTGGAGAGAGCAAACCAAATGAACAACTTCTTTAATAGGTTTGATCACCCTAACCCACTCTCACCTCGGAGTACTGCATCCTCCAACCATCCTTCTGCTGATACCAGCATAGGTGAGACATCCCCACCCACAATTACAGCAGCCCATGTGAGCAGAGAGCTGAGAAGACTTCGTGCCAGCAAAGCAGCGGGTCCAGATGGTGTATCGCCACGACTGCTGAAGGCCTCTGCGTTGGAACTGGGGAGTCCTCTACAGCGCATCTTCAACCTGAGCCTGGAACGGGGAGAGTCCCAAGGTTTTGGAAAACATCTTGTATCACCCCTGTCCCAAAGGTATCACGTCCTAGTGAGCTGAATGACTTCCGGCCTGTTGCTCTGACGTCACATCTGATGAAGACCATGGAGCGGCTGCTGCTTCACCACCTGAGGCCACAGGTCCGCCACGCCCTCGACCCTCTGCAGTTCTCATACCAGGAGAAGGTGGGAGCGGAGGATGCCATCATCTATATGCTACACCGATCCCTCTCCCACCTGGACAGAGGCAGTGTTGCTGTAAGAATTATGTTTTTGGACTTCTCTAGCGCCTTCAACACCATCCAACCTCTGCTCCTTACAGACAAGCTGACTGAGATGGGAGTAGACTCACACCTGGTGGCCTGGACCGTGGACTATCTTACAGACAGACCTCAATATGTGCGTCTTGGGAACTGCAGGTCTGACATTGTGTTCAGTAATACAGGGGCGCCGCAGGGGACTGTACTTTCTCCGGTCCTGTTCAATCTATATACATCAGACTTCCAATATGACTCGGAGTCCTGTCATGTGCAAAAGTTCGCTGATGACACTGCTATTGTGGGCTGCATCAGGAGTGGGCAGGAGGAGGAGTACAGGAAGCTAATCAAAGACTTTGTTAAATGGTGCGACTCAAACCACTTACACCTGAACACCAGCAAAACCAAGGAGCTGGTGGTGGATTTTAGGAGGCCCAGGCCCCTCATGGATCCTGTGATCATCAGAGGTGACTGTGCAGAGGGTGCAGACCTATAAATACCTGGGAGTGCAGCTGGATGACAAATTGGACTGGACTGCCAATACTGATGCGCTGTGTAAGAAAGGTCAGAGCCGACTTTCTAAAAAGGTTGGCATCCTTCAACATCTGCAATAAGATGCTGCAGATGTTCTACCAGACGGTTGTGGCGAGTGCCCTCTTCTACGCGGTGGTGTGCTGGGGTGTGGCAGCATAAAGAAGAGGGACGCCTCACGCCTGGACAAACTTGTTAAGAAGGCAGGCTGTATTGTAGGAGAAAAGTTGGACAGTTTAACATCTGTGGCAGAGTGACGGGCATGAAGCAAACTCCTGTCAATCATGAAGAATCCACTGCATCCACTGAACAGTGTCATCTCCAGGCAGAGGAGTAGCTTCAGTGACAGACTGCTGTCACTGTCCTGCTCCACTGACAGACTGAGGAGATCGTTCCTCCCCCACACTATGCGACTCTTCAATTCCACCTGGGGGAGTAAATGCTAACATTACTCAAAGTTATTGTCTGCTTTTTTATTTTTATTTTTTTCATTTTTCATTTTTATTACTATTTAATTTAATATTGTTTTTTTTTGTATCAGTATACTGCTGCTGGATTATGTGAATTTCCCCTTGGGATTAATAAAGTATCTATCTATCTAAACTTCAGTAAGCTTTCTCAGGCTGTACATATCCAGAGTTTACTAGTTTTCCTTCTACTGTTATTTACTCTATTTCAATAAACACTATTTTCCTTTTAAAATGTGATACTTTGTTTTTTTTTTTTCATTTTTATTAAGAGTGATTGAACTAATAAAGTAAATACAGAGCCTCTAGTGTGAGCAGATTGCCACTATCTTTCTCATATTAGCCTGTGGGGGACGCAACAACAGAGTGAACACCTGCTGGTTTTAACCAAGTTTGTGTAGGCTGTTCTTGGGGATCAAGGGGTGTCAGCCTTTAGGCCTGGTTGGTAAACCCGGGGACACTGTGAAGGTGTCTACACTCTTAAAAATAAAGGTGCCAGAGTGGTTCTTCAGAGCAATGCTATAGGGAAACCATTTGCGGTTCCCAAAAGACCCATTCACATGAAGCTTCCAGAAAGACCCTTTATTTATTTTGATCCTTAACAGGCTCCGTACAGTAAATAACCGTAACTAGATAGTAACAGATTTGACAAATACCAACGGTGTTTGTGATTTTAAAAGGACTCTCATTGCATACAATCACACAGGCTAAGTGCAGGTTTTGTTAGTGTTAGCATTCTGCTAGGTTACCAAGTATATATTAAAGTTTTTTAAGGCAGGGGTCGCCAAGTCCAATCATGGAGGACCACTGTGGCTGCAGGTTTTCATTCTAACCCTTTTTTTATTGAGTGCTGTGTTTGCGCTGCTAATTAACTTCTTGTGAATTCATTTTAATTGAATTGCTTTTTAAAGATTTGATCCCTTGAATTGCTTCATTTCTTAAATGTCACCCAAATGGAAATAAAATGTGAAGTGAGTGAGCCGACAGAAGACCAACTAAGTCACCAATTTCACTCCAAGCAACTGCTTAATGAGGTGCCAATTCTTGTCGTTAATTAAACCCATTCTTAAATTTAGTGGCTTGTTGGTGCTCTTTTGGTGGATTAGCAGACATTTGTGAAATTGTTGATTGTCTCTTTCTAAGAGCCTTGATAAAATGTTTTAGTGACCTGAGCAAATCAACATTCCTGAGACCTTCGTCTTTCTTTATTTTCAGATATTGTATGATGGACACCAGTTGTTTTGGCTCATTTTGTATCTCATTTTTGCTTTGCTGCTAATTAAGGAAAAACAAACAATTAAGGGGTTTGAGTCTTCAAGAGCAAATCAAATAAAATGAATTCAAAAGAAGTTAATTAGCAGCAAAAACAGGTCACTCGTTAAGAAAAGGGTTAGAATGAAAACCTGCAAGCCATGGAGGTCCTCCACGACCGGAGATGGGGACCCCTGCACTTGGGTCAATTTAGCCTGACACTAACAAAACCTCACATCTTATATACCTTTGGAAGGAAACTGAGGCACACCAATTAAACCCACCAGAAAAACATGCAAACTCAAGGCAGGGTACCACAACCTCCATGCCACCGTGCCCCCACAAGTTTAATACACGCTTTAATGCATCTCATCAGGAAAATGATATCAAGTATTTATCTTAACATTCTATATATTCAGAGAGCAGTAATATCATGAAGTGAATGTATTCTGTGTGACTGCCTGCGGCTCCTCCCAGTGCACGTAGCGAATAACATGGGGCAGGGAACACTTAATACAAAGCATTTAATGTGCTACATTAGTTATGATGGGGCTTGAGAAAATCTAGTAAATTAAATATTGATTTTAAGATGAAGTTTATGATGTTCTACTTTAATGATAAAATAAACTACGAGAGTAAAGTCAACATGTCGACTTTAATCTTAACATAAGCGTCGAGATTAAAGTGGAAATGGCGAGAATAACTTTATTTTTTCTTCATGGTGTCTGTATTTTTTTCTTTTTTTTTTGTTTCTTCACTATGGTCCTAATGAGCTTCCATACTCTGCAAATCAGCACACTGGGCTTGATCCAACTTCATATGCAAAGAATCCGTAAAGAATTAAATGATGCATGGTCAAGCAATGGAGCTGCGAGGAACTGCACAACATATAACACCTTGCATAGAATTCACACTAAAACATGGCGTACAGACAAAAAGAGAAATGTGCATATGCACAAAACAAATCCAGATGCATAAAACTGTGCTTACGCCAAGTTCCATGCGCTTTCTCTTTATAAATCCCAATGAACATGAAATTTAACGTGCATGCGCTACAGCCCGGCCTCACTCCTCCCAAATTTTTGCATATTTTAATATGCAAATCAATATAAATATCACCGTTCCTTCTGTGTTTTGTTAACAGACAATGGCAAAATCAGGTGGAAAAAAAAAGAATTTCAGCGAATGAAAAGTGGAGGCAAGGAATAACGTATTTGTTGACTTAAGCAGTTGTATAATCAAGAAAAGAAAGTTATGGAGTAATACACGTTCAAGTGCAGAAAGTCGCATATTGCCTGAAATCAAAAAGAAGCCGTCAGATATCAAAGTCGAAATGAAAAGGCGAGTCGCAGCCCACCGTCTGTTTATTCTGTTTCAGACAATATTACAAACGCTGACCCCTGTGTCGAAGACGCGACTCCATGCGGTGATGGTGCTGCTGTGTCGGGCACATCTTCAGACGTGAGGCTGAGCGCACACCTCTGCCTCGGAAATCACGGGGCGACTGTCTGGCTGTGTGCTTAAGTCCGCTGTTCTGGACTCACAGAGAGATGTAACAGTAAGAGATATGGCCAATGAACTAACGAATATAAGGGCTGTACTATGTGACAATGACCGCAAATTAAATGATTTGGTTAAAAAATAAAGGCTGCATCTGATTGCCCATTTTTACATCCTGCTAATTATATTCAAACGAAGTTGTAGTGCTGTCTGATTTGGCTGATCATTTGGTGGGTCAGGGTCAGATTCATCATACCACATCTCTTCAGGTACGGGCAAGCCACGATTGTGTGTAGTATTATATACTTAGCAAAAAAAGAAACGTCCCCTGACTTTCAACTGTTTTTACTTTCAGTAGACTTAAATGTGTAAATATTTGTATGAACACTAAAAGAGTCAACACCATAAGACATAAACTAAAAATGTTTCACAATGTGTCCCTGAATGAAGGGAGGCTCAAAATCAAAAGTACCAGTCAGTATCTGGTATGGCCACCAGCTGCTTGAAGTACTGCAGTGCATATCCTCCTCATGGACTGGACCAGATTTGTCAGTTCTTGCTGTGAGATGTTACCCCACTCTTCCACCAAGGCACCTGCAAGTTCCTGGACATTTCTGGGGTGAATGGCCCTAGCCCTCACCCTGCGATCCAACAGGTCCCAGACGTGCTCAATGGGATTGAGATCTGGGCTCTTCGCTGGCCGTGGCAGAACACTGACATTGCTGTCATGCAGAAACTCACGCACTTTTTGCCACTCCTGTCTGGTCCAGCGAAGGTGGGTTTGTGCCCATAGGCGGCGTTGTTGCTGGTGATGTCTGGTAAGGACCTGCCTTACAACAGGCCTGCAAGCCCTCAGTCCAGCCTCTCTCAGCCTGTTGCGGACAGTCTGAGCACTGATGGAGGGATTGTGTGTTCCTGGTGTGACTCGGGCAGTTGTTGTGGCCATCCTGTACCTGTCACGCAGGTGTGATATTCGGATGTACCGATCCTGTGCAGGTGTTGTTACACGTGGTCTTCCACTGCGAGGATGATCAGCTGTCCTTCCTGTCTCCCTGTAGCGCTGTCTTAGGCGTCTCACAGTGCGGACATGGCAATTTATTGCCCTAGCCACATCAGCAGTCCTCATGCCTCCCTGCAGCATGCCTAATGCACGTTCACGCAGATGAGCAGGGACCCTGGGCATCTTTCTTTGGGTGTTTTTCACAGTCGGTAGACAAGTCTCTTTAGTGTCCTGCGTTTTTAGAACTGTGACCTTAAATGCCTACTTTCTGTAAGCTGTTAAGGTCTTAACGACCATTCCACAGGTGCATGTTAATTAATTGATTATGGTTAATTGAACATGCATGGAAAACATTGTTTAAACAATTTACAATGAAGATCTGTAAAGTTATTTGGATTTTTAAAACATTATTGTTGAAATACACAGTCCTGAAAAAGGGACGTTTCTTTTTTTGCTGAGTATATATGCAGCACACTACATGTCTGAACAATGTGACACTTTCTGTGCACTAGAGAGCAGCACATTAATAAAGTGGAAATGCTTTCTATTTACATAACCAAATTCATTCTCTGAAGACGTCTTTATAGTGTAGCATCGGCGCCGAGCGACGCAACGGATCGATTCTCTGCTCTTTAAATGGCTCTTTGAGGTGACTCACTATCCTTTAAAGAACGGCTTCTCTTTTGCCGCACTAACTGGAAAAAGCACCTGCGACTATACGGAGCTACCGTTTTTATAGGCTGTCCCAGGTATATATGATATAATGTCAGCTCATTCGTTTGGTGATTCGTCCCTGGCTGATTTAAGTTGTCCAGCGTCACTGCAATAGCAAAGTGCTTACGGCTGACCGCGCTGATTACATTTGGAAAACCTGACGTTGCTGCGAATTGGGCTTTCATGTTTCGCAGTTCAGCCGCCGTGTAAGGAAATCTTATCTGTCTGGATAAGAAGCAGATAATACCACCCTATACAGCTGGCATAGCGCGACTCTGTGATGTTTGTGAAGTACCCGATCAGTCAGCAGGTTTACGTTGAAAAGCTCCTGTGGTTAAAAACCTGAGAGTCCGCAGAACTTGCAAATGAGCAGGTAGAGCTGAACTCCTCAAAGTCCGTCTTTGTAAAGCCAGTTCAGCACCAAGATGAGAGCTCTTGGAAATCGAAATCGACTTAGAAGACAGTCGTCATCATCATCATTGTCACTCTCTTTTAATTGTTCTATTTGCGATGTCTATAACAAACAGCTATGGAAGTTGGAACAGTTTGACCATTCCACGCACCGTTATATTGTTACAGAATGATTACACTCAAGTGAATTAAATTTGTAAACGATATGCAATTAATTTCGGTATATTTGATAAATCCTGCTTCATTGACGCGAATATGAAAAAGAAAGGGAACCGACACAGAAACAGTAGTACTGCTCTAACGCTGGGTGCCGTCACAAAACTGAGCAGAAACATATACAAAGTAGGGTGCTACCATGAAAATGCGCGTGGCTTTACACCAAGTATAGTTGTTATACATCTCAAAGTGTGCAAGGAATGGAGATTGTAGAAGAGACGAGATAACGAGAGTGCAGGCAGGGTGGAGAAAAGTGTCAGGAGTGATCTGTGACAGACGGATATCAGCGAGAGTGAAAGGGAAGGTCTACAGGACGGTGGTGAGATCGGCTATGTTATATGGGCTGGAGACGGTGGCACGGGAGACAGAGCTGGAGGTGGCAGTTAAAGATGTTAAGATTTGCATTAGGTGTGACGAGGATGGACAGGATTAGAAATGAGGACATTAGAGGGTCAGCTCAGGTTAGGAGACAAAGTCAGAGAGGCGAAATTGTGTTGGTTTGGACATGTGCAGAGGAGAGATGATGGGTATATTGGGAAAAGGATGTTAAGGATAGAGCTGTCAGGAAATAGGAAGGCCTACGAGGAGGTTTATGGATGTGGTGAGAGAGGGCATGAAGGTGATGGGTGTGACAGAGCAAGATGACGAGGGCAGGAAGATATGGATGATCCGCTGTGGCAACCCCAAATGGGAGCAGCCGAAAGAAGAAGAAAATGTGCGAGGAAACGGTACGCACCGTTTGGCCCCAGGAGTTTTATGAATGTGCATTGCTGTCACTTTAAACCAACCCAACATGAGTAGCAGAAAAGCTCCACGTGGAAATGAAAACATAAATAAACAATTTCAGTCATTACAAAAGTCAATATAGGAAATTTCACTGCAGGATTTTTATTTCTTCAGTGGGACTGTTCACTGTAAAAATGTCAGTAAATTTAATGGAAAAAATACTGTAAATGGTGAAAGTAAAATACCATCCATCCATCCATCCAGTATCCAACCCGCTATATCCTAACACAGAGTTATGGGGGTCTGCTGGAGCCAATCCCAGCCAACACAGTGCGCAAGGCAGGAAATAAACTCTGGGAAGGGCGCACACAAACACCCACACACCAAGCACACACTAGGGACAATTAAGGATTGCCAATGCACCTAACCTGCATGTCTTTGGACTGTGGGAGGAAACCCACACAGACACGGGGAGAACATGCAAACTCCACGCAGGGAGGACCAATAAATAAACCCAATTTTTCAAATGTTTGTCCCTGTGATTTGTTAATTGTCATAGCAAAAGCTATTCTAACGGGAAACTGTAAACATTTTAATACAAATGGCATATCAAGATCTCCTTTGGTGTCCACTGTTATCCCTGAAGATGTACTACGTTACCTTTCTTGTTGCCTGTTAAAATTTGACACGTCAGAATTGTTCGACCAATTTTGAATACAACTAATCTTGTCCTTTTGCATAGCCCATCACTCAGACATAAATTATGCAATAACATTACGATACGTCCTTCTGTCAACAGTAATTCGGTCGGTGGAAGACCTGATGGTGTTAATAGTTGTAGATATTCTTCATGATGTTGTAAGTTGATGTTTTCATCTTTTCTGAAAACCTTTTCTGAAAAAAGGGAAAGTTACCTTATGTTCTACTAAAAATCACCGGTATATCTTAAACAATAAAGTTCGTTATTTTTTACAGCCAAGTTCTGTAAAATTGATATTTTTCTACCTAGGAAATATGTTACATACCGTTTACTGATACATTACAGTTACACTGAGAAAATCTCTTTTAATTTGATAGTGTAAAACTGTTAAGTAGTGAAGGTAAACAAACGCAAAATGTAAAACGGTGAAGCTGTGTCAGTAACACCAGTTACTATACCGTATATGCATAGGGAAACGCCCCCTTTCACCATATTGTTCCGAACAGTCAGAAAAAAAAAAACTTAAAAGTTAGCAGATTTATTTTTCCTTGCATACTGAAGGTTTTTCTGAGGTTATCGTCGCTGATTTATGATGGGTTGTATTTGATACCCGTGGGTTTCCTCCGGGTGCTTTGGCTTCCTCCCACAGTCCAAAGACATGCAGGTTAGGTACATTGGCGATCCTAAATTGTCCCTAGTGTGTGCTTGGTGTGTGCCCTACGGTGGGCTGGCGCCCTGTTTCCTGTCTTGCCCCCCGTGTTGGCTGGGATTGGCTCCAGCAGACTCCCGTGACTCTGTGTTAGGATATAGCGGGTTGGATAATGGATGGATGGGTGGATGTATTTGATACGCTAGGACACCATACACCACAAAAGCAAATTTTACTTCCCCACCAGACACTGTGCATTAAGTTTCATAAACATCGAATTCTTTTCAACGTATGTAATTAAATTATACATGTTTGGTATTAGTTGTTGTTACTTTACTGATGCAAACTGTGTACTGGTGTTTGATCCTGACAGTGTTTTCGGATTGCCATATTTATTACAGTGCATGAATATCAGGTTATGGTTAAACATTCGCTTCTATTGGAATGTTGTAAAGAAAAAACAGTTATTTACTACAGTTATACCGTAGACCTAAAAATATTGTCACCTTACTTTTTACAGTAAAATTCTGGCAACCACAGCTGCTGGTTTTTTGCAGTAAACATAACTTAAAGTGTACCATAGAGCTAAAATATTGTCACCTTCTTTTCTACAGTAAAGTGCTGGCAACAAAAGTTGCCAGTACTTAATTGTAAATTTACCATTAATTTTTTTACAGTGTTCAGTCCATACAAAACTTAAATAATCAACTGAGAAAACAGCATGATAGCTGCCTCATTGCTATAGCACTATACTATACTGTGTATGTCATTTGAAAAAGTGGAAGGAGCCCCCCAAATTTTAATAATACATTTTCAATAATTACATGCAGGGCTGAAGCCTGGTGAACTTTTCTGGGTCCTTAATGACAGAAAGCAGTCACATGGAGTGAGGCAACGAGGCATTTGCCTCAGATGGTATTCCGTCAAGGACGGCAGTTTTATAGAAGAGTATTAATTTCTTAATTAGAAATAATACGTTAGACACAGTATGCATGCAGTGTAACATTCAGGTGCGTTTGGCGACTAAGTTAACTGATATGAAAGTTGGATCATTTTATGTTTTTTGTTTATTTCATAAACAAAAATGTAATAACTCTTGGATGAACTAATTTTGTAACAATGAGTCCTATTCAAAAGCAATAAATAACAGAATGCGAATCTATGCGTTAGTAGATGCCATTAAACATTTATGCTAAATAACAGCACTTATACAAATGCGTTAAAACGAAGCTTGTGGTGGCTCAATGGCTTTCATACACAGCAGACTACAATTCATGTGATGTGGAAAAGGCATTGACTGGTGAGTGTGTGTTAGTGGCAAATGGCCTGTGATTAATTGTTGTTCAATTTTCTTTAAAATTAAACAAGGTATAAGGCACTCCACAGCTGCAGCCAACCTGGACTGTCCTATGGTGGCTTTGGAAATAGCACATTGCACCTTTGGAGCCACATAAATGACAGGATGGACTGGTCTTGTAACACAGAGAAGGAGCTGAGAAGAAAGGGCCCAGCAGACACCTCTTTAATGTGGGAAGTGACACCCTTCACATCTTCTACTATTTTGGCTAGTGTGATTTTCTACACTGTGGTGTGCTGAGCTGATGACATCACTTCAAAAGAGGCCCACCAAATCAACAGGCTGATTAAAAGGGTAGAATCAGTTATGGGGGTAGTAGAAGAAAAGAGAATGAAGACAAACTGATTGCCATTACGAACAATGCAGCACATCCTCTCTTTTACACACTAACACTGAGGACTTTCAGCCAACAAACTACTCCACCAAAGTGTTTCAGGAAACGTTACAGTGCCTCACTGTGAATATGACTGCCAAGTCAGAAGTTTAACTTTCTTTTTTATTTTTTTTACTTTGTGGTCACTCTGGTGTAAAAAGCCAAATTTCATCCAGGGGACAAAAAAAGTTTCTTTTATCCATTATATCGTGCCATTCC
>JANRMT010027041.1:16933409-16950754 GCA_026402145.1 Polypterus bichir lapradei | reverse complement strand
CATTAGCAACAAGTGTCTTCAATTTTGAGTCGTTGTGTGTAATGAATGACGCCAGGTGTGTTCATTGTGTTCAAATATTGTTGACTGTGGCAAGCATTTTGCATCACATGAGCTTTCATTTGAGAATATGAGCAGAGTTCTTTTGCAACTTGTGTTTTAGCAAGGAAAAATGTGTTTAGATTTATGAGAACGGAGGATTGTGTTTTGTGAATTGTGTCTTCATGTGAAATGTGTTTATGATATTGGAAAATGATGGTAGATTTAGTAAATGTGTTTAGACAACTGGTCATTTGGTTTAGAGGATTGGCTTTTGTGTTTTAGCATTTGAGAAAAACTGTAATTCCAGTATTGAGAAACCGTTATCATATTGACACTCTTATCCAAGGTGACTTGCAACATTTGGGTTACAAGTGGTTACATTTCTTGCGTTTCTCCAGTTGAGCCAGAGTCAGGTGTAAGTAACATGCTTGTGGCCCCATAGTGTCAGCAGTGGGATTTGAACCCACAGCCTCAGGGTTTGAGGTTCACTGCACCACACGGCCTGTAGAAACGACCAAATTATTTTATTAAACTTTTAATACTACTTAAAATTATTATTTTTGACAGTGTGAAAGAACGAGTCTCAACACTCTTAAAAAAGGTTTGGGGCAGCCACCCGGATATTGTTCCTAGCTGCAGAAGGATTAAATTCAACACAGCGATGTTGCTTGTTTGAGTTCCCACACTGAACTGATTTAATTAGCCAAGATGGAGGATTTTATATTCTGTAACCCGGAAGTGACATCAGTCTGGGTGCCGGAACAGGAAGTGATGTCAGTTCAGACAGGTTTTCCTGTATTTGATCTGCAGAAATAACAGACAAAGGTTTAGAGCACACCGCCACCCCCTGGCCTGGCGGGTAATCACCTCCACTTGGTCCATTCAGCTTGCTCCTAGTCGCATGTGTGTGACAACAGTCATTCAGTTTTTTTTTTTAAAAGACCATGCTATCATTTGATAAGATGTTAACATTTTCTTGCTTTCTAGCTGAAATTAATGTTGCACAAAAATAAACCCTCAAAGGATTACACACCTTAATAAAAGGATAAGTGTTTGTGTATCTGGGTGTCTATCTGGTTGCTATGTCATTCCAACAAGTGGCACAACACAAACATTTGCGGTACTAAGATGCATTGCATTTGTCATTCCAACAGCTGGTGCATTGCAAACATTTGTAGTAATGCATTTTATTAAGATGCATCCATCTGCAGATCTGTAGCACAATATGTCACCACAGATCAATGCCAGCCATTTTAGGACGGAAGGGACGTCACCACATACCTAGACCAGCAGTTTAGTGACTGTAGGTTAGCACACAGGAAATTGCTTAACATGCTAACCACCAAACCCTAACATTAACAATGTTAAGTGTTTGTAGTTCACGCTAGCCACAACAAACCTATGACCTTAATTTCCATCCTACATCTGCTGGTCTAGGACTGCTGCTGTTGACCTGCGGTGACATATGGCAATGGGGCTATGCAGCAGGACATTACTGATTTTATTACTCAAAACGTTTGTGATGCACCATCTGTTGGAATGACAAATGCAAGGTATTTTTCTTACTACAAGATACGTTCCAATGGATGGTGCATGGCACCAAACTTCTTCTCCTTCCTAACAGCTTCTGTCCGCTGTCTGGATGTGGATAGTGAAGAGTTCACCATGACTGCTAGGTGCCTGACAAGAGGTTTACAAGTTTTGTGTATTTAGTCCTACCTCCTGCACGTACAACTTTATATTTGCTTACTTTAAATTTCATCTGCCAGGTCTGAATTCTGTTCAGGTCCATCTCTGCTGATTTGGCTGATACTTGGTTGCCTGCCATTCCACCTAGTTAAGTATTATCTGAAAATGTAACTAGCTTATAATTTATATTCTATACTAGCCACAGCACCTTTAAAAATATTTGTGATTTTTTGCCCTGTGTGTACCTTCATCACCTTTTCCCCTCTCTCAAGCTCTTAGACTCTGTCTCACCTCCTGTTCGCTTTTAGACTTCTCTGTCTCGGAAGGCAACTTTCTCAGTGTGTGCCTTTTCTCCTCCTTATGCATCTCACACTCACACTTCCTTTTTCATTGTGTCACTAAAGCCAAACTAACCAATATAATTTCTCTGAAGGACTCGACACACAGACTTTAGTGTTTTATTACAGTGGCACGCAAATGTATTCAATCCCCTTGAAAGTCATCCTAATCCCAAAAGATTTGTCCCCACAATTAGTCATTAAGTATTTTAACTCTTTGAGGGCTGAATATTTTTTTCCAAAAAACAATGGTTTCACTCAGAAATCAACATAAAACATCTGTTGCTGCATGCTGTGGCTGCCAGTTTGCCAAGAATGTGCGGCAGGCTTGCTGCCAGGCTGTCTTCGTGTCATGGTCGCAGTGGTTTCTACCTCTTATCATTGTTAAGTGACAATCCTCCCTGGCGAACATTGTCAGTACCCCTACTAGCTGGGGCTGGAACCTCACATTCGTTTTCGATCACTTGTATCAAAAATGGAGTCCTACAAGTCATAGTCCAGTTCAGAGATAACAGGCAAACCGTCATCCACGGAGGATTTTGCTTTACGCATATTCACTCTGATCTCTCGCCAGATGTCGGTGCCATTTTTGCCATTGTGCGCGCCTTGCTACTCACGAAAGTGCAGGGAATCTTGGTCAAACTAATGAATCTAACTTCCCTTCTAGCAACGAGAGTCCAGCTAAAATGTAACAGTTGGTTCTATCACAGTTTACAGTTGATTACCATCGTCAACTCCTCCTTATGACAAAAGTCGACATTAGCCCTGAAAGAGTTAATTTTTATTTCTTTTTTTAACATTTTATTGAATTTATTAAAATCAAACATTCCATACATGCGAGTCAGATTTTACAAAACTGAGTTCAAATCAAGTCAACCCCCACCCATGAGAAAGAGATCTAGGCCAACAGAGTGAAACTTTAATAGTAGAAAAGATAAGAAAGTAAATACAGTAAATAGAATAAAAAAGGGGTAGAGAATCCACTTCCTCAATTTAAATGTTTATTCTAAAATGTCATTAATTAGATCCTGACAGGTTTAAAAAAAAGTTTGCAGAGATCCTCTAAGTGAGTATTTACATTTTTTCAATTTTAAATAGTACAGTATATAACATCAGTTAGCCACTGACTGAAAAGAGGTGAGTTAGGATTCTTCCAGTTGAGCAAGATAAGTCTATGTGCTAATAGTGAAGTAAAGGCCATTACAGTTTGTTTGTCCTTCTCCACTGTAAGCCCCTTTGTGAGCCCACCAAACACAGCTGTTAGTGGATTAGGAGGGATTGTGACCCCCAAGGCTGTCTGATAGGCATTTAAAGATTTTGGTCCAGAATGATGTTAATGTGGTGCAGGCCCAGAACATGTAGCCCAGTGAGGGTGGAGCTCGATTGCAGCGTTCGCAGGTCGTATCTTGCCCTGGAAACATTTTGGACAATTTAAAATGAGACAGCTGTGCTCGACAGATGCCTTTAAGTTGAATAATTGCATGCTGTCCCCCCTGGCCATTGGACCTTACTCTTATTCGATGTTAATTAATGCTGATTTATTTTGTTTTCATATTGTGTTTATTTTTCTATTCTTTATTATGTAAAGCACTTTGAGCTACTGTTTGTATGAATATGTGCTATATAAATAAATGTTGTTGTTGTTGTTGTTGTTGCTTTGCACATATGGAGCTCGAGTGAATTCTGTGCATTGCTGCCTTCCATTCATTTTGCGAAATGTTGAGTGAGAGATCAGTTATCGAGTATTTTTAATGTGAACTCTTATGCTGTCACAAAGCCAAAATGAAACATTTTCTCCACATATTTAACTGAAGACAAAAAACTCCAAAGTTCATCTAGGCCTAAGTATTCAAGCCCTACACACTCATACTTTGTTGAGAACCTTTTCTGCTGCAATAACAGAATTCATTTTTTGGGGTAAGAGTGTCTCAGTTTTGCACAATGTTCAGGAGGGATTCTTCTCCAATCTCCAATTTCTAGAGATCTTCGAGGTTGGTGGGATGGAGCATCTGGACAGCAGTTTTCAAAGAGTGCCACAGATTCACAATAGGGGTTAAGATCAGAGCTTTGACTTGGAAATTCCAGAGCATTCATCTTTCTGTTTTTGAGCCATTCCAGTGTCACTTTGGCCTCATGGTTAGGGTCATTGTCATTTTGAAAGATGAATCTTCTCCTGAGTTGTAGGTTCATAGCAGACTGGACTAAGTTCTTCTGAAATATTGTGTGATATTTGTGTCCATCCATTTTTTCTTCAACTCTGACAAGATTCCCAGTGCCAGCACATGAAAAGCATCACCACAGCATGATGCTGCCACCACCATATTTCACCATTGGTGTTTCTTGAGGTCTGGGAAGTCTTAGTTTTACTAACATACTTATATGAAGTCTGGTCAAAAAGTCCAAATTTGGTCTCAACTGACAATAAAACCTTCTCCCACATCTTAACTTGAGTCTTTCTCATGCTTTGTAGCAAATGCCATATGTACTTTTACATGGACCTTCTTAAGGAATGGCTTCTTTCTTCCTTCCATTCCATAGAGGTCTGTTTTATGAAGAGCTCATGAAATTGTGGACCCCTGCACCTTCACTCTCAGAAGACTGCAGTGTTCTTTGGCTGGAACTGGAGTGATGGTTGGATTTCAGGAGCCTCTCTCACCTGTTGGCATTCTGC
Source organism: Polypterus bichir lapradei (assembly GCA_026402145.1). Classification (NCBI taxonomy): domain Eukaryota; kingdom Metazoa; phylum Chordata; class Cladistia; order Polypteriformes; family Polypteridae; genus Polypterus; species Polypterus bichir. The sequence continues at coordinate 16,946,017 of JANRMT010027041.1, read as the reverse complement.
TCTGATGTTTAGTTTTGAGGGATGGTCTGTTCTAGTGAAACTCTGGGTGTTGTGATGAACCTTCCACTTTCTGATGATGGATCCAGCAGTGCTTAATGGGAGATTCAAATTCCCCTTGGGATTAATAAAGTATCTATCTATCTATCTATTTTTTGTATCCACTTCCTGCTTTGTGCATTTCAATGACTTTGTTGCTCACTAGTGATGAGTGAGCATGCTCGGCCGAACACGTGTTTGGCTCGAGCATCGCTATGCTCGGAGCATGGCGCTACTCGAACGAGCACCACATGTACTCATGCGCCATGCTCGAGTCTCCGCCCCGCACGCTTCGCGGGTTGGCAACAGCCAATCAAGGGGTAGGTAAGTACTGCCCTCACTGTAATGCCAGTAGCCATGTCAGGTGCCGGAACACATCATCGGGTGCTATATAGCACCTGATGCCGCGTGTTCGGCTCAGACAGAGACGCGGATAGGCAGGGACAGATTAATGTGGGCAGACTTTCACAGCTCTCACATTCAGCAAAGACCCAAAAGTCCTTTCAAGGACTCTAGTGTGTGTTTGACAGTCTGTATTTTAGACTACATTCATCTGGGCACAATATACTGTGCATGTTCTGGGGTTTTTTGTGACATATAGTGTCCTAAAACAGTGGCTGTAGTTCACATTACATTCATCTGGGCCTAATATACTGTCCATATTCTGGTGTTTTTTGTGACATATACAGTCCGGCATTAATATGAAGAAGGTGAGCAATAAGGGACAAGGAAGTGGGCGTGATGCTGATGGTGCACACAGAGGCCGTGGCCCTGGGTGCAAAGAAACTGTGCCTGCTGCCAGTTCACCAGAAAAAAAAATAAAAAAAACCAGTGTACCCAGCTTCATGTCCAAGTTAGCTGGGCGGCGCAGGACAAAACTGTCCAAGTCGGGCCAGTGGGAACAGTTGGTCGGTTGGATTGCTGAAGATAATGGTTCCAGTTGTTTAAGCACCACCCTCTCTTCCACCAGGTCCAGTCTCTGTAGCCAAGAGCCTGGTCAACAAAATTCTCACTCTGATCATCCTTCCTCCCACCATGTAGAGGCTTGCCAAACGAGTGATCCCACACTTGGATATTCCGAGGAGCTCTTTACAGTGCCACAATTAGATTTGGCCCTCTCGCCCAGCACGCTGGAGGAGGGACCTGAGATATTGTGCCCTGATTCCCAACGTCTTGAGCCTTCACAGTTGCAAGAAGATGACGGTGGTGATCGGCAATCATTCGTTCACGAAGTGGATGATGATGAGACACAGTTGCCAAACACTCAGGTTATGTTTAGGTCAAGTCAGGAGGATGAGCAGAGTGAGGAAGTGGAAGAGGAGGTGGTGTACGATGAGGTCACTGACCCAACATGGGAAGGTGAGAAGCTGAGCGAGGACAGCAGTACAGAGCGGGAGGCATCCGCAGCACCGCAACAGGCTGGAAGAGGCAGTGGTGTTGCAAAAGGGAGAAGTTGAGCCACAACAAACAGGCCTGCAACCATGAGACCGAGCACCCCCATGCGGAAATCTACCTTGCCATGGGGTAGGTGTTCCGCAGTATGGCGTTTTTTTAAGGAATGTGCAGACGACAAAAGAGTGGTAGTTTGCAACCTGTGCAGTACCAAAATGAGCCGGTGTGTGAACACTAGCAACCTCACCCCCACCAGCATGATCCGCCACATGGCATCCAAGTACCCTAATAAGTGGGCCAAACGCCTGGGTCCACAATCTGTATCTGCGGGTCACACCACTGCCTCCTCCTCCCTTGTGTTACTCACTGCTGGCCAATCCCCTGTCAAAGGCGCTGACCCGGATGCCCCGCTCCCTGCACCTGGACCTTCACATCAACCAGCAGGATCTACATCCACTTCCCTGTCCCAGCGCAGCGTCCAAATGTCGATAAAACAGGCATTTGAACCCAAGCGCAAATACCCACCAACCCACCCACAGGCCATAGCCCTAAATGTGCAACTTTCAAAATTACTGGCCCTTGAAATGTTGCCATTTAGGCTTGTGGAGGCCTTCCGCAGCCTGATGTCGGCGGTCGTCCCTCGGTATGCAGTCCCCAGCCGCCACTATTTTTCACGGTGTGCCATGCCCGCTTTACAGCAGCATGTGTCCCAGAACATCACCCGTGCCCTGACCAACGTAGTAACTGTGAAGGTCCATCTTACCACGGGCACATGGACAAGTGCTGGTGGCCAGGGACGCTACATTTCCCTGACCACACACTGGGTTAATGTTGCGGAGGCCGGGAGTGAGTCGTACCCTGGGATGGCACAGGTGCTACCCACGCCCAGGATTGCGGGCCCTACATCAATCAGGGTCTCCGCCAGCAGCTATGCTACTGGCTCCAACCTCCACTTCTCTTCCGCCACCTCCTCCTCCACTTCCACCTTAAACAGCAGTCAGCCATCAGTCACTAGCTGGAAGTAGTGTAGCACTGCTGTGGGGAAGCGCCAACAGGCCGTGCTGAAGCTGATCTGTTTGGGGGACAAACAGCACACTGCCGCAGAGCTGTGGCAGGGTATAAGGGACCAGACCGAGCTGTGGCTCTCGCCACTCAACTTACAACCAGGCATGGTTGTGTCTGACAATGGCCGTAACTTGGTGGCGGCTTTGGAGCTCGGCAACCTGACACACATTCCATGTCTAGCCCATGTTTTAAACTTAGTTGTTCAGCGATTTATCAAAACCTACCCCAATTTGCAAGAGGTACTAGTGAAGGCGCGCCGCTTGTGTGCCCATTTCAGAAAGTCGTCCACAGCTTCAGCCGGTCTGTCAACCCTGCAGCAGCGCTTGCGGCTTCCAGCTCACCGACTGTTGTGCGACCTGAGCACACTCTGGAACTCTACGTTCTACATGTTGGCCAGGCTTTGTGAGCAGCAGAGGGCAATTGTGGAATACCAGCTGCAACATGGTCGTTGCCTTTCCAGTCAACTGCCACTATTCACAAGCGAGGGGTGGGCATTGATGTCAGACCTATGTGAAATTTTAAAAAACTTTGATGAATCCACAAAGATGGTTAGTGGTGATAACGCTATCATCAGTGTAACCATCCCACTGCTGTGTCTACTTAAACAATCACTGCTCACAATTAAGGAGGACGCTCTGAATGTGGCATACGAGGTAATGGGGGAGAAGATGACACAGGGTGATAGCGAGACCACCCACAGTTTGGCTTCACAGCACGACTTGGACCATGAAGAGGAGGAGGAGGAGGAGCTGCTGGAGACTGTTGCCTCTGCTACAGAGGGTAGTAGTATCCATGTAACTTTAATTACATCTGTTCAGCGTGGATGGGAAGAGGAGGAGGAGGAGGAGGAGATGGAGAGTCATCCAGATGTCGACATCGACGTCTTGCCTGTTGGTACTCTGGCACACATGGCTGACTTCATGTTAGGCTGCCTTTCCCGTGACCCTCGCGTTATATTATTTTAGATAACACGGATTACTGGGTGTTCACCCTTCTCGACCCCCGCTACAAAGAGAACTTCTCATCTCTCATTCCTGTGGCGGAGAGGACGAGTAAAATGGTGCAATAGCAGAAGGTACTTGTGGAGGGATTGCTCCAAAATTTTCCATCTGACAACACGGCCGGCACAGTCCGTACTTCCTTAGGCAACCGAGGAAGGGAGACAAGGGGAACACACAGCAGTTCCAACAAAGGCAGGGCAACACTATCCAAGGCATGGGACACTTTCAAGACACTCTGCCAGCAACCTCACCCTGAAGCGAGGCCTAGTGGTACAAGGAGGGAAAAGTTTTGGAAGATGGTGAAGGAATACATAGCAGACCGTGTCAGCATCTTAAATGATCCCTCAGTGCCGTACAACTACTGGGTGTCCAAGCTGGACACGTGGCACGAACTTGCGCTCTACGCCTTGGAGGTGCTGGCCTGCCCTGCCACCAGCGTTTTATCTGAGCGTGTATTTAGTGCTGCTGGTGGCATTATAACAGATAAGAGTATCCGCTTGTCCACTGGCAATGCTGACAGGTTGACTCAGATAAAAATGAACAAGGCCTGGATTTCTCCTGATTTCTCAACTCCACCACAGGAGAGCTGAGCTGATAAAGGCAATTTCAAAATATCTTTTTTAATGGACTTTAAAATGCCCCACACAAGGTATGTGGTTGACTCTTGTTTTCTCCTCCTCCTCCTCATCCAGAGTGTATACATTCCCTGCACTCTAATTTTTTTAATAGGGTCAGCTCAAGTGCAGGCCCTCAACTCAAATTTTTTTATAGGGTGCGCTGAACAGCGTGCACTCGCATCTAATGTTTTAGAGCATCCGCTCACCTGCAGGCACTGGCATATAATGTTTTAGAGCGTCAGCTCACCTGCAGGCACTGGCATATAATGTTTTAGAGCGTCAGCTCACCTGCAGGCACTGGCATATAATGTTTTAGAGCGTCATTTTTCCTGTAAAATTGATTTTTTTGGGGGGTTTTGTTTTGGGTGTGTTTTTGTCAGTCTGTAAAAGTGGCGTACAACTCGGACAAACTGGTTCCCAGCAGCGACTTGGGAGTCCAAGATGCATCCAGACATCGTCCCCATGCTGTTCCCAGTCCATTTGGGTGGTGTTTCTGTCACTTTCTGACCTTTGTCAATGGACCAGGCACCCTCCCCTCTTCAGAGCAGGGGGTGCCTGGTTGTCTCCCATTGACTTACTTTATACTCGGGTGCCCGGTAGAGCACACGAACATCGCGATGTGTTCGGACAGAACACCCGAGCACTTTGGTGCTCGCTCATCACTAGTGCTCACATCAGCAGAATGTCTTCATTTTTGCAGAGATTGTCCAATAAAGACTGTGGCCCTAGAAAGGGGGTTTATATCCAAAGAGACAGAAAAGTAGGACCTCATTATGTATAATTATGACTGTCAAATGACGGTCACCTTTGTGTCATTTGTGATTGTCATTTATTTAAACCTGGAGCTTTCAATGCACTGAGGTGTAATTACTTAAGCAAGCACCTTGGAGTTTTTCTTCTTCAGTTAAACATCTACAGAAAATGCTTAATTTTGACATTGGAAATGTATTGTGACAGCATAAGAGTTCGCATTAACACTAGAATCCCTGAAGCCTACGAAAATACTCGTAATCCTGGGCCACCTTAAATTCCTTTGCACCTCTCCATTCGCATCTTTTGTTTTGCAAATGTGTCAATCGGCCCTGGTAGCAAGCACCTTGCTATCCCAACCCTCCACTGCCGCAGCTCAACTCGGACAAAAAGTTCTTCCAGCTCAGGTCTGTTTATCAGGGTGTGAGGTGCCTGGAGTTGTAGAGGGTAAGTAATATATCGTTATTTGGAACACATGAATTTCATTTGTGTTCCGTGTCTACAACGATCAGGGTAAATGTAGGATGACAGAAAATGTGAGGTAAAAAATGTTGAACATATAACTAAAAGAGAAACTTGTTCCATGTTATAGTACTAATGACAAAATTTTGACATGAAGTGTATAATATGTGAAGACTGAAGTCCAAATATCAAATAAACACGATACACGTATATCAAAACGAGTGCGATTTTAATGAAGAATATAACCGAAAAAAAAAGAAATCAGGTTAGGGTACAATGCTGAGCTAACTGCTTGGGTGGTGCAGTGGTAAGGACTGCTGGCTCATAATCAAGAGGCTGCGGGTTCGATTTTGTTTTCTAGAATTACCGTTTTGAGTAGTGAGCTACTCTTATTGTTACTATTATAGAATAAAAACATACATATGATCTGAGTCTGGGATAGCCAGTGTAAATTTATTGCACTTGTAAAGGTTAGCGTTTTGTTTTTTTTTTTATTGAATTGTATTCTCTCAGTCACATTCACACTCCCCCCGATCTGACACTGCTGTTTTCAAACAAAGATGTGCTATAACAGAGGTGAACTCAGATGAGGATGATGGTTCTACATCGGGGAAAGAGAACAGAAGCCCTCCCCACAAGAAACGTCAACTCACACATAAGAACAACGCAGCTTCACCAGGCGGGCAAGCTGCCTGTTCTGCTTGTCGCGCTGCCCGATCATTTCAAAGCCTGTCTTTTTGCCACTTCATATCTCTGCCACTCGTGTTGTGAAGGGTTGGGGGCGGGGGCAAGGGTTAGGTTGGCTGAACGCACGCTAAGGAGAAGCAGTCTGATCATCTGCAGGCTTTCTGCTGCTGGCGAGCTGCGTGTTTTGCTTGTCTCTTGTCATTTTTTTAAGAGCTGGAAGCACATGAAGCGTGTCTACCAACAGCAATCCAACAACTGCTAGGTTAGATGTCCGTGGACTTGTTTTAAATGATGTCTCACTGCCTTGTCTCGCGTGACATTGTAAAAACAATACTTGTCCTTTATTTCCGGCCCCGGGGGTGGTTAAATCTCTTTCTCAGGACGTATAACGCTGCTCGAGTTGTCGTAGGGGCACTAAATGCATGCTAAGGAGGTGCCGTCAGATCATCTGCTGTCTTTCTGCTGCTGTTGCGCTGCTATCAGTCTTCTGTGCTGTACTCCGCCCTCCCTCAATCGGACTTAACAGTCACTTAAAACAAAAAAGGCTTCAACCTGGCTAGGACGCTACAATACTTTCGGATTTTACTGCTTTCATATTCTTTACCTTTCTCTGCATGTGTATCGCGCCATTGTTTGTTTGAGCCTTTCGAATTCCACTGCTTTCATAATCTCTTATCTCCCTTTTTTTCTCTCCAACGCTTTTTGCTCTCTTTTCTCCACGCTGCTCTTTCTTCTTTGCTTATTCGTTGACGTTTCATCTCGAACGTATTGTCCTTATATGCTTTATATGTGCTGAGAGCACAGGATCTGTGTGTGCTACGTGCCTTTACGCGACTGAGTGTTATTTGATATTGTTTGCGTCTTGCGGGTCTTTTAAGTGTCTTCCGAGAACTTCTGAGAAGATCACGTATCGTCGCCCTGCTTTCCCTTTCCTGGATTTTTTTTTATAATAGAGAGACAAAATTGGAATGTCTACAGTATTAACAGCAATTATCCACCTTTTCCACTCCACAAATGTGAAAAGGTTTATAGTATAGACAGCAAAAAGTGGAGCAACCCATAAAATAATGCAAGGTGCTGAGTGTTAACAGGGCAATGAAGCACGACAACGACCAGATCAAACAAACAGGCATTGGGCCAAAGGTGACGTCGAGCTGAAATGAAGTGACAACGTTAACAACTAAGGCACCGGTCCATCTCAGGGCACATACACTCACACTCGGCCATAGTGGATCTTTTCGCACTTTCATTCATAAGATGACTCTTCTCTAGGATGGAATTTCTTTCTTGGTGATGAGGAAAGAAAAAACAGGATATGAAAACAGACAAATATATTTTAAAAGTGTCTCAACATTTGACCACAATGCTCATTTCCAGTCAGGCACTTCAGACTAAGGGTAAAGGTGTTGTGACCCTGAGTGCGTTGCGAAACCCTCTTGTTGCAGAAGTGGCTGATGGGTGGCTCATTTCAAGTAAAACAAGTTACAGTTATGTGTTTCTGTTTTACAGTGCCCTCTATAATGTTTGGGACAAAGATCTTTTTTTTTCCTTGATTGGCCCCTCTGCTCCACAGTTTAAAATTACAAATCAAACAATTCGGACACCATGATTAAAGTGCACATTACTTTTATTTAAGGGGATTTACGGATATTTCAGTCACACCACACTTTTTATTTACCGGTCCACCCCATTGCAGGGCACCATAATGTTTGGGACAGTTCATGTCTCAGGTGTTTGTGATTCCTCAGGTGGGTTTCATTGCTTCATAAGATACCTCAGCCTGCTTCTGCTCTTTGGAGTTTGTACTTGCCACTGTTCAACATGAGGACAAGAGCTGTGCTAATGGAAGTCAAAGAAGCCATTATGAGACTAAAAAACAAGAATAAAGCCATTAGAGATATCCGTAAAACCTTAAGATGAACAAAATCAACTGTCTGGAATATCATGAAGAAGGAAAGAACACACTGGTGAAGTCAGTCATCACAAAGGGACTGGCAGGCCAAGGAAGACGTTCACTGCTGATGACAGAAGAATCCCCAATATGGTAAAGAAAAAGTCCCCAATGCCTGTCCGACAGATCAGAAACGGTCTTCAGGAGGCAGATGAGGATGTGACAGAGACGACTATATGCAGAAAACTTCATGAACAGAAACACAGAAGCCATACTGCAAGATGCTGACCACTAGTTAGCCACAAAAACAGGATGGCCAGATTACAGTTTGTGAAAAAGGACTTAAAGAGCCTGCAGAATTCTAGAAAAAAGGTCTTGTGGTCTGATGAGACAAAGAAGAACCTGTATCAGAGTGATGGCAAAAGCAAAGTGTGGAGCCGACAAAGGACTGCCCAAGATCCAAAGCAGACCACCTCATCTGTTAAACATGGTGATGGGGCTTTAAGGCTTGGGCACGTATGGCTGTCACAGGTCCTATCACACTTCTCTTCATTGATGATGGAACTGCTGATGCAGTGGCACAATGAATTCCGAGGTGTTCAGAAACATCTGATCTGTTCAAGTTACAGTAAATGCTTTCATACTCCCTGGACGTCTCTTCATCTTACAACAAGATGATGATCCAAAGATACTGATGAGGCAACACAAGAGTTTGTCAAAGCTAAAAAATTGAAAATTCATGAATGGTCAAACCAGTCAACTGATTTAAATCCAACTGAGCAGGCCTTCCATATGCTGAAGAGAAACCTTAAGGGACAAGCCCAAAAAAACAAGCAGGAGTGTAAGATGGCTGCATTAGAAGCTTGGCAGAGCATCACAGAGAAGATCCTTAGCTCCTGGTGATGTCTGTGAATCGCAAAGATGAACCTGCATCAGAGTGATGGAAAGAGCAAAGTGTGGAGATCAAAACCAACTGCTGGAGATCCAAAGCAGACCACTTTATCTGGTAAACATGGTGCTGGAGGTGTTATGATCATGTATGGATGCCTATCAAGTAAAAATGTGTCTTTGTCCCAAACATTATGGAGGGCACTGTAAATAAGTAAGAGCTGTGACAATGAAATTCAAAGAAGCCATAATGAGGAAAGTTAAAGGTAAGGATTATAAGTCAGTGGTAAGACCACCAATGATGTATGGAGCTAAGACGTGGGCAGTAAAGGGAGTGCAGGAGAAGAAGTTGGATGTAGCAGAAATGAGAATGTTGAGATGGATGCATGGAGTTATAAAAAAGGATAGAATTAGAAATGAGACCATCAGAGGTACAAGAAAAGTGGGAGAGATATTAAAGAAAGTATAGGAAAGCAGGTTGATGTGGTATGGACATGTGGTGAGGAGGGACAACGAATATGTGGGCGAAAGAATGATGGGAATGGAAGTACAGAGTGAAGATAAGGCGAGGGAGGCCAAAGCAGAGGTGGATGGATAAAGTAAATGAAGATCTGAAGAAAAAGAGCCTGACTGGGGAGGAAGTGCAGGACTGAACTGTATGGAGAAGGCTGATCAAGCATATTGACCCTACATAGAAGTGGGAAAAGATTAACACAAAGAAGAACATTAGAACAATCGAGACGAGAACAGGCCATTCAGCCCAACAAAGCTCGCAAGTCCTATCCACTTAATTCTTCCAGAAAAACATCAAGTCGAGTTTTGAAAGTCCCTAAAGTCTGTCTACCACACTACTTGGGCGCTTAGTCCAAGTGTCTTTCGTTCTCTGTGTAAAGAAAAACTTCCTAATGTTTGTGCGAAATTTCCCCTTAACAAGTTTCCAACTGTGTCCCCGTGTTCTTGATGAACTCATTTTAAAGTCACCGTCTCGATCCACTGAACTAATTCATGTCATCATTTTAAAAGCTTCAGTCAGGTCTCCTCTTCATCTTCTTTTACTTAAACTGTAAAGGCTCAGCTCTTTTCATCTTTCCTCATAACTCACCCCCTGTAGTCCTCTAATCAGCCCAGTCGCTCTTCTCTGGACTTTTTCTTGTGCTCTTGTGTCCTTTTTGTATCCTGGAGACCAAAACTGCACCCAGTACTCCAGATGAGGCCTCACCAGTGTGTTATAAAGACTGAGCAGAACCTCCTGTGACTTGTACTGCTCACATCAAGGCGCTATATAACCTGACATTCTGTTAGCCTTCTTAATGGCTTCTGAACACTGTCGGGAAGTTGATAGTGTCGAGTCTACTATGACTTCTAAGTCCTTTTCAAAAGGTGTGTTCTCGATTTACAGACCTCCCCACTGTGTATTCAAACCTCACATTTTTACTTCCTACGTGTAATACTTTACATTTAGTGACATTAAATTTCATCTGCCACAAATCTGCTCAAGCCTGTCTGCTGTCCAAGTCCCTCTGTGATGATTCAACGGATTCCACATTTTCTGCCAATCCACCTAGCTTGGTGTCATCATCACACTTAACCCGATTGTTACGTATATTCCTATCCAAATCATTCATAAATATTAGAAGTAGCAGTGGCCCCAGCACTGACCCTTACTGGACACCACTCTTAACAATTCTGAGAAGGTTCCTCACACTCTCATTACCCTCTGTTTCCAGTGTCTGAGCCAATTCTGCACCCATCTACACACCACACCCTGAACTGACACTTCTTTTAGTTTGACAGCCTCCCTCGCATGTGGCGCCTTATGAAGTACTTTCTGAATGTCAAGATTAATAATATCATATGCTCCACTTTGATCGTATCGTTTTGTTGCTTCCTTATAGCTCAGCAGTATATGTTATTTCTCCATCAGCCTAAAGAGATCGGCCTGTCCTAGTGCATTCTGGTTCAGTGATATGACATTGCTATAAAAAGCTTCCACACTTTCTCCATCAGTCTGGTATGGCACTGCATTTGCTCACTCAAAACATAAACTGCAGTGTGTTATTCAGACAGCAGAAAAGACTGTAGGGCCAAAGCGGGACTTTTGTTTAAGGATCTGCACACATCATGGGTAAGGAAATAGTCTGGAAATATAATTAGAGAATACACTCAACCTGCTTACCATGTCTTTGAATTATTATCATAACCAAAGCATTACTGGTCATTCAAACCAAGAATCGCCAGCCATATAAAGAGTTTCTTTCCTGCTGCAGAGAAGAGCCAAGCAAAATGACACCTTTTATTGGCTAACTAAAAAGATTACAATATGCAAGCTTTCGAAGCAACTCAGGCCCCTTCTTCAGGCAAGATGTAATACAGAAACTGAAGTTTCCTGTGTTTATATCCACACACTAGGACAAGAAACAACAATGGTAAATCTTTAAAGGAAAAATCTTAAATGTAAAAAATTAATAGGTTCACTCAGGCTAAGATTAATTTAACAAGAGAGAGAAAAACGATGTATGGTCAAGAGATTTTTGGATAAGATAACTGTCCAACAAAGTCCTTTGAAGTCTGTGATGAGTTTTTCAAAACAATATGGGTCTGTAGACAGGTTATCTGTGTCAGTCTGAGAGATGCAAACAGTCCTCATACCTGGCCATAAAACGTTTGTCTCTATTCAAGCCATGCTGTAATGTATTAAATTTTAACATGAGCTTAACTTCCCATTCTTTTCTCTCTTGCTGTGTTTTGAAGTTGCCCATAAGCACTGTGACTTTAAAGTCCCTCTCACAGTGTCCATGGCTGTTGAAGTGGGCCGCTACAGGAACATCTGTGTTGCCATGTTTAATGTGGAATCTGTGCAAATTCATTCTCTGGCGGAGTGTTTGTCCAGTTTCTCCCACATAGAGTGCAGTGTTAGGACATTTCATGCAGAGAATTAGGTAGACAACATTGGATGATCTGCAGGAAAATGATCCCTTTATGTGATGTTCAAGTCGGCAGTGTGGTATAACTATACGGTCTGTATTGTAGATGTGGGCACACGTTTTACATCTTTTCTGTAGGCAGGGAGATGTGCCATTTGCTGTCATTTCATTTAGGGAGCTTCTGACAAAAAGTTGCTGAAGGTTTGGTGGTTGTCTGTATGCCAGGAGGGGAGGTTCAGGAAATACATTTTTCAGTGTTTGGTCGCTGTTTAGCATTGGCTGAAGTTCTTTTATAATTTTTCGAAGTGTTTCAAGATGTGGGTTGTAGGTGACAACAAGGGGGATGCGGTTCTTGTTGTCTTTGTTTTTATATTCCAGAAGGTTGTCTCTGGGTAATGCTGGTGTCTGATTCACATCCATTTCTTCCTGATCTCAAAATTATGTTTATTATATAAAGGCTTATGGGATAAATTACAGAGCATGAGTGCGATTTTGAATTGTCATGTTGTTTTATGTATTTGTGTTTTTGTGCAACATGTTGTAATGACCCAGTGGCACGGGAGATGGAGGAACGGAATTAGCTTCTTAATGCTGATTGTTGGCAAGTGGATCCTAAAAAGGACTGTTGTGTTGCTGATTTTTAGTGAGTGGACCCTAAAAAAGACCGTTGTGTCGCTGATTGTTAGCGAGAGGACCCTAAGAAGGACCATTGGCGTCTTGCGTGGTGCTGTACCCACCCACTGTCACATGCCCCCAGCTGTTTGTCCCTTTGTTTCTTCATGCATGCTACTGCCGCTCTAACAAATAACGTTTCCTTAATGGTATTTTTATGGGCTGTGTGGTACCTCATACGAGGTGTGGCAGAAAAGTAATGAGACTGATTTTTTATTTACCA
>JANRMT010027041.1:16862411-16907984 GCA_026402145.1 Polypterus bichir lapradei | reverse complement strand
GACAGTCAGAGTATTCAGAGAAAAATGTGTATTGACCTGAGGAGAACATGTACACATAAAGCCATATCACTCTCCGTGGTCACAATCGCATGACCACGGGGAGTTAATGAGGTAGTTGGATCATTCTCAATTGCTTCATTGGCTTCCTGTGGCGTGCGATTAAGGCCCACAGAGACGGGAGTGTATATACTGTATATGGGTCGGTACAAGAAAAGAAGGGGAAATCAAAGAAAAGGAGAAAAGAAAAGAAGTTAAAAGACATGAAAGGCAGGCTTGGGAATGACGATCTGGCCACCTGGAGAGAGGAAGCAGTGCGAGCTAGGGCCCCATGAAGGAGCGTTAGCTGTGGTGCTCTAGCGGCCAGTTCACCCTACTGAACATTCGGGTGGAGTGTGGCGAGCAAGGCAGGTGCCCTCCCTAGGCTTCCAAGGTGCGACCACATGTGCGCGAAGGAAGAATGAAAGAGAGCCGACCTCGGACGGTCTGGCCGTGATTCCCGCAGCAGCCAAAACAGAGGTCAGCTGAAAGGAGCTCTTGGCTGCTGAGTCTCCGCTGGCCACGGGAGCAATGGGTGAGCCAGGAGAATGAGAAGGAGGTGGGCTGAAATCATGTGGAGTTAATCTGCATTTTAACCTCAGATTTTTAACAGATTTCTTGATTTTTTTATCGCCACTTTCCACAGTGATTTTTAGGGATTTATATATGTACTGTTTTTTAGAACACTGCACCATTGACACTTTTGATGATTTTACTTTTGTTTTGACTGTTTTTTAATAAAAGCACTTGAGCACTTTTTCCACCTCTGGCCTCATCAGTGAATTATCCTCATATGTCAGCTTATCTCGGTCTTAACTATCGACGGTGTGGGTTCAGCAGACTCCCATGTGGAAAGATGGAGTCTGTAGGGGACCGGCGTCATCACACACTTGCCTTCCAAATAGCACAGCTGATAGAAAACAACATTAGAACAAGGCAGCTTGTGCACTTTACCTCAACAGTCTGTGGCTGTGCATGTTTGGTTAAAACGTGCTTGTTGTTCACTCAGTGAAGTGATGGCTAAGCTTCTCAAGGTTCTTGCAGTGAAGCTGTGACCGTTTAGCAGTGAACAGGAGCCCTGCATGACTAAAAAGTCTCTCATAGGCTGCAGATGCAGGAAGTTTGTGTGTGGTCATGTGACTGCATGGCTACGTCTGACTGGTGAAACGGAGTCATATGATTATTGTTGCTAAGTCTGATTGGTGAAACGTAGTCATGTGATTATTGTTGCTATGTCCGATTGATGAAACAGTCATGCAGTAGATCCACTGGTGACTTCTCTTTGGCAAAAATATAGCGTATCTAATGTGTAAATGGAAAAAGTAACGAGTCGAGTGCTGCCCAATGTAGAGGAGTAAGAGTAGTGTTTCTTCTTCACAAATGTACTCAAGTAAAAGTAAAAAGTATGGTGCAGTAAAACTACTCTTGGAAGTTCAATTTTTTTTAAAAGTTACTCAAGTGAATGTAACGGAGTAAATGTAACTCGTTACTACCCACCTCTGGCTGCAGATCAGACCTGAACTATGTGCTGGAGGAATTTTAGACCATTTGTCCTTACAAAACTGCTTCAGCTCAGCCATATTCTTAAGATGTTTGGTGTGAACGACTCGCTTGTGGTCATTCCATGGCATCTCTAATGGGTTTAGGCTTGGGCTCCGACTGGGCCACTACTAAAGGTGAATTTTCTTTATTTGATGCCATTCTGTAATAGATTTACTTTGATGTTTGAGTTCATTGTCCCGCTGCATTACCCAAATTTTAGTGAGCTTCAGCTTATAGACAGGCACCTTGACATTAAGTTGTAGGATACCGTTCCTGAATGATGGCAAGCAGTTCAGCAAAGCAGCCCCAAGTTATGATGCTCCCATCACTAATTATAATAATACCAGAAACGGCATACTGCACAATAGCGTGCAGTGAATACACTTGACTTGAGCAATCCTAGTTTTCATATTCTTTCTCTGTACGTTTAGCATTCGTTTGCTCAGAGGTTGATACACTTGCTCCTTCCTGAGCAGCTCTTCTTTACTCCAGCCTATCAGCCCGCTTCTTCTCCTCTTTCGTCGGCATCTTTTTGCGTTAAAACTGATTAAGCCCATGTTTGTGTTGAAATTACTTAGTAAGTTTTCCTTAATTTTTTACTTAAGTCTTCAATCTGCCTCAAGAATGACTTAAGATATGAAGAGGTAGGGGAAGTGATGACGAAGGTGGTAGGAATGAGAATGGTGCCGAACACATGCGCTGCAACACCGCCCTGCTGGCCGCTGCCGAGAGTTGTTTCTACAATGAAACAAAATAACAAGAAGAATAACCTTGGAGCAGACGTCACATAGTATATATGTAGCAAATTTCAGGTCAACAGGTCAAACGGTTTGCAAGCTACAGGTGATTTAAAATCCTGGATAGACAAACGAACAGCTACGGTAGTGTATTATATATAAAGATTTGTCCTATGAGTTTTTATCATTGCTTTAACGCTACTGCTGCTGCATGTGTCTAAATTTCCCCTTGAGATTAATAAAGTTGATTTAATCTAATACAGAAATACTATGGTGTGTGTGTGTGTGTGGCAGCACTGTCTGCTGGACTGGCAAGTGTAGCTCCTGGCATAGGCTTTAATGGAAAGACAGAATACACTAACGGTGGCTTTTTTATTTTCTTAGTAATTACTTCAAAAGAACCCTCACTCAGAACGAGAGAAGTATCTTTAGAAGAGAAATGTAACAATGTTATTCATTTATCAGTAAATGAGATAAAAGTATAATTCAAATAAGGAACAAACAGTCTGTTCATGTTGATAAGACACTATAATGAACTCTAGCTGAATGTTCAGTGACTTCTCAGAATGTTTACAGGATAAGTTAGGTTTGGGCCATTTTTTTAGGGATGCATTTTTGGACAGTTTTATTTGTTTCAGATATTAAGGGTCCTCTTTAAAAGGGAGACCATGTTGTAATTTTTTAAACTTGGTTCAATCTTCTTTATATCCACCCATTTCTTCCAGTACAGGTATGCAGGAGGCGGAAGCCATTACTATAGCATTAGGCACCGTGCAAGAAGAAACTCTGGATGGGCTACCAGTCTACAGAGCAGACACCCATTACAGGCCAAGTCAGGGTCACCAAAAAGCCCTAAAAGTGTATGTTGGATGTGGGAGGAAACCCATGTGGACCTCTGAGAACTTGCACTGCTAATTCCATACAGACATTGCCTGGTCTGAGATCTGAACACACAACTCGGGAGTCGATGCAAATAAAATACGCTTGGACAGAACCATCTGTACTTTACAAAGGACTGTTATTCTGTGTATTAAGGAACAACATGCAAATGTACAGCTTTAGGAACTGGAAATTTTATTGTACAAGTGTAGGGGAAATTAATGTACGACTTTAAATGACTGTAGTCAGGGGAGGGCTTTGATAATGGAATTCTCCACCCAAAAATGACAACTACTTTTTTTTTTTTTTAATGTGCTACTTAACCCATGTTGTTTACACTGACCAAAAAAAAAACTGTTTTCATGGAGAATGAAGATAACAGTTTCAGATACAATGGGCTTCAATGGGCACCAGTGGGGGGCCAAGGCTGAACAAAACAAAAAATATTAAAATGTCCATGAAAAACCTTCAGGTTATTGTTATCCACAAGTCAGTTATTCTATTGTATGCTTGTGCCTTTTTTGATTAACTACTTTATTTTTAGAACAATAGAATAATCTGCATGAGAACAGGCCTTTCAGCTTCCCAGTCTTATCCATTTAATTCTTCCAAAATAACATCAAGTCGAGTTTTGAAGGTCCCTAAAGTCCACCATACTATTTGGTCACTTATTCAAGGTGTCTGTGGCTCTCTGTGTGAATAGAAACTTCCTAATGTTTGTGTAAAATTTCCCCTTAACAAGTTTCCAGCTGTGTCCCCGTGTTCTTGATGAACTCATTTTAAAGTCACCGTCTCGATCCACTGGACTAATTCACGTCATCATTTTAAACACTTCAGTGAGGTCTCCTCTTAATTTTCTTTTGATTAAACTGTTAAGGCTCAGCTCTTTTAATCTTTCCTCGGCTCTACTGTTTTCAGTACCCATCATGAGTTAAACATCAGGGCTTTGTTGTTCAAGAGTACTATAAGAACAACTGATCTGTGATAGCGATGCAGGGTGTGTTCCGTACACACTTCGCGCTCAGTTAAAATGCATCTGTACCAGATCAGAAAACAATTTTGCTGTGGATTACTAACCTTTGGGCAACTGGGTCTACACTGAAAAGAAAATCACCTGGCAGACTTAGGACAGAACATGTGTGCTTTCAACAGGACGGGGCCACAGCTCACACAGCACGACATTCGCTCGGAGTTTTAAGGGAAATGCTCCTTGGGCATTTGATCTCTTTAAAGGGAGACGTGGGGTGGCCAGCATGGTCACTAGATTTATGCCCATGTGACTTTTTCCTATGTAGGGATACCTAAAGGAAAAAGTTCTCAAACATTGCACTGTATAGCCAATGATGGCCACCATTCTTCTGATATGATTTTAAAAACCCATTTAAACAAAACTGTTTTTTTTACTTTCAGGAATTTATACAATTTTTTTAGATAGCTTTGTTCATTCTTTATGCCCCTCCCTGTGTTAACATGACTATTAATTCAGAACAGTTTCCTCTCTAACATTTAACACTTTACTTCTAAATATGTACATAAGAACTTACATTTAGTCAAGAAACACACACACTTAAAGCTTCTCTTGCGTCTCCAGTAGTTCCGCCTTTCACGTGGTACGTCTCTCAAACTCAAATGCTCACGGCACGCTCTGCTGCTTTCTTGTGACTGTGCCTCAGCGCCTTAACTCTTTGAGGGCTGAATATTTTTTCCAATAAAACGATGGTTTCACACAGAAATCAACATAAAACGTCTGTTGCTGCGTGATGTGGCTTCCAGTTTGCCAAGAATGAGCGGCAGGCTTGCTGCCAGGCTGTCTTTGTGTGGCTGGGACAGCAGCAGCGGCACTCACGGTCGCAGTGCATTACAATCTGGTTTTTAAGTGGCAGTCCTCCCTGGCAAGCATTGTCAGTACCACGACTAGCTGAGGACCGATCAGCTGAAGCTGGAACCTCACATTCATTTTCAATTACATATCAAAATCTGAGTCTGACAAGTCATAGTCCAGTTCAGAGATAAAAGGCAAGACATCGTCCACGGAGTATTTTGCTTTTAGTATTCGTTTTGATCTCTCTCCAAAGATATCAGTGCCATTTTCGCCTTGCTACTCACGTAAGCACATGGAATCTTTGTCAAACCAATGAATCTAACTTTCCTTCTAGTAATGAGAGTCCAACTAAAACGTACAGTTGTCACAGTTTACAGTTGATTACCATCGTCAACTCCTCCTTTTGACAAAAGTCAACATCAGCCCTGAAAGAGTTAAAGACACACATCTCCTCTTATTCTTCTTTTGCTTAAACTGTAAAGGCTCAGCTCTTTTAATCTTTCCTCATAACTCGTCCCCTGTAGTCCTCTAATCAGCCCAGTCGCTCTTCTCTGGACCTTTTCTAGTGCTGTTATGTCCTTTTTGTAGCCTGGAGACCAAAACTGCACCCAGTACTCCAGATGAGGCCTCACCAGTGTGTTATAAAGCTTGAGCAGGACCTCCTCTGACTTGTACTCCACACATCAAGGCGCTATATAACCTGACATTCTGTTAGCCTTCTTAATGACTTCTGAACACTGTCTGGTAGTTGACTGTGTCAAGTCCACTACGAATCCTAAATCCTTCTCATAAGGGGTACTCTCGAATTTCAGACATCCTATTGTGCCTTCAGACCTAACAAGACCTAAAATTAATGCAAGCGTTAGGCTCAGCTCTTTTACTCTTTCCTCATAACTCATCCCCTGTAGTCCTCTAATCAGCCCAGCCACTCTTCTCTGGACCTTTTCTAGTACTGTTATGTCCTTTTTGTAGCCTGGAGACCAAAACTGCACCCAGTACTCCAGATGAGGCCTCACCAGTGTGTTATAAAGCTTCACCAGAACCTTCTGCGACTTGTACTCCACACATCAAGGTGCTATAAAATATGACATTGTGTTAGTCTTCTTAATGGCTCCTGAACACTGTCTGGCAGTCAATGGTGCCCAGTCCATTATTACTCCTAAATCTTTCTTATAAGGTGGAATTTCAATTTTTAGACCTCCCATTGTGTATTCAAACCTAACATTTTTACTTCCTATGTGTAATCCTTTACATTTACTGATATTAAACTTCATCTTCCACAAATCTGCATGAGCCTGTCTGCTGTCCAAGTCCCTCTGTGATGTTTCAACGGATTCCAGATTACCTGCCAATCCACCCAGCTTGGAATCATCTGCAAACTTAACCAGCTTGTTATTTATATCCATCCATCCATTATCCAACTCACTATATCCTAACTACAGGGTCATGGGGGTCTGGTGGAGCCAATCCCAGCCAACACAGGGCGCAAGGCAGGAAAAAAACCCCAGGCAGGGCGCCAGCCTACCACAGTGTTATTTATATTCCCATCTAAATTTCTATATACAGTATATAAAATCTAACATCTGTCGGTCTGTCTGTATGTCTGTCCGCTTTTCACGAGAAAATTACTTAACAGATTTAGATTGGGTTTTTTTCTATAATTTGTTTGAACATTCCGGTTGATTTTGCGACTTCTCTCATCGCGCTGAGTATAATAGTTCTCTTGCAGGAGTGATGATTTATTCGCACTAATCAGAGACAGAGGCTGTGGGCCGAGGGGAGGGGGAAGTATGACGTCAGGATTGGGGTGCCTGAAAGGCCCTCCTCACTCACCCGGAGGCCTCTGTTCGAGTCGGTTTACCTGTCGTCACTTACCTAGTGATACCTGTTTGTTTATTGATTTTTAAAGTTTGTCCCGTTTCTCTACTATGCGGCCTGACCCGCTAGCAAAGGCTAGTCATTTATATTAATATTAAAAATAGCAGCAGCCCCAGCACTGCCCCCTGCTGGTCACCACTCTTAACGTCACCCAGCTCTGATAAAGTTCCTCACACCCGTCAATTTTGCACCCATCTACACACCACACCCTGAACTGCCACTTCTTTTAGTTTGATGCCCACCCTTTCATGTGACACTTCATCAAACGGTTTCTGAAATTCCAGATAAATAATTTGATTGTATCCTTTTGTTGGTTCCTCATAGAATTCCAGCATGTTAATAAAACATGACCTCCCTCATCTGAGCCCATGCTGACTGTTCAGTATAAATGAAAGTACTTCTGGGAAATGAAAGTAGTGCACCAAAGTTCAGTGCATTCAAGCGATTTTGAACTTTTGAATTGAAGTTAGGACTCTTGACCAATGAATGAGGCGGGAAGCAGGTTTTAAATGAGTTTGTCTGAATTTTCTTGAACATGTTTCACTTTTGCCACTAATCTCATTTTGAAGGTTTTTGTGAAAGCTCGTGACAACACTTTCAGGTTTATTGACTAGCCTTCATTTCTTAAAGCAATGATGGACTCTCACTTCCCCTTTTCTAAGCTGAGCTGCTATTTTCATGTCGTGGACACAAGTAATGCTCTTCCTTCTACCAAAAACAGAGCTATTTATACCAATGATACTTTGTTGTAATGCAACAAATTGGCTCCGACACTTTAATGAGGAATGAAATTACCTTTATATAGAAGAACTCGTAGTAATTAGGGTGATTCATATAAAGATCGTGGCTCAACATTTCTTATCTGTAAATTCACTAAAGTCCAAAATAAAAACTTTTTCTGGGGCATTATAAAAATAACTTTTAAAACCCAAATTTGTGCCCCCCCCCCCTCCCCAGTGCCAGCCATCCTGGGTCCTTAGTGGGCCCCCAAACACAGGCGAGTAGCCAGGCTCTCAAATGTGTCTTTGCAGGCTGGAAGCCTCAGTGTCTGTGAATGGAGAGGAGCTCATTTCATTAGGAATGCCAATAAAAACGCAGACTTGCAGAGCCAATTGTATGTGTTTCCTCTTTCAGCTACTGCCATTAGGGGTCGCCACAGCAGATCATCTTCTTCCATCTCTTCCTGTCCTCTTCATCTCGCTCTGTCACACCCATCACCTGCATGTCCCCTCTCATCACATCCATAAACCTTCTCTTAGTCCAGGGGTCGGCAACCTATGGCATGCAGAATGATTTTCAATGGCACTCTGATTGAATTGAAATATAGTAAAAAATTACATTTTAATTGAGCACCCTTACCTACGTTTTGTGTATGCAACTCACATGTAAATGGAAGCCATATGTAGGCTGTGGTACATTAAAAGAAACCTCTTGTTATTATATTTTAATTACAGCACATGCATTCGTGCCCTCACCAGTGATATTTCAGTTCCATCCATCCATCCTCTTCCGCTTATCTGAGATCGTGTCACGGGGGCAGCAGCTTGAGCAGAGAGGCCCAGACTTCCCTCTCCCCGGCCACTTCTTCTAGCTCTTCCGGGGGAATCCCGAGGTGTTCCCAGGCCAGCAGGAAGACAAGTCCATCCAGCGTGTCCTGGGTCTTCCCCGGGGCCTCCTCCTGGTTGGACGTGCCCAGAACACCTCACCAGGGAGGCGTCCAGGAGGCATCCTGATCAGATACCTGAGCCACCTCATCTGACTCCTCTCGATGCGGAGGAGCAGCGGCTCTACTCTGAGCCCCTCTCGGATGACCGAGCTTCTCACCTTATCTTTAAGGGAAAGCACAGACACCCTGTGGAGGAAACTCATTTCAGCCGCTTGTATTCGTGATCTCGTTCTTTCGGTCACTACCCACAGCTCATGACCATAGGTGAGGGTACATAGATCGACTGGTAAACTATTTCAATTCTGATATTAATTATAGTTTTAGTTTTTATTTTATTTTATAAAATTAATTTTGATTTTTATTTTGTTCTAGTTTTCAGTGGAGTCAAAATTTTTTATTTTTATTTAGTTCTGTGTTTAATATTTTAGTTTTTATATTATTTAGTTCTGGTCTTTTTACATAATATTAGTACAATTTTAGTTTTTATATTTTCTGTTGCAAGACCAAAAATGCTAGCCTACACATATTTCAATGCAAATTATGTGGTGGTCACCCCCTCGTGGTCTGGAGGAGGCATAAACCCTCCTCTGGTCTTCTTGGGCGTCCCAGCTGGGTACCACCCCAATCCGGGTACCACAGCGTTCAGTGCAGGCTGTGGTACGTTAAAACAAACCGCTTGTTATTAAGAAGTTTTATCCTGCCCTAAAATGACTAATAAAAGACAAAAACTTGATGTTCGCTCTTTTCAAGACACTTGGACAAATGAATATAGATTTATACAACAAAAGGATCGTGCTGTGTGTTCATTATGCTGTGAAAGTGTCGTGTGTCGTACGTCAAGTGTACAAAGACATTATCACACTAAACATCAGTCCTCATTTAAAAACTCTGATGAGAAAAGTGAAGCTATAAAAAGAAGTGGTCTAACACCAGAACATTCAGAAGCCTGCATAAAGCTAAAAGTGACCAATTACACACCTGATATTGAGCAATTGAGCAAACAGGTACAGGGACAAGGTCCACATTAATTGATTAATAGCTCTGATTATTAATAAAGAATGAATATTCATATTAGAATTCTTGATCATTTTTTCTTATTCAAACTATGTATTTTGTATTGAAAAAGATTGTTATTTATATTTTGTCAAACATTTTTAATAAATGTGTTAAAAATTAAAATTTGACAAAACATTTTTTTCACATAACTATTTTAAAATATTGAAAGAACCAATAATATAAGATCCGGTTATAATGAGCTTCAAAAGTATATACTTCTGAAGGCCGTTATAACTGGGCCAATTCTGATACTATAAATAACAAAATTGGTAGAATTATGTCGGCATGCGGAATCACATTGTAACATAGGTTCGGCACGACATCGCTAAAAGGTCGCCGACCCCTGTCTTCGTTCTTCCTCTTCTCCTCTTACCTAGCAGCTCTATCCTTAGCACCCTTCTCCCAATATACCCAGCATCTCTCCTCTGCACATGTCCAGACCAACGCCATCTCGCCTCTCTGACTTTGTTTCCCAACTGTCCAACCTGAGCTGACCCTCTAATGTCCTCATTTCTAATCTTGTCCAATTACTATTAAGTACAGAACACTGTTTTAGGATACATTCTTTACTTTTGACAGTTTTCTTTCTTGTTTAGAATACTTTTGCAACAGATTGAAACTAGAACAGACAGGGCAGAAAAGGAGCCATCCAGTGTACACAAACAGTAAGGGGACAGGGGTAGCCATCTTGACCCTGGAGAGCCACAGTGGCTGCAGGTTTTTGTTCCAACCCCATTGCTTAATTAAAAGCCAATCCTCCCGAATAACTGATCTTATTTAATTTCGTGGCTGGTGTGGAAACCAGCCCGAACACCAACACAGACAGACAAAGGAAGTCCCAAATCACAGTATTTACAATATATTTACAGTTCTGCACACAACACAGTGCCTCCTGCACGAAACATCTCTCTAAAATCTGGGCCTGTCAATAGTCCATCCTTTCACCGCCTCTGCTCCTCTCTCCCGAGCTTTGTCCTCTTCCTCCTGACTCCGGCTAATGACTGGAGGAAGGCGGCCTCTTTTATATCCACCCAAACGTGCTCCAGGTGCCCTCTGATGATCTTCCTGCGGCACTTCCTGGTGTGGCGGAAGTGTCATATGAGCACCCTGGTAATCCTTCCGGCAGCACTTCCGGGTGGGGTGGAAGTGGAAGTGCTGACATCCAGGGCTCCTCAATCCTCCGGGCGCCCCCTTGTGGTTTCCATGGGCCCCAATAGGGTTGAGCTTCCATGCTCGGTTCCCGTGGCCCCCATATAGACCAGGGTGGCTGCCCTCTCGTGGCCCAGGGGAGGTATAATCCCTCTCCTGGTCCTTCCAGGCATCCCGGCTGGACATAAGCCCCCAGTCGACCACCACAATAGTTAAAGTTTTAACTCTACCATGTCAGTTCATTCTTAAATCATACATTTTGTTCCTTTTTAATGACACAAGTGATTTGAAGTCTAAAACGGATGAGTCATTTCCAATTCTTCACTTTCTCTTCAGTTCCCATTTGAGTACTTAATTAAACTAAATAGTGAATGATGAATACACACGAGTGGAAATGGAGACAAGCTAGTTGGAGAACTACTGGTTTCTTTGTCATTTGTATTTTATTGCTAAAAAGGAACAGTTAAAACAATGAATACAGCTGTTTAAGACTAAAATAAGCCATTAAGAGTTCAAAATCTTAATAAGCGAGACAACTGAAATGATGCAGAAAAATGTCACTTGAGCAATAAGGGCTCCGTCAGCAATAGGTTATTTCTCATGAAGGAACTGGGTTGGAACAAAAACCTGCAGCCACTGCGGCCCTCCAGGACCGACTTTGCTCAGCCCTGATTTAAAGATTCTGAGGCTTGAATAGCAAATAAATTAAATAAGGTTAATTAGTAGCAAAAACTAGTCACTAATTAGGAAAATGGTTAGAGTGAAAACCTCTAACCAGTGTGACTCTCCTGGATCAGAGTTAGCCATCCCTGATATATAGCAAGTACGGAGCCTTCAGAAAGTATTCCGACTGTTGGGAGAAGTTGCTCTTGGAGGATGTTTTGGTCCCATTCTTTATCCGTGGCTGTGTTCTTAGGCACCACCAGTGCAGAGCAGGCTCAGGAATGTCAGAAGGCAGGTGTGAAGGAGACGAAGACTTGTGGAGGATGGCCTGGTGGACCTGGTGGGTGTCAAGAAGGGCAGCAAAGAAGCCAAGAAAAACATCAGGGACAGACTGATATTCTGTAAAAGGGACAGGGATTGGACTGCTGAGGACTGCTGGGGGAAAGTCATTTTCTCTGATGAATCAGATTGTTTGGGGTGTCCGGAAAAAGGAAAAGGTGAGTGGTGCTACCATCAGACATGTGTGATGCCAACAGTAAAGCATCCTGAGACCATTCAAGTCACGTGTTGTTGCTTCTCAGCCAAGACTATGGGCTCACT
Organism: Polypterus bichir lapradei; assembly: GCA_026402145.1. NCBI lineage: Eukaryota > Metazoa > Chordata > Cladistia > Polypteriformes > Polypteridae > Polypterus > Polypterus bichir. The sequence continues at coordinate 16,895,956 of JANRMT010027041.1, read as the reverse complement.
CACAATTTTGCCTAAGAACACAGCCAGGAATAAAGAATGGGACCAAAACATCCTCCGAGAGCAACTTCTCCCAACCATCCAAGAACAGTTTGGTGACCAACAATGAACACTCCAGCATGATGGAGCACCGGGCCATAAGGCAAAAGTGAGAACTAAGTGGCATTGAAATTTGGGGTCCATGGCCAGGAAGCTCCATATTGAGAACTTGTAGTCAATCCTCAAAAGGCGGGTGGACAACCAAAAACCCACCGATTCTGACAAAGTCCAAGCATTGATTATGTAAGAATGGGCAGCTGCCATCAGTCAGGCTTTGGCCTAGAAGTTGATTGCCAGCATGCCAGGGTGAATTGAAGAGGTCTTGAAAAAGAAAGAAGGGCCAAAACTGCAAATATGGACTCTGTGCATAAACTTCATGTCATTGTCAATAAAAGCCTTTGAAACTTCTGAACTGCTTGTAATTCTACAGGGTGGGCCATTTATATGGATACACCTTAATAAAATGGGAATGGTTGGTGATATTAACTTCCTGTTTGTGGCACATTAGTATATGTGAGGGGGAAAACTTTTCAAGATGGGTGGTGACCATGGTGGCCATTTTGAAGTCGGCCATTTTGGATCCAACTTTTGTTTTTTTCAATAGGAAGAGGGTCATGTGACACATCAGACTTATTGGGAATTTCACAAGAAAAACAATGGTGTGCTTGGTTTTAACGTAACTTTATTCTTTCATGAGTTATTTACAAGTTTCTGACCACTTATAAAATGTGTTCAATGTGCTGCCCATTGTGTTGGATTGTCAATGCAACCCTCTTCTCCCACTCTTCACACACTGATAGCAACACCGCAGGAGAAATGCTAGCACAGGCTTCCAGTATCCGTAGTTTCAGGTGCTGCACATCTCGTATCTTCACAGCATAGACAATTGCCTTCAGATGACCCCAAAGATAAAAGTCTAAGGGGGTCAGATCGGGAGACCTTGGGGGCCATTCAACTGGCCCACGACGACCAATCCACTTTCCAGGAAACTGTTCATCTAGGAATGCTCGGACCTGACACCCATAATGTGGTGGTGCACCATCTTGCTGGAAAAACTCAGGGAACGTGCCAGCTTCAGTGCATAAAGAGGCAAACACATCATCATGTAGCAATTTCGCATATCCAGTGGCCTTGAGGTTTCCATTGATGAAGAATGGCCCCAATATCTTTGTACCCCATATACCACACCATACCATCAATTTTTTTGTTCCAACAGTCTTGGAGGGATCTATCCAATGTGGGTTAGTGTCAGACCAATAGCGGTGGTTTTGTTTGTTAACACAAACACAATGGGCAGCACATTGAACACATTTTATAAGTGGTCAGAAACTTGTAAATAACTCATGAAAGAATAAAGTTACGTTAAAACCAAGCACACCATTGTTTTTCTTGTGAAATTCCCAATAAGTTTGATGTGTCACATGACCCTCTTCCTATTGAAAAAACAAAAGTTGGATCCAAAATGGCCGACTTCAAAATGGCCACCATGGTCACCACCCATCTTGAAAAGTTTCCCCCCTCACATATACTAATGTGCCACAAACAGGAAGTTAATATCACCAACCATTCCAATTTTATTAAGGTGTATCCATATAAATGGCCCACCCTGTACTTCAGTACACCATAGAAACACCTGATAAACAGGTCTAAAAACAAGGAAGCAGCAAACTGAAGCAGTCTGATTTGTCTTCAGGCAGCCTTTATCATTTTATTTTTTTTGTTTCTAATTAAAGTTACCATTTATTTTAACTACTGTCTGAAATATCCAGCATTGCCCGGGAGAAAAATAAAGTGTTTTTTTTTAATTGTGTGAGAAAAAAAATACACAACTTTAAAAATAAAAATAAATTAACAAACAATAAAGGCTCACTAATGTCCTTGTCTTGCGGTCTTGTAGGTTATCATCCAGTTGACGTTTGGAATCGACCAACTCTATTTAATTTGAAAAGCAACAGGGCCGCTATTCTGCTTAAACATAAAGAATGCTGGCAGTCGCCTGCTATATACTAACTGTGTAAGCCGCATGGGATCCTAGAAAGTATTGAAATCGTCAGAAGTACTCTGGGCATCTCTCTGCTAGGAGGATTTGTGTTGGCGACGTGCTCGCATCGTTTGTGTATTAGCAGCTAAGCGACTGTCTTTCTTAGGAGGTTTCCTTTTGCTGGTGTGCTGGCCTTGCTTGCGTATCCTCAGAGTTGGAGCCCTCATCCCAACTCTACGCCTCACTTCCGGGTTGGACAGACTCACAAACTCACACTTGCACGCGTAGAACTCTATTTAATTTCAAAAGCAACAGGGGTGCGGTGGTGCTGCTCAAACAGAAAGAATGCTGGCAGTCACCTCCAGTTCGCCCTCTGGTGGTCGTTACGAGTGTCAACTGGATGATAACATGCATGCAAGACCACAAGATCACCCTTAGCCCTACCCAGAAGGGGGTGGGTTAGGGCTGATTTCACCATATGGTATTTTTAGTCGACCATTAAGAAACATGTCTACCAAGTTTCAAGATAATCGCTCCAGCCGTTCGGACGTGATGCTGGAACATACAAACATATACACATTTTATATATATATAGATTATTCCTTCTTTCTGTTTTATGTGTTCTTTCAACTTTAAAAGGGACTTTGCAATGCTGTTTTCTGTTTAATTTACTTTCTTCTGTGGAGTTGCTCTCTTAAATTCATGTCACATTAGACGACTGAACTGGACTTGTTAGTATCCTGCTTTGCTCTGTAATGCCATGAAGATGGAGGGTGACATGATGAGCTACGGAACTTTTTGATGATTGCTATGCAGCTATTTGGCTTGGGGGAACCCTGCCAAGTTCTTAAAAGTGAGATACCCTTCACATCTAGGTGTGCTTTCATTTACCTCATAGAAATTAAACTCCTAACTTAATGCTTGCAGTGGACATCATCTGAATTGTCATTCCTCTTACTTGCAGGTCATCCAGTGGAAATGTTTATCGGAGTCGCTCTAGGGGTGATGCTACTTGTCTTTCTGCTGCTTGCTACTATCTACTTTGTAAGAAGGAGGAAGATGAAATCCTCAGGTAAGTCATTCTGATTCCCATGTTATCTCTTCTACACACATAGCGTGGGCGTCACTTTACTAAACAGGGTATAACCCCATTTCAAAAAATTTGGGACACTGTGTAAAATGTAAGTAAAAACAGAATGTGCCAATTTGTAAATCATTTAAGCTCATAGTTAATTGAAAATAGAACAAAGACAACCTATCAAATGAGAAATTGTAAACTTTTATGAAAAATATAAACTCATTGTAAATTTCACATCTCACAATTAATGAAGTCAATAGGCTAACAGGTCAGTAACGTGATTGGGTATAAAAGAGCCTTCCAGAGAGGCGGAGCCTATCAGGAGTAAAGATGGGGAGGAGTTCACCGCTCTGTGAAAGACTGTGAAAAACATACCTCAGCTTAAGAATTTTGGTATTTCATTATTGATGGTACATAATATTATCATAAAAAAGATTCCGAGAATCCAGAAAAATCTCAGGTCCTCAGGTGGTACTGCATTAAAAAAACAGACACGAGTCTGTAGAGGTAATCATTGCATGGGCTGAGGAACACTTCCGAAAACCATTGTCTTTGAACACAATGAGGTAAAACTCTGCCATGCAAAGAAGAACCCAAATACACTGCTCAGAAAATTAACGGAACACCTAAATCACACATCGGATCTCGATGAACAAAATATTCATGTGGAAAATCTTTACTGAGCAATACTGTGGACCAAAATCAACAACCCACTGAGGGCTAATTCAACATCACACCGAAAATCAAAGTCATAAATGGAAGCCACAGGCTGATCCAACTTAATTTCAGCACAGTAACTTCTAATGTGACTCAGTAGCGTGTATGGCCCCCACGTGTCTGTATTCAATGTCTGGTATTGTTCTGATGTGACAGCGGATAGTGTCCTGGGGGATCTCCTTCCGGACCTGGGTAAGGGCATCAGTGAGCTCCTGGAGAGTCTGTGGTGCTACTTGGCGGCATCGGATGCACTGATACATAACATCCCAGAGGTTCTCAATTGGATTCACATCTAGGGAGCGTGTGGGGCTGTCAATGGCATCGATGTCTTCATCATCCAGGAACTGTCTATACACTCTGGCCACATGAGGCCAGTCACTGTACTGCACTAGCGTAAGGTCTGACAATGGCACTGAGAATTTCACCCAGTACCTAACAGCAGTCAGGGTACCAGTGTCTAGCACCCCTAGCACCAGGACCTTCCAAGGATATGCCTACCCAGAACATCACTGGCCCGTCACCAAACCGGTCATCCTGGATGATGTTACAGGGTCTATAACGTTCACCATGACATCTCCAGACTCTTTCACGTCCATCACATGTGCTCAGTGTGAACCTGTGAAGGAGAAGAGGTGGCCAATGGTGGACCTGCCGATTGTGGAATTCTCTAGTGAATGCCAATTGAGCTGCATAGTGATGGGCTGCGAGCACAAATCTCATTAGCCACCCTCATGGAATCTGGTTGTGACAGTTCGGTCAGAAACATGCACATGAGTAGCCAGCTGAAGGTCATTTTGTAGGCCTCTGGTGGTGCTTCTCCGGTTCCTCTTTGCACAAAGGAGCAGATGCCAGTCCTGCTGCTGGGCTGATGCCCTTCTACAGCCCTGTCCAGCTATCCTCCTGGTATCTCCTCCATGCTCTTGAGACCGTGCTGGGAGTCACAGAAAACCTTCTTGCGATGGCATATACAGTATGGATATGACATCCTGGTGGAGCTGGACTAGCTGTGCAACCTGAATTGGCTCCAGGTGCCGCCTCTTACTACCATTAGTGATAAGGACACCCGCAAAATGCAAAACTGCAGAAGAGTCAGCTAGGAATGATTAAGCAGGGAGCAACTGTCTGTGTCCACCACTCCCTTTTTGAGGTTGTCTTGCAGTTGCCTCTCTAGTGCTCCTGTTTGTCATCTTCATTTACACAAAAGCAGGTGAAGTTGATGCTTAAATTCTTGTGTTTCCTAACTGGACAGACTGATATCACTGGAACTTCATTAACTTGGTGTTAGACTGGTATGATTACTTCTATAAACATGATTCAGGAACATCACAGCCTTTTATGGGAGCAAACTCATTTAGATAGAGTGAGGAAAGCGGAGAACCGTCCTTTGGTCTGACAAATCAAAATCCGAAATTGTTTTTGGAAATCATAGATGCTGCATCATCTGAGCTGAAGAGGAGAGGGATCATCCAGCTACTAATCAGAACACAGTTCATAAGCCAGCATCTGTGATAGTATGGGTAGCTTGCATGAATGCTGAATGATATATACTGTACAGATTTTGGAGCAACATATGCTGCCATCTTCGATGTCTTTTTTCAGTGAAGTCCTGGGTTATTTCAGTAAGACAATAGCAAACTACATTCTGCATGTATTACAACAGCATGACTCCATAGTAAAAAAAGAATCTTGGTGTGAAACTGGCCTGTCTGCAGTCCATATGTGCCACCCACTGGCACAGTATTAAACAAAAAAATACGACAAAGGACATCTTGAACTGTTGAGCAGCTGAAATCCTACATTAGGCGAGAATGGGATAGTTTCAGAACTACAGCAATTGTCCTCCTCCATTCACAAGCATTTACAGAGTGTTGTTAAAAGAATGCGAACACGACACAGTGAGTGGTGGTGCCCCATGCCCCTGGTGTAGATGCCAACAGCTACAAACACCTCTGAGTGAGTGAGTGAGTGGCAAACAGGCCCCTGGACCATTTTTTGAAACATGTTGTTGGCATCAATTTCAAAATGAACATCAGTACAATTTCTTATTTTAAACATTTGCTATGTTGCTTTTGTACTATTTTCAATTAAATGGAGGGTTTACATGAATTGTAAATCAGTTCATTCTGCTTTCATTTTACATTTTACACAGCGTCCCATGTTTTTTTTTGGAAATGACTATCTATTGATAAACATTTTCACTTATGTGCTCTTATTATTTAAATCGTATTTTCTTAAAATTACTAGTAGGCCTCGGATCTCATAACTAGGAGTATTTTGGTGTGATAAGAAGTCCATGGTGAAACGTGATCTTAAACAAATAGTCCCAGAGTGTGCAGGCTCCGAATGGACACAGGTGCATGTGTGAGTGTGTCTGCACTGCTCCAAGGCTGATTGGGGTACTTGGCTGATCACACACTCACGTGCAAATGTGAATGGGTTCAGTCAGGTGCCTCATTCACACCTCAGAGTAGATGGAGGACAGCACCTGCACCCAGTCGAGGCTATAAAGGGAGCCTGAATGGCAGAGAGACTAGACAATTGGATGAGATGAAAAAATAATAGACACTCTGAAGTATAGCTGGAGAGAAAGCTAGACGGCAACAGCAGCTTCAGCACATAAGACAGAGGAGAAAGAGCAACTGTGCCCCACGAGCAAAGCAAAGTGACTGGCGCTCAATAGGGTGTCCCCCTTGATTAGTGTAGGAACGGGAGTAGCAAACAAACCTCGCAGGCATCCAGATAGTGCCATGCTGGCATATGTGACAATGGAGGCCTAGCTGTGTGAATTCTGGAGAATTCCATTCGAGGCAGGTGGCACAGGAGGCAGGAGAGGTGGTTGTAACTATCAGCGACTCCAACTGAATATCTTCTTCTGTTTTTTTTTTCCCCAGAAGCAAAAGTTACCCAGAATGCCCATGATGGAAATTTCATTGAGGTAAGGTATGCCACTGCTGGACATTCTCACTGGGCCTGAGGTCTATAAATGGCTGACCACAGGTGTCACTAAGGAGAGTGGAGATTTGTGACAGTTCAGTAAAAATAATGTATTATTATTATTTATTTATTTATATATGTATATTTTCATTGTTTTTTTTTTATTATGCACCACCATTTTTGGTATGAGATATTGCTAAGGGGAGGATGTCCACTATATGTGCATGTGACATTAAGAAGACGTGCTCATAGTAGCTATTTTTATTTTCAAATACAGAAAAGACTTGGGTGTGTTCAAAGATAAGTAGACATGAATCCTCTCAATCCGATTGTACACTCACTGGACAAATTATTAGGCAATATCTGCACACCTGCTGATCCATGAAAATGTCTAATTCGTCACTCACGTGATGGCAGCAGCATGCATAAAATCCTGCAGGTACAGGTCAGAAGTGTCAGTCAATGTTCACATCAAACACCAGAATGTGCTCTCAGTGGTTTCAACTGTGGCATGATTGTTGGTGCCAGACTGGCTGGTTTGAGTTTGTCTTGTTCAGTGCCAAGCCCTTAATTAGACCCCATTAACTGACCTCCAGAAGGGGCTCAACATAAAAATGAAACAGAGAAAAACAAAATAAAGAAGATGTATCAGGTGACGTGTATAAAGTTCAGTGAAATTCTTTACTTTTGTGTGCTAATCAACATGTAACGCATCAGCACACTCCAGCGCCTTACCTCAACAAACTGAATAAGGACATTTATATTGTATGTATTAAGGCATATTACCTTTGTGTAACAAAATACATAAAGAAAAGCTGAAAATATGCAGATCACAGTACTCTGGGATGGCTCTAGCATTTAAACAGCCCTAGGTGAAGTTGTAAATGACGCCCCACACCCTCTTTGCTTTGAGTGGAATCATCATTGCCAGACCTGTACATTGAAACCTGGCGGCTCGAGAGAGAATCCAGGACTGGGGAGAGCGAATTATGGAGGGGTTGGATACAAAACAGCGAATCTGCAGTTTGAGAATTTTGAAGGGGATGTCCGATTACTTATCGCAATGTCTGTTTACAAGACTGTTTCAGAAAAATGCACTCTTGAGGAGTAACATTTTTGAAAAAATAAATTGGGGTACATTAGCAGGATCTACCTATTCTGAAAGAATTTGACAAACACAGGAAAAGGTCTGGGGACAGCCGCCCATATACTTAGTAGGCTGCCAATGATGAAGGTTTGGTTCAGGTTAAACAGGTCTTCAGTTCAACAAACAAATGAATAGACAGGCAAACATGGCGACTTTAAAGTCAGGCAGAGGAAGTGATGTCATTGGGGCAGGAAACCGGAAGTAACGTCCTGAAGGCCGGGACCAGAAATGATGTCCTTGGCCCCAGGAACAGAAGTGATGTCCTCGGGGGTGGAAACAGAAGTGACATCATTGGGCCCGAAAAACGGAAGTGACGTCATCAAATTCAGGTGAAATTTACCGTGGTCTGCCGATGAAAAGAGGAAGGATCAGTACACCCTGCTATCCCCTGGTCTGGCATGGAATTACCTGCAATTGAGCCCTTTAGCTGCCTCCCATGCGCATGTGTGTGACACTATCTATCATATAGTGCCTTTCACATCTATCTTTCTGCCGTATTTATGTGTGTACCACACTCACATTTTTGCCCGAAAATTAGCATTAGAAAAGCAGGTGCGCATCATACATGAGGAAATGTAATTCTGTATTGTTTACTTCTTCTGCTTGGGCTCGCTCGCTCGCTCTCTCTCTTGCTCGCACACTCACGCTCTCTCTCTCTCACTTGCTTGCACTTGCTCTCTCTCTCTCTAAACACTTCCTATACAATCACAACGTGCGTCATACACGGGGCAAAACGATTTTCGTGATTTTCTTTGAAAAAATTAGGGTGTGCGTCTTACACGAGGGCGCGTGGTACACGAGTAAATACAGTGTCTATCTATCATATAATGCCTTTCATATCTATCTATCATATAGTGCCTTTCACATCTATCTATCTATCATATAGTGCCTTTCATATCTATCTATCTCTCTATCTAATTTGTATTTTACATTTTTAAAGAAAAATAGCTTCACATAATCAAAATACACTTAAATAAAAAAAGACATTGTAGGCCTCTATTTAATACACCAACCAAACAGATATATTACAGTGATGGTGACAGTCTAGTGATATTCATACCGAGGCAGCCTCATAAATATATAAATTTTATTATTTTATACAAATTAATATAATGACAAAATTCAATGAAATTGAAGTATAATGATTAGCTTTAAACATTTACCCACAATTCCTACTGTATCCTATATACAACCATCCAATCAATGCACAACTTCAGAGAGTTTTTCTATGGAGAATTTTTGTTTTTGCATGCCAAGAACGAATCTCGTAGATGAAGGTGAACAGGAGAGGTGAGATTTGCCAAAGTTCTAATGTAAGCCCATTTGGGAGATAATTATAATTTAATTATATCAGCCTTTAGTAATTCGTTCAAGAGCTGTAGTCTTGTTTCTGTTTTGATCATTTAAATTAATATTTGCTGAGTCTGTGCCTCCAGTTGTAGGATTATTATTATTATTGTTGCTCGTATTATTGTTAGATTATCATCTATGCTGTATCTTCCCCAATAATCCCCCCACCACAGGTTTAAGACAAGTCAGTGCCTATTAAAGCAAAACTAGAAATAGCAACCTATAACTGTGCACTGGTGGAAGGAATCTGTAGAAAGTATTGGGGTGCCAGCCAGGTCTCCCCTTTTTCTTTTGCGGCAATAAACAATGAAACAGGTGCCTGGGGGCAAAAAACAGAACATAAATCAGCCTTGTTGGTTCTCAAAGTTCTAATGAGCAAGTAAGGCTCTCAGAACTCCACCTTCTAGATTGGTCTGGGGCCAAATGAGATGCCCCTTTGGTAGTGTCAGGCTTTTATAGCTTTCTGGGTGGCAGGGGAGGAGTTAATTGTCCTCAACAGGTGTCTTCTTGCTGCTGAGGACAATAGCAGTAGCTCCCCCTCTCGCCCTGGTGGAGTATTGCATACTGTACCTTGGATGAGCTCTGAAGATGTATCTCAGATGCGCCTGCGATTCAAAACCACTCCCAAACACCCATACTTCAGACCAATGGGTGCACACACTGCCATTTCAGACCTGCCCTCAAGTAATGGATACCATTTGTTTAGCTGAAGCTTGCCAGGAAGGTAGTTTTGTGAGGGGTGGCTCATTGAATGTCCTGCACAGAATCCCACTTGCTAAACTGGTTTTAGGCAAATACTGCAATAAATGTCACATCCTGAGTGAGTCCTAAAGACTGGAGGGATTGGTTAGTTAGACATCAAAGCATTGCTCTTCTCATCAGTGAAATAAAACATGCCTTTTGAAACACTCATATTACATTTGCTTTGTCTGACTTACAAATAAAGACATACAACATATTTATCAACTTATACACAAAATCTCGCTCCACCACAGTAGCCTACCAAACATTAAAGATTTCAGGTTTCTTCTACATATTAAGAAGTTTTTCAAAGAACCAAAGTTATTTGCAGAGAACCCTGATCAGAAGGAAAAGGGTTTTGGTCAGACAATAGTTCTACGAATAACCGCAAAACTCAGTTAAGGACCATTAAATGCTATTATAGAACTTGTATTTTTAAGACTGTACAGACCTTTTTGGCAACACACCTCTGACCTCTCTTTTGTTAACTGACCTCTGTGACTCATATCACAATCTCCAAAAACAGACATTTCGGTCCTACTTCATGACAAAAGTCCTACTTTGACTCTCTTGTTAACTCTTTCTTTTAATTTCTTAAAGTCTGAGTGCGTCTTAATGAGGGTGTACAACTATTTTAGGGTAAATGTGAAGTGTGTATCATGGGTTCAGACCTAAGCACCACATCTAAAGCTCCAAAAATAGTGGTGCTTATAAACTAAACATATAAAATAGCAATGAAATGACATGACAGTTTAACAAAAAAAAAAGAATAATTCAATAATGAATAAAGATGGAAAAATGTAAATTTTCAATCACACATTAGCTCAATAGTGTTTTTTCATCTTCACAACATTGCTCATCTGCATTCTTTCCTCAGTGTGAAGGATAGTGAAACACGCATTCATGCTTTCATCACTACCCGGCTGGACTATTGCAATGCATTGTTTTATGGCCTCCCAACTAAATATATCAATAGATTACAGTATGTTCAGAATTCTAATGCTCGTTTACTTACACACACTTAAAAATTTGCTCACATCACTCCTGTCCTTTATGGTTTTTGCATTGGTTACCAGTCTTTTCAAGAATCAAATATAAAATTACTTTTCTCACCTTTAAAGTCCTTCATGGTTGCACCCCTCATTATCTGTCTGAGCTGCTGCTTCCTTACACTCCTGTCCGTGAATTAAGATCATTGGACGCTAACTTGCTCACCGTACCTAAATACAGGTTAGTAACTATGTGTGTCAGAGCTTTCAATGTGATAGCCCCTAAAATTTGGAATGCTCTTCCTCTCAGCCTTCGTGAGCACAAATCTATTGTTCATTTCAAACTCCTGTTAAAAACACAGCTCTTCAATGAGTATTATTAATTTTCTTGTATGTAATTTCTATTGTCTTGTTAATGTGTTTATTGAATTGTAAGGTGTCCTTGAGTGTATGAAAGGCACTACGTAAATAAAACTTCTTCTTCTTTCGGCTGCTCCCGTTAGATGTTGCCACAGTGGATCATCTTCTTCCATATCTTTTTATTACCGTATATCTTCCAATAGTAGCCCCGGGGTTTATTCAAAAAATGATTCGGACGGCCCGGCGTTTAAAAGAGACCGGCGGTTGTTGGAGACCGGCTATTATTCGCCTCACAAACGGAATGGTGATGGGTAAACGGGATTCATTTGGCAGTAAAATACGGTATGGTGCCGTATTTACGGTCACAAAATGTAGGCAACAACACCGGATGGACATTTCAGGATTTAATGAAATTATCAGTACAGCAGTATGGTCTTATTAAAGCAATATACAGTACGGTACTACCGTAAGCATGAAAAACAGGTACGGTAGACGTCAACTTTCTTGCCAATGATGCCACCAGCACTGGCCTGCACCAGTCCGAATTTCGCACGAAAGCGCTTATCAGCCCGACAAGTCCCCTGCAGAACATAAGGAAATGCAATAAGCTCCAAACTCACGCATATACGTATACATTAGGACATGAGACACGATAAGATACAATAAAGTACAGTACTTACCATCTACTCGTCGTCCGAATAGGTAATGATTGCTTCGTTATTTGCGAGTTCTTCTTCATCTTTCTCTTCTTGCGATGGCAATACAGGTACTCCCATTGCTTGTTGTCGCGCAGTAATCAGTTTTATCAGGATTAACGTGTCGAAGATGGCATTTTGATGTTCTTCCCGCCACCTCTGCCCTCCCTGTGGGGTTATGATTGACGTGGAGACGAAAGGGCAAAATGTACACAAAGAAATTTCTTTTTGACTTTCTCGCTTCCTCGATAGCATCCGACGACAAAAAATTTTTGACACGAAAAGGTACTTACCGTATGATTCACTGCAGGAGGGCGGTAGCCCAGGTGGTACGAAAAGAGAATTAGCGTACGAAAAAGGCGGTGGGTCATTGGAGATCGGCGTTTACTACAGACCGCCGCTTAAAGGAGACCGGCTACTATTAGAGACCAGCGTCTATTTGTCGCGACATCTCTTCAAACCCGGCGTTTATTGGAAACGGGCGTCAATAAGAAGCAGGCCACTACAAGAAGATATACGGTATTATTATTATTAAATTAATGGCCTTCTGACAGTCTCTAATGCAAGACTAGCGCCATAATTAATTTCTTAATTACGGAAGCCGAGAGAGGACATGCAATATCGTTATTTTTTTTTAATTGTTTCCTCGAGATTACAGACTCATTTTATCTAGATCTTGAGAAAACAAAGTTTGTTTTCTTGAAGTAACGGAATAATTTTATCGAGATCTCGATAAAACAAAAGATCTTGTTTTCTCGAAATTATGAACTAATTGTATCTAACGTTTAATGTTTAGCTTATTGAAGCCACGTCCTGTTTGAAATGGCAGAAGAGCAGAACTGTATTGATCCGCGCGTCACATTTTTGTTCAATCAAGGTCTGACGCAGGCTGAAATATGTTTATACCTTAGTTTAGAAAAGAATAACGTTAGTGTCCATCATTTAAGAAGACGGTTAGCAAGGCTTCAGCTGTATAGGCGTCACAATCTAAGCGAGCCTGATGCCAGGAGCCAAGGTTAAGCTTCGTTTTCTCGAGATCGCAATAAAATTATTCCATTATCTCAAGAAAACAATTTTTTGTTTTCTCTACATCTTGATAAAACTAGTATGTTATCTCGAGGAGACAATTTAAAAATATAACGATATTGCACGTCCTCTCTCGGCTTCTGTACTTGCTTTTGGTTTTGGTTGCTTTTTTGTCTTTGAGTATCATCTGGTCATTTTGGGTTCGGCTTTGTTCAGATTCTTTGGTTTTGATCCACAACATCAGCCCCCTTTCCCAGTCCTTGACTGTTCAGTGGCCTTGCCCTTTGATGGCTTTCTCAGCTACACTCACTCACTCTTAACAACCCCATTTTGATTTTTCTTTAATGCAAAAACACGAAATTGTGTTACAGGAGTGTAGCCTTAAGTCTGGCGCAATGGCTTTTGAATAAGGGAGATGGAGGCGGTTTGGATCCTTCCACAAGCCATGACCATTGTCGTGAACAGAGAGCTGTACGCCAGCTTTTGGATGTACGCAGCTCTTTAGAGCTCAGGAACTGGAGGTGAAGTGCTCTACCACACCTTTTTTTTTTTTAATATTGTGGTGTTCAAGTGGACCCTTTCACAACCCTTCAGTACAGATCTGAAGATCAGCACTCACTCCATTACACCAGCAGTCATCAGGATATTTAATTAGTGTGTATTATGAGTATGGACTATGGAGAAAGCTTCACTGAAGATCTCAAAATGAAGCCAATGTAAAAGGATAAGTAATATCAAAAAAGGAATCTCTTATGTGGAAGAAACGACCTCCAACCCTTGGGTGACCTAAAACCTCTAAGGGATAACAGGCAGGACAGGCCCGTACCTAGGGGGTGGACAACCATGACACTTGTCAGGGGCCCAGCCTTTTTTGAGTTTTTTTTTTTTTTTTTCTCGAAAGGTCCTTTATTATCAAGAAGGGGAGCATCGATGTCATACAGCAGTCGCCGGTGGGTACGATCTCGGATCTAGCTGCTTTGAGTTTGAACTCCATTTCCGTCATCCGTCGAACCGTGGGAAAATGCAAGACCAAGAGCTTCAGCGGCATTCTCATAAAGGCTGTCCCGTGTCCGTCATCAAGATAACATACGCAAGTCGGAATGAGTGCCGGTGGCGGTGGGGCAATGTTTATGTTTAGTCTCCACCTTTTGCCTTCACGAATCGCCTGGGGCCTGGGCAGGAGGAAGTTTAAATTATAACCATTAATTCTCTTCGAGGAGGGAGCATTCCTATTACAGGACGCTGCAACTAGACGCACACAGCATTCTGCTAGATGAGGTCTTTTTTATACAAAAGGGTACAAAATTAGATTAATAACATCATACAAAGTTTCTTATCATTGGCTGCTTCCAGTTGCTAGACGGACACAGGGCAAAATGAACTGTACTACTGTAAATTATAAGTAAACACGGTCATTAAAATCACGTTGATCATTAATGTCAAGTATCGCGTGTTTGCTTTGCCATTTTCAGCTCCTTTCTGTATTAGCACAGAAACTGAAGGCAGCTGCCTTTCTCGTACAGTAAACAGATAGTTTCCTGCTGGCAGTCCAATGTAGTCGTACTGTAGTCTGCTTACAGCCCGTCTCAGCTGCCCTACCTGGAAACTCTTTTACATTATATAGTGAACTTTGTTAAATGTGCTTAATCACTTCAAGATATAAAATCCAAACCTCACAACTATTAATTAATTTATCTTGTTATGATATTTCTTTACCACACTTATTAAAATGGAAGTGCACAATGGAAGGATTAGAAGAAGTAACCACAGAATTGTAGTAACAAAATCATACGGGTCATGAAGGGTTGGGGCACCAAAATGATCCCAAAGACATGTACGTTAGGTTAATCAGCAGCTCTAAAAATGAAAGGTCCCTGTGTTGTCAGTAGGAGTTCACTGTAAAAAAAAAAAAAGACTGCATTTACAGTAAAATCCTTGACTGCTAATTGCATTCCTTTAGCAGTATTATAACATTAGAAGACTCTAGACGAGAGCAGGCCATTCAGCCCCACAAAGCTCGCCAGTCCTGTCCACTTATTTCTTCCAAAAAAACATCAAGTCGAGTTTTCAAAGTCCCTAAAGTCTTACTGTCCACCACACTACTTGGCCGCTTATTCCAAGTGTCTATTGTTCTTTGTGTAAAGAAAAACTTCCTAATGTTTGTGTGAAATTTACCCTTAACAAGTTTCTAACTGTGTCCCCCGTGTTCTTGATGAGCTCATTTTAAAGTCAATGTCTCAATCCACTGGACTAATTCCCTTCATAATTTTAAACACTTCAATCCTGTCACCTCTTAATCTTTTTTTGCTTAAACTGTAAAGGCTCAACTCTTTTAATCTTTCCTCATAACTCATCCCCTGTAGTCCTCTAATCAGCCTAGTCACTCTTCTTTGGACCTTTTCTTGTGCTGTTATGTCCTTTTTGTAGTCTGGGGACCAAAACTGCACCCAGTACTCCAGATGAGGCCTCACCAGTGTGTTATAAAGACTGAGCAGACCCTCCTGTGACTTGTACTGTAAATATCAAGGCGCTATATAACCTGACATTCTGTTAGCCTTCTTAACAGCTTCTGAACATTGACTGGCAGTTGATAGTCATGAGTCCACTACAACTACTAAATTCTTCCCATAAGCTATACTTTGATTTTCCGACCACCCATTGTGTATTCAAACCTCACATTTTTACTCCCTACATGTAATTCTTTACATTTACTGACATAAATTTCATCTGCCACAAATCTGCCCAAGCCTGTATGCTGTCCAAATCCTTCTCTAATAATTCAGCAGATTCCAGATTATGTGCCAATCCACCTATCTTGATATCATCTGCAAACAGGACCAGCTTGTTACTTATATTCCTATCCATCCATCCATCCATTATCCAACCCGCTATATCCTAACTACAGGGTCACGGGGGTCTGCTGGAGCCAATCCCAGCCAACACAGGGCACAAGGCAGGAAACAAACCCCGGGCAGGGCGCCAGCCCACCACAGGGCACACACACACACACATACACACACTAAGGACAATTTAGAATCTCCAATACACCTAACCTGCATGTCTTTAGACTGTGGGAGGAAACCCACGCAGACACGGGGAGAACATGCAAACTCCACGCAGGGAGGACCCGCAGGCACACACACACACACACACACACACACACCAAGCACACACTAGGGACAATTTAGAATTGTCAATGCACCAAACCTGCATGACTTTGGACTGTGGGAGGAAACCGGAGCATCCGGAGGAAACCCACGCAGACACGGGGAGAACATGCAAACTCCACACAGGGAGAACTAGGGTCTCCTAATTGCAAGGCAGCAGTACTACCCACTGCGCCACTGTGCCGCCCTATTCCTAGCCAAATCATTTATATTTATTAAAAGTAGCAGCGGCCCCAGCACCAACCCCTGCTGGTCACCACTCCTAACATTAGTCAATTCTAATAAAGTTCCTCACACCCTCATCATCCTCTGTTTCGTGTGTCTGAGCCAATTCTGTGCCCACCTACTGTACACACCACACCCTGAACTGCCACTTCTTTAATTTTAATGCCCAACCTCTCATGTGGTACCTTATCAAATGCTTTCTGAAAGTCCAGATAAATATCAGATGCTCCATTATATTGAGTCTAACTACTGCCACCTGTTGGTCTGGAGGACTTGTATTGCATGATGTTCCATGCCCCATTACTGGTTCAGCTTCTGTGTCCCTTGGGGTGACAATATAGTTATTTACTATTATTATTATTATTGTTATTAATTGATTAATCTACAGTTCCTTGACAAGCTTTTACAAGCCTGCCATTTTATTGTTTTATCATTAGAGTTTCTTTGAGCTCTGCCCCTACTGTGCAGTGCCCCATTTTGCTTGCCATTCCAGACCTGACCTGGCACCCTGTACCAGTGTGGGTGCCTGCACTCTTAAATATTCTGATTGTTGTTTTTCCTTCTTTTTTAGGTTAAAAACACAGTTTATGCAGAATGTGGCATGCAGGTGGCAGAACCCCGAGTGGAAACACTCTACTCCTCTGTGACATTTACTAATGGAGATCAAGAAGATCCTTCATCTCTTTACTGCAATGTTTCAAAGAAGAGTCAAACGAGGGATGTGAACAGGGAAGGGAGCGTCATGTACTCCGAGGTCAAAGCCAAATAGACAGTGAGGTCCAGCCCCAAAAAGGGTGTTCGCCTGGGATGGCACAGCTTCTGCGTGGGACACTAAAGGAGTCTCGCCACCCAGATGGGCTCATCTAATGGAAAAATAGGAAGATTCTCTACAGCACACGTGATGCACTTTGGCTTGCTGTTTGTTGTGACAGCTGCTATAAAGACAATGGCAGTGTTTGCGCTTTAATGGAGCCTGCCAAAATGCAGAAAGTTAAAATATAATATTTTTTTAGCTTAGAAATATTTATGAACATGCTGATGTTTACATTGATTATATGTAAGTATACCTTATGAACCTTGACCTTAGTTTACGGAGGTCAGAAGTGGATGGGTGGGTAGATATTTAAACATAAGTTACTAAGTTGTATAAGAAATATTGAGAATGTACCATTTGTTCCATGACCCACATTTTAGTGGTATTTTGAGACTGGAAACAGCAAAGAAGCGATGGCATTGACTGTTCCGCATGTATTTTTTTTTAAAGCTTATTCTTTGAAAAGCAATAAAACTTAAAGATCCTGATTTCATTCATTTGTCAAAATGAATGGTAATAATGTGCATGTTTAATGGTGGCACACTGGCGTAGAGAATGGAGAAAAAAAGATCTGTGTGGA
Organism: Polypterus bichir lapradei; assembly: GCA_026402145.1. Taxonomy (NCBI): domain Eukaryota; kingdom Metazoa; phylum Chordata; class Cladistia; order Polypteriformes; family Polypteridae; genus Polypterus; species Polypterus bichir. The sequence continues at coordinate 16,878,116 of JANRMT010027041.1, read as the reverse complement.
ACCAAGCCGATCTGGGTAAACCTTAAAAATGAATGTTACACCGATGATGATGATGATGATGATGATGACACAGCAAACTGAACAACTCTTGGAACTGTATCCAGAATGCTGTCTTTTTCTTTGTCCCTCTCTTGCTCAGATATCTAAGTCAGAGACAGTAAAGGAAGAATCCAGAGATTTCAAGGCCGGGCCATGCTCAACTAGTTCTAGTGGTTGATTATGGAACCTAGAAATTGTGGCGTGCTGCATGTTGATTAAAATGTCATTGTGTTTTGTGACAAAGACATGAAACTACACGAAATGGGTTACTTCCAGAAGTCCAAAGATATGCTGTTAGACTCCTTGGTGACACTTGCTGCTGTGACTGTGTCATTTATAATGTGGTAAAATATACACAGAGCTCCATTAAATCAAATGCACAACATCACAGTCTGAATGCTTTTCAAGCTCACTACACACTTACACAGTATTTGCACAGTATCAGATCCATGTGAGATATGGTAATATTGCAACTGCACTAGACCCCTTGGCATGCACAGTGCTTAGGTTTACTGTAAATTTCACAGGATACTTGGTGTGTCACCAAGTACATGAAGTGCTTTGAGAGAGTGGTGCTGGCCCACATTCAGAGCAGCATACCGGGCACTCTGGACCCCCTGCAGTATGCCTACTGGCCCAACAGGTGCACCTCAGATGCCAGCGCGGCCGCACTACATCATTCCCTCTCCCATCTGGAGAACAAAGACTCCTACATCAGGATGCTCTTTGTTGATTACAGCTCCACCTTTAACACAGTTATCCCCTATAAACTCACCCATAAACTGTCTGCACTTGGCCTTCACCCCACCCTCTGTCACTGGCTCCGGGACTTTCTGACTGGCAGGCCCCAGTCTGTCAGGATTGGTAATGGGATTTCAGCCACCATTATCACAAACACAGGCACCTCACGGGGAGGGATAGATAGATAGATATGAAAGGCACTATATGATAGATAGATAGATAGATAGACAGATATGAAAGGCACTATATAATAGATAGATAGATATGAAAGGCACTATATAATAGATAGATAGATAGATAGATAGATAGATAGATAGATAGATAGATAGATAGATAGATAGATAGATAGATATAAAAGGACTATATGATAGATAGATACTTTATTAATCCCAATACTCCACATCCACATACTCCAGCAGCAGCATACTGATAAAAAAATAATATTAAAGAGTTAAAAAGTTAGAGAGATAAAAATGCAGGTATAACAGACAATAACTAAGAGTCATGCATCCTCAGCCCCATCCTGTACACCCTGTTCATCCAGGACTGTGTTGCCTCCCACAAAGATAACATCATCCTAAAGTTTGCAGATGACACTGCAGTGATAGGACGCATCACTGGTGGGGATGAGGCATCCTACAAGAGGGAGGTGGACAGTCTGGCGTCATGGTGTGAGGACAACAACCTCACCCTCAACACAGACAAGATAAAGGAGATGATAGTGGACATGAGAAAGGAGAGGAGAGCTCACCAGCCACTGTTCATCTGAGGACATGAAGTGGAGAGGGTGAGCAGCATTAAATATTTGGGCATCTACTGTACATCAGTGAGGACCTCACTTTGTAACGACCGACCCCTTTACCCAGCCGGCAGCTACACCTCCAAGACCTGTGGCCTGGATAATTTACTGAGAAATAAACTATCAAGCCGTACTTCTAACCAATTAAACTTTTCCCCACAATCGATGGTGTAAATAGAAGTACACAAAAACAGGATGTAAAATTAACAAGACATGCAAAAAATAGAAAACAGATATAAATATAAATATCCCTCCACCCCAGCAACAACAAGACACCACCAAATATAAATACGACAAAAACCCTCCCTTGCCCCTGTAACATATAACACACAACACGAATAACAAAATGACTGATAAACTGAATGATTGTGAACTTGAGTCCAGTTAGAAAACTGTCCTGAAAATGGATGACTGAACTAGCGGTAAATGCGTTGCTTGATTTTCCCAGCGTTTGGAGCAACCTCACTGTGATTCCTCGGTGTATGGTGGATGGCGAATCGATCCCGGGGTCTCAGCAGATGGAGGTTGAAAGACAGTCCAGCAAAATGAAAAGCAAACTGGTGAAAAGGCGCGATGTGAAAAAACAGCAAGCAAGTTGAAACGTGGTTGAAACAAAATGGTCTCCTTTCTTCTCCTTTCTTCTTCTTCTCTCTCTCCTCCTTCCCGATTACTTAAATAGTCTATGTGACGGCTGTGATTGATTAATTAAGAACAGGTGTTTTCCAGGTTTGTGGCTGTGGTCTCCTTCCATCATCCGTCCTCCTTTACGGGGACGGCATTAACTGATACACATACAAACAGCAAACGGGACAATGAAACGAGACGCACTCAGAACTGACATTTAACACTAACTATGTGGCCCCACTACAACTTGAACACTTAACACTACACAATTGGTCAAGAGGGCTCGGCGGCGGCTGTACTTTCTGAGGAGGCTGAGGAACTTTGGTACATCGACTAAGATCCTTGACAACTTTTACAGCTGCATTGTTGAGAGCATCTTGACCAGCTGCATCACCGTGTGGTACGGCAACACTACTGCTATGGACCACAAACACCTGCAGAGAGTGGTAAAGACTGCTGAGAAGATCACCAGGACCCCACTGCCCTCTCTGCAGAGCATCTACAACTGCAGAGTCCGCAGGAGATCTGCCTCGACTCACCCCCAACACGAACTGTTCACACTTCCACCCACAGGCAGAAGAAATAGACGTATGAAATGCAGGACTTCCCCAAGGCCATTAGCCTCCTAAATAACTGACTGTTAGGAGGCTATAACCGTGGGCCACCTCATTCTATGTGCCTCACACAATTGTATTTGACTTGTCCATCACACACCTACCTGCACAATTACACTTTATATTTCTATTCTGTTTTTATACTTTATGCTGCCTCTGTTACTTATTATCTATCTGCTACTTGTTATTTATGTTTATCTTTATACGTTGGTTTTGTCATTTGGTGTGGACAGCAAAGAAAGAATTTCATTGTACAGGGAAACGTGTCTCCTTACTGTGCACATGACAATAAACTTTGAACTTGAACTGTATGATCAAATGTCAGGAGTTACTTCAGATATTCAGTGTGGTTACATGCCGTCTCCAGCAGGGGGCACTAGCTGCCTGGGATTGTGCTCTTTACTGATGCAGAATAGACTCGAGCCTTATACTCATCTCTTTTGTAACCATGAGATAATGAGATGAGAAAAATATGGCACAAAAAGAGATATGTGTATTTAACTTGCTTTAAAAATATAGTTTCTACCCCAAAATATGATGTATAATTATTTAAACAGGCATATCCAGGCCAATGGAATGTACAGTCGTCATTCAGTTCTTCACTGGGGATGGCTGACAGCTATAATACTCTGGCAGGGTTGGTGGGGCAGCATTGGTCTGTTTCTGGCCTTCATGATGGATCCTCGTCATTATAAATACTCACATACTGTATTTACAGATCTGCGGTGGGCTGGTGCCCTACCCAGGGTTTGTTTCCTGCCTTGCACCCTATGTTGGCTGGAATTGGTTCCAGCAGACCCCCGTGACCCTGTAGTTAGGACATAGCGGGTTGGATAATGGATGGATGGGTGGATGTATTTACAGATTCATAGAATTTTTTTATGAACCTTGCAAAGTATGGGTAACCGCCATCTGAGCTGTCTATGTTATTTCCAGACTGTGCCCAAATAACACCTGCCCCTGTTCTAACCACTCATTGCCTCTGCCTGAAAATATGTATCCCTGGGTTTGTTCACAGAGAGAACTTTGAAATAAAAGAAAGGGGCTCCTGACTATTATGACCAACTAGGAGAACTCCATCTTTCTGCCAACTTCAACCTGTCAGCTTATTAATTGCATTGAAATAACCTTTACACTGTAATGGGTTGGCCACAGCCATTACCCAGCTGGGATGCCAGCTTGATGGAAGGATCTGAGGAGAGAGCATCTGCAAGGCACTACCTTCCCTGGTATGCTAGAGGGCAGCCCTCCTGGGTGGCTGTAGCATCACGGATTCCCACAGGGCACGCTGGGATTTGGAGTTTGGCACAGTCCCCATTGGGTTCTGTGGGGGATGCCAGGGGTAGCTGTAGAACTCTCCTTTGGGTTTCCATCACACCTGGGAGTAGTTCCAGTTAATCCTGATGATCCACCTGGAGCACTCCCAGGTGTAACATCAAAGGAGCCAGAGTTGGGAGGAAGAGGAACAAAGCTTGACCACGGAGGAGCAGACGTGGAAAGGAAAAGAAAAGGGACTGTGTATTTGGCAGTGATGGGCGGAGTGAAGCCTCATGAAGCATCAAAACATTTGAAGAAATTGTGTCAGAAATCATATCGAAACTTTGAAGCATTTGACACTCACCTCTCTAGTGACCCCTGCTGGCCATTTCCATTAACGTTACACAAACTCATGATCAACTTCAATGATGTCTTTAAAACTCCTATTGCTTTTAATTTTTCATTGCTACTGACAGACAACGAGGATTTGTCAGCAGCTTCTAGTGCTTTATTTATTTATATATATATATATTTTTTATATATTTATATATAAATAACTAATGCTGACAGGCAGAATGTACTATACGATAGCAAGAGTTAAAGAAAATAAGATACCTCACTCTTGGATCCCCGGCTCTTTCAATGAATACTCACTTTTATACTGTATCATTATTATTGCTCCTGTTATTAGTTTTATAATTAACCCTCATCTTTTCTTGAGATCACATTTAATAGCCCGATGTTTGGGGTTCCACGGCCATAATGTTGTAGTTAAAAAAAAAAAAAAAAAAAATTGAAAACGAGCCTTGTTATTTATCTTTAAAGGTTTTCTTTGTTCTGACTTAATTAAAATGGAATAGATGGAAAATAAACGTTTAGCCCTGTATTTTGCCATGATATAGGTAAGCACATCTGAGAAGGAAAAGATGAAATCCTTAAATCACGGATGTTATTGTTCAATCTAGTATTAAGATATCTCTTATATATATTTCTCTTCTGGTTCGTCCTGCTTCTTCTTCAGACCCGGCCCCCCACACACGGCATTTCTTGGTTCCTATTCTTCCTTTTCCAAAACCTTCCCCACGCTGCCTGCGGCTTCCCATACACCCCCACGCCGCTTATCTCGATTCCTATTCCTTCTTCGGACTACCGTTTTCCCCGCTCCTCTCTCATGACCCCATTGGTGTCACGTCACCGCCCGATATCTAGCCTGACTGCGTGATCTTTTACTTCGGCCATGTCTGGGAGTCTTTTCCGTAGTCTGCTACAGGAAGGTACTCTCTCGACCATTGGCATTGGTTTCGCTAATTGCTATTTTCGTTATACTGCGACGGTTGTTTCCTAAGCCTTTGTTATAAAATGAACGACAGTATCTTCTCTGTCGACGGGTTTTTGTACAACGTTATCTCTATTCTGGGATCTGGCAACTGCCTGTTCCTATTAGTGGGTTATTTCTTGACACAAACGGTTGACGAAGGCAATGCACTCTCACTACGACATAGGGCAGTAGATTTCGTTGCATCACATTGGGACAGATTTGGAGACGCTCTTCCTGTTGTTCTTTCCAACGCAAGTCGAGTTATCACAACAAGTCGTGAGTACTATCAATACATGGCAACATCTGGAGTTTATGGTGGTGAAGCTGAAATTCAAGTTCTTTCCGAGATTCTCCATGCTACCTTTGTCATTTACTTCAAACACGACCCCAACATCCCGCCTTGCATTACGTTTGCACAGATTTGCGTTAATCTACAACAACCAGTCTTCAGCCACGGTCAGTTGTACGTGGCTTTTTCTAGGCTTAGATATTTCGACTCATAATCTGTCATCTCCAGCAAAACACCTATTCACAACTGCATCTTTCAAGAAGTATTTCTTTCTTCTTGATTTCTGAATTTCTTTCTCACCGTTTTCCATTCCTATTCTTACACCCCCGTATGCTGCGGTGGGCGTCAGCTACTTTCATTTATTAATACTTTACAATAGGTTGTGGAGCACAAAAGTAATGAGTTCGCTATGAAGAAAAGACGCCGTCACAGCTGATTGTGGCTCAACTGACTAAGATGGTTGCTTTTCAAATTCTGAGCTATAGTGCAAGCCCGAGTTCGATTCGAATTAAAGAATCACTAAAATTAATAATAATAAAAAAACGATCAGGAGTGAAATCTTTATAACCAATTTGAACTAAATAATTCTGAAAGATACTGTGGAAGGATCACATAAGAGATCTGTTTGGGAATCATCCCCACTTACAATCGCCATCAAAATGCGATGACTAATTGAGGAAGGCAGCTCATAGTATTTACATTAATCCATCTTCTATTCATTGCCATTTGACGTCCATTGAATAAGGAGATAACTAACCCACTATGGTAGATCAGGTTGAATTTGCTCTGCTGCACCAAACATTCAAAGGTGTCAATCCGGAGCACATCAGAGTGGCTGAGAGACACAACGCAGATCAGTCACCGGCACACCGACACACAGACACACACGGGACACTCCAAGGTGGGCAGTGCACGGATCAAGGTTGGCATTAAAGATCCTCTTGAGTGCTGAAGCAACAAAAAGGTGTCGAAAAAGCATTTGCCTTTACCACCAGTATCCCTCTCTCGTGAACACATTGTTCAAGGTCCAGACAGGCGATCAGTAAAAAGTTGTCTTAGTCAAAGCACAGTACAATAATAAAACATTTCATTAAACAAATATGATAGTTGTCCAGTCTGTATCATTCTTAAGTAATCTTCCAGTTACAGAGGCGCAATGCCAGTCACTAACACAGTTACCGTGTAGCCCCCCCAACACTCAAAAGTAAAAACACATTCTACCGGATTAATTTAATATTTAAAAATTTAAACCGCTAAACCTGCCATCAATAACAGTTGAAATCGTCACTCAAATGATTTGTTTTGTTATAACACATGTTTGATATATTTTTACTAGGGGTGTGTGCAACCTGGCGGCCTATGGCAATCTAACCCCACTTCGACAGCTGGCCTTGCTGGCTATCGGTCCATAGTGGTATTTGCTGGTAAATGGAAAAAAAAGAAAAACAGACTCTCTTGGGTAATAATTCACACTGGGTGGGCGTTAGATCCAAACCCACGAATGCCTTATTATGGGGTGGCAACGCTACCGCTGAACCACTACTGTTTTTAGCAGAGTAGATGTACAGTCATATGAAACAGTTTGGGAACCCCTCTTAATTCTTTGGATTTTTGTTTCTCATTGGCTGAGCTTTCAAAGTAGCAACTTCCTTTTAATATACGACATGCCTTATGAACACAGTAGTATTTCAGCAGTGACATTAAGTTTATTGGATAAACAGAAAATATGCAATATGCATCATAACAGAATTAGACAGGTGCATAAATGTGGGCACCCCAACAGAGATATGACATCAATACTTAGCTGAGCCTCCTTTTGCAAATCTAACAGCCTCTAGACGCTGTCCTCCTATAGCCTTTGATGAGTGTCTGGATTCTGGATGGAGGTATTTCTGACCATTCTTCATACAAAATCTCTCCAGTTCAGTTCAATTTGATGGCTGCCGAGCATGGACAGCCTTCTTCAAATCATCCCATAGATTTTCGATGATATTTAAGTCAGGGGACTGTGACGGCCATTCCAGAACATTGTACTTCTCCCTCTGCATGAATGTCTTTGTAGATTTCCAACTGTGTTTTGGGTCATTGCCTTGTTGGAATATCCAACCCCTGCGTAACTTCAACTTTGTGACTGATGCTTGAACATTATCCTGAAGAATGGTTGATATTTGGTTGAATTCATCCAACCCTCGACTTTAACAAGGGCCCCAGTCCCTGAACTAGCCACACAGCCCCATAGCATGATAGGACCTCCACCAAATTTGACAGTAGGTAGCAGGTGTTTATCTTGGAATGCGGTGTTCTTCTTCCGCCATGCAGCAAAGCGCTTTTTGTTATGACCAAATAAATCAATTTTTGTCTCATCAGTCCAAAGCACTTTGTTCCCAAATGAATCTGGCTTGTCTAAATGAGCATTTGCATTGCAAGCGACTCTGTTTGTGGAGTGAGTGCAGAAAGGGCTTCTTTCTCATCACCCTGCCATACAGATGTTCTTTGTGCAAATTGCGCTGAATTGTAGATCGATGTACAGATACACCATCTGCAGCGAGATGTTCTTGCAGGTCTTTGGAGGTGATCTGTGGGTTGTCTGTAACCATTCTCACAATCCTGTCATATGCCGCTCCTGTATTTTTCTTTGGCCTGCCAGACCTGAGTTGGTTTAACAGCAACTGTGCCGGTGGCCTTCCATTTCCTGATTCCATTCCTTACAGTTGAAACTGACAGTTTAAACCTCTGAGATGGCTTCTTGTAGCCTTCCCCTAAACCAGGAGACTCAACAATCTTTGTTTTTATATCTTTTAAGAGTTACTTTGAGGATCCCATGCTGTCTGTCACTCTTCAGAGGAAAGTCAAAGGGAAGCACAACTTGCAACTGACCACCTTAAATACCTTTTACCACTCATGATTGGACACTCCTGTCTATGAAGTTCAAGGCTTAACCAATTCAACCAATTTGGTGTTACAAGTAATCTGCATTGAGCAGTGACAGGCATTCAAATCAGCACAATGACAAGGGGACTCACATTTGTGCACAGCCAGTTTGTCACATTTGATTTAATTTCATACAACTAAATACTGCGTCACTAAAAATCTTTCTTCGGAAAACACTGCAGTACTCCGATGTTCCTAGGAAATGAAAGACACACCACTGTTATCTTTTATGTTGAAATGAGAGTAAATTATTATGCATGCTGAGAGTGGTTTCCAAACTTTTTCATATGACTGTAGATACTGTATGTTTTTTATGCATGTAATAAAGACGAAAACAATTATATATAGATGTACAGTAATCCCTCCTCGATCGCGGGGGTTGCGTTCCAGACCCCCCGCGATAGGTGAAAATCCGCGAAGTAGAAACCATATGTTTGTATGGTTATTTTTATATATTTTAAGCCCTTATAAACTCTCCCGCACTGTTTATAAATATTCTCCGCAGAGTTATACAGCATAATCCCTTTGTATTCTCTTAGATATTAGGTAAGATTCATTGAAATTATGTATATAAACACACTGTTTATATACAGTAAAACCTAAATATTATTTTAAAGATATTGAGTGTCTCCGATATCACATATGTTACAGCCATTACGATAGACAGGCCACCAGCAATAAATACGTACAATGCAAGAAAAATAGTATACAGTAAATGTGTGTACAGTGACACTAAACGTACGTACATGTACTAAGCACTGTAAGAAGAAAATTAATTATGGTTACTCACCAACAATGACACGATGACTTGTCCGATAACAATGAGTTTAATTTTACTGCACAACAAAGGAGAGCGTTACAGCCCTTGTAAAGGAGCCACTTCAGGCGATTGTGTAGCACTGCCATTGTTCTTCTTCTGGCAGTCTTCAATCCAAATCCCTAAAGCAGATTCCATCCAGACTACTGCCTTATTACATCCACTTACAACTCGTTTTGCACCCTGGTTAAAAGGACACTGCGGCCATAGATCTTATATTCCTTTCCTACTTTTTAAATAAAAAGAATCGTAGCCTTCAACAAATCCAAAACGTTTACCTTTTCGGCAATCGTTAACATCTTCTTCTTGCACTTGGGCACGGCCCCTGAAGCAGTAGCAGATTGTTTTGGAGCCATAATGAAGGGCTTGACTATGCACAAAGATAAACACTAAAGAGCACAACTCTTTACACAGCAAAACACGTTGATGCTGAATGAGCGAGACGAGACTTCCTGGTTAACACTGCATTCAGCACGCAGGAGCTCAACTGCGTGCTCTGATTGGTTAGCTTCTCAGTCAGGAGAACTTAACTGCGTGCTCTGATTGGTTAGGTTCTCAGCCATCCGCCAATAGCGTCCCTTGTATGAAATCAACTGGGCAAACCAACTGAGGAAGCATGTACAGGAAGTAAAAAGACACATTGTCCGCAGAACCCGCGAAGCAGCGAAAAATCCGCGTTATATATTTAGTTATGCTTTCATATAAAATCCGCAATAGAATGAAGCCGCGAAAGTCGAAGCGCGATATAGCGAGGGATTACTGTATACTATAAGGGCGGCATGGTTGCACAGTGGGTAGTGCTGCTGCCTCGCAGTTAGGAGACTCAAGTTTGCTTCCCGGGTCCTCCCTGCGTGGAGTTTGCATGTTCTCCCCGTGTCTGCGTGGGTTTCCTCCCACAGTCCAAAGACATGTAGGTTTGGTGCATTGCCGATCCTAAATTGTCCCTAGTGTGTGCTTGGTGTGTGTGTGTGTGTGTGTGTGTGTGTGTGTGTGTATATGCCCTGCGGTGGGCTGGCATCCTGCTCGGGATTTGTTTCCTGCCTTGTGCCCTGTGTTGGCTGGGATTGGCTCCAGCAGACCCCCATGACCCTGTAGTTAGGATGTAGCGGGTTGGATAATGGATGGATCGATGTATACTATATGACGTATGTTGAGTGTTGCATGAAAACGTTGCACGAGGCGAACAGTGGATATTTATGAGATTATTATAGTGAGAGAGGTGTCGTCACCTGTATTACTAAAGCTCTTCTTTTCAGCATTATGTATTCTACAAGTTGCCATTTGTATGAATTACGGTTTTATTTTTGCCACTATGTATTATTGGGCACAATCACGTAAAAGGTTTTGATCATCGACAAACATTCATTTCGCCTGACAATTCTTTTGACTTTTTGAGCTCTGTTGATGCCATATGTACTTCAAACGGGAGCTCAATGAATAATGATTTGAAGCACTGAGCAGACGTGCGCACTGGGACTGAATCGTGACACGTGGTTTGAAGAACTGAGCAGACATGCACACTGGTTACTGAACCGTTAAGGCAGTTGAAGCGGTGAACAGTTAAAGGAGGCTTTGTAAAGCCTCAACACACTCGAAGGCATTGACCTCTATACTGTTAAAGTCCATCAGACACTTAACTCACTAGTTATATTTTCTAATTCTTATTAACACTACACAATTCAGTTGATATACAGTAGTTAAGTGACGGCCTGAAACGACAATTCAGGTAGCTGCTGAGAATTCATTATTGTTATTGTGGATTGCTGTGATTTTCTTTGTCTGATACATACTGTAGTGTCAAAGATATATTGTCATATATCAACTTTATATACAGTGGGTATAGGAAAGAATCCCCCCTTTCGAAATATTTCCATTTTTATTTTGCTTTACTGCCTTAAATAAAAACACACAGACCAATATTTTTTCCAGCTTTACTTACTCAATGCAATCTAAAACATCCAAGTGGAAGATATCACAGATACAGTTCTGAAGAATTAAAAAAATAAATAAAAAACAAGAAATCCTGAAATGATTAAAGGATCCCCCCTCCTAAACTCAATGCCCACCATTTCCATTGCAGACCATGGTTACTGGGTTCCTTCTACCTGTGATCAGTTGTAATCAGTGCGATTAGTGAAGCTGTTCCTGGAGCATTCATTCCTTTGCTTGGTAGAGCAACTGACAGCAAACAACTGACTTTGGGTGGCAAGCCATTTTCAAAAGATCTCTGGGATGGAGTTGTGGACAGACTTAAGGCAGGAGATGGAAAACAAAAAAATCTCAAAGGCTTTATCAATCCCAAGGAGCTCAGTAAAGTCATAATAAAGAAGTGGCGAGTGTCTGGTGCTACTAGGAACATCCCTGGATCTGGCTGTCCCTCCAAACTGGATGGAAGAGAAAGGAGGAAACTGGTAAGAGAAGCTACCAAGAAACCAATGGCCACTTTGAAGGAGTTACAGGATTTTGCAGCAAAAAGTGGTAACTGTGTGCAGGTGACAACAATTTCACAAGCGCTCCACAAGTGTGACTTATTCAGGAGTCGCCGCAAGGAAAGAGCCACTTCTGAGGAAAGGCCACATGAAGGCTCGTTTGAGCTTTGCCAGAATGCACCTTGAAGATTCTGATGTCAAGTGGAAAAAGGTCTTCTGGTCAGATGAGACCAAAATCGAACTCTTTGGCCTCCATACCAAGCGGTACACCAATGCAGCTCACCATCCTCAACACACCATACCGACAGTAAAGCATGGAGGGGGCAGCATCCTGTTGTGGGGGTGTTTCTCTGCCACAGGGCCGGGGCTCTTATTAGGGCAGAAGGAAAAATGGATGGGGCAAAATCCCGTCAATTTCTTAAGGAAAACCTGCTACCCTCTGCCAGAAAGTTGAAGATGGGCAGAATGTTCACCTTTCAACACGACAACGACCCGAAGCACACAGCAAAATTGACCACACAGTGGCTGAAGAAGAAAAAAGTGAATGTCCTCCTGTGTCCAGTCAGAGCCCAGAGCTAAATGACACTGAACATCTGTGGAAAGATCTGAAGATAGCAGACCACCAACACTCACCATCCAATTTGACCGAACTTGAACAGTTAAACTGTAAAGAAGAGTGGGGGGCAAATACTGAATGGGCTCAATCTAGGTGTGCAAAGCTGATAGAGAACTGACAGTAATTCACCTGCCACTTCGCATACGAAGTATAAAGAAAGTATAATGATGAAAAAAATTGAACCTCAAGATTTTGATGAATCTTAACGTTTTAGACCTCGCCAAGTCTGAAAATACCGTTTACTAGAATTATGTCTGTGTGTAAACACGGTAGCATAGATGGATGAAATTTGGCATGTGGTCGTTACACCAAAATTGTAGATCTCTATTAACTTTTGGGCCAAATCCATCAACCAGAAGTGATACTTTACCTGAACACATACTCAATTTTTTTTTTTATTCATGCAGCTGCAGAGTCTAATTTAATCAACTTTACTTTAATAATAATTGATCAATATATTTTTAATTTGATTTGTTGTTGAAGGTTCTTTAATTTATGTAATATAATTCTTGTCTTGCAGTTTACTCCTCAAATATCCATCCCCATATCTGAGTACACGAGAAAGTCGCGGGGAGACCACTCCTGATTTTTGAAAATAAAATGGCACTGATTGAGAGACTGACTAGGTCGTAATACAAGATCTATATATTGTTGCTAACCAATCACTTTTGCTTTAAAAATGTCGTTTAACAATGAAACGATACAAACCTTGTAAAATTCCTGAGTTGGCAATGTCTCTACTGAACTACAGGTAGGTAAGCAAAGAGAGTCTGCCAAGTGATGAAAAGCTAAACATACTAATGTGTTTTTGTATTTGTGCTATATTTATTCATTTATCTTTTTTTAGTTAATATCCATCATTATTGATAGCAGATATTGTGAAAAGAAACCAACAGCAGAATTATGTTTTAAAATATTTGTCCCCATTTTTTCAATGTTTCTCTCTCTCTCTCAAAATAGATAGTTGAAATATCATATTCTTTTTGTTCTTAACATCAGCCATATCATACATATTGCATACCAGGGATTTTTCCTGCCTTGCCTTCAAACCTGCTGGGATAGGCTCCAGGTTCCTGCTCTGATAAACAGTTTTAGCTAATGTATATATTGTTCTTAATCTCAGATGCTGTCTCTGTCATTTTGTGCCTGTCCGTACTCTTATTACCTGCTCTTGCTCTGCTCATTATGGGTTTACTGTTCTTATGGTGGGCTATTCAAGTCTCACTGCCCCTAACCTTGACACTACACGCTTGTTTTTCTTTGTTTCCCTCAATATAGCTAGGTGGGGTCTGCACACTGATTCAAGCCTAAGAGCCTTGTTCTTCCTAAGCCCCCGTGATTTTCATGGTCACACCTGTCACAACACAGTAGATTCTGTTTTCTGACTTTTGATCTTTTCAGGCCAGCAGGTGGCAAAATTCTGTCTATAAATTGTTTGTGCCTGAGATGGAATCAGAAATCAATATGGCTGGTAGGAAATAACAGAGCCCAATATTAGAGCTTTTTGAACCACAATATTGAAGGCATTCATTATAAGCACATTGTCATTGGAGCGGGATATGTTGTGTGCTGTAGACATTTAGAGTAAAAAAACCCTCACACCTTAAAATTTACCTAAATTTCATTACAAATTGGCCCATTCTGGGCAATAAAAGGAAAAGAAAAAAGTGTCAACAGTCAGTGCAGATTTGTTCAGCACAAATGACATAGAAAATATTTCAAAAATTATAAAATTGTGTGGGTGGCACGGTGGCACAGTGGGTAGCGCTACTGCCTCGCAGTAAGGAGACCTAAGGTTTGCTTCCCGGGTCCTCCCTGCATGGAGTTTGCATGTTCTCCCCGGGACTGTGTGGGTTTCCACCGGGTGCTCCAGTTTCCTCCCACAGTCCAAAGACATGCAGGTTAGGTGCATTGGCGATCCTAAATTGTCCCTAGTGTGTGTGTGTGTGTGTGTGTGTATGTATGTGCCCTGCGGTGGGCTGGCACCCTGTCCAGGGTTTGTTTCCTGCCTTATGCCCTGTGTTGGCTGGGATTTGCTCCCCTGTGACCCTGTAGTTATGATATAGCGGGTTGGATAATGGATGGATGGATAAAATTGTGTAAAATTGTTCATATTCAGTATCCGGTTTTGATTATGCTTGTTTTTATCAGACAAAAACAAAACCAAAGTGTAAACTGTGTGGTGTAGTGTAGTAAACTTCCACTAACATTAAACTCATATCCAAACTCGTTAAGTGTACAGTTCTGTCTCATTGTGACACAAAAACTAAACTCCATAGGAGCTCTTTAACCATACAATAATTACTAAAACTAAAACTGAAACTAAAATATACTGTATATAAAATTAAAATAGAAATGTCTTTGTAAAATAAAAACAAAACTAAAACTAAAAATACAAAATGAAGAAAAACTAAAACTAAATTGAATTTCCAAGTAAGGTCAGAAAAAATATAGAAATAAAAACTAATATAAAAAGGCAAAACTATAATAACCTTGTCCTGTACAACTCTGTACTTCTCTGCCACTCCCGACTTCCTCATACAATATCACAGCTCAGCATTTCTCAACCTTTAAGTATTTGTGACCCGAGTTTTCATAACATTTTTAATCGTTCCCCCTAATGTTTTTTTGAAAGGAGCCCACTCATACCAATTTGTTTTTTTTAAATTAATGATATATCATAGGTGCATATTTTATTATACCTACTTAACTTTTATCGACATTTATCTAACTCTATATTTATTTTTCTAGTATCAGAATGTAGTTTAAGTTAAGTTGTTTTGGTTTCAATAGATGTATTTTTCATATTTTCGATTTGTTTTCTTTTTTTCACATCTTTGTGCCCCCCTTTTAGTTACTTCGCGCCACCCCTATGGGGGCCCGCCCTACAGGTTGAGAACCGCTGACACATCTCCTCTCTTCTCACCCTGTCTTATGCTTTCTCCAGGTCCATGAAGAGGCAATGCAACTCCTTCTGGCCTTCTCTAAACTTCTCCATCAACATCCTCAGAGCAAACATCCCAGCTGTGGTGCTCTTTCTTGACAGGAAACCATCCTGCTGCTCACTAATCATCACCTCACTTCTTAACTGAGCTTCCACTACTCTTTCCCATAACTTCATGCTGTGGCTCATCAATTTTATTAGTGACTAGCAAAATACCTGCGCTTCGCAGTGGAGAAGTAGTGTGTTAAAGAAGTAATGAAAAAGAAAAGGAAACATTTTAAAAACAA
>JANRMT010027041.1:16823939-16853939 GCA_026402145.1 Polypterus bichir lapradei | reverse complement strand
TTTTTTCTCCCCACGTGGGGGATGCTCTCCCATCAGAGCTGAACACGATCAGATACAGTGCCAATGTTTGAAGTTGGAGTGTACCTACCTTCCACTTGGCCAGAATTACATTTTTTTTTTATTATTGATTTTTAAAGTTTGTCCTGTTTTATAACTATGTGGGCGGAGCCACGAAGGACAGCTAGTTTTCAATATACAGTGCCTTCCATGATGTTTGGGACAAGGACACATTTTTCCTTGAATTACCCCTCCGCTCCACAGTTTAAAACAGGGGTCCTCAATTACAGTCCAGGAGGGCCACAGTGGTTGGTGGTTTTCCTTCCAGCCAGTTTCCTAATTAGAAGACAGTCCTTGCTAATAATGAAACTTGATATTTAACTCTTTGGCTTATTAGTGCTTTCATTCTCGAAGAGAAATTTTAATTGCACTGTAGAGTTTCCTTTACTGAGAACATTCTACATGTGTTTTATGGACCAAAACAGATTTAAACTTAATAGTCCTTCCAGTTCCCCTCTCGTTTAATTCTAAATGTTTTTTAACACAGATACTTCATGGTGCATATGCACAGGTTTAAAAGGAGCCATGTTAGCTGGAGAGCTGAGAGCTGGGCACATGGGCGGCAGCTAAAAGGCCTGAATGAGAGTAATTCCATGCCAGACCAGGGGGTGGCGGGGTGCTCTGACTCTCTCTCTCTCACTTCTCTGCAGACCAATTACAGGAAATTCCACCTGGCCCTGATGATGTCACTTCCTGTCCCAGCCCCCATTACGTCACTTCCTGTTCCTGCCCTGATGACGTCACTTCCTGTACTGGCCTGTAAAGCCGCCATCTTTCCTTTATCCAGTCAGTTCTGTTTTGGATTCTGATCTCTACACCATTTATTATGATTTTGCTACCAGGATATAATATATGAGTGGCAAACCTTTTTGGACTCTTTGTCAATTCTTGTGATACTGCATTTCATTATTAATTAACGTCTGGTAAAGAAAACAGGCAACAATTAAAACTTAAATGCAGCTGCTAAAAACTAAAATATTCAATTAAGGGTTCTGAATTGTGGCAGGCAAGATAACTAAAATTAAGCTCAAAAAACGCAATGCTTTAGCAGTAAATTAATTAAGAAATGGGTTGAAGTGAAAATCTGCAGCCACTGCGGACCCCCAGGACTGTAACTGAGGACCTCTGATCCACAATGTAATTAAAAGTTCAAAGTTTATTGTCATGTGCAACAGTAAGAAAACATGTTTCCCTGTACAATGAGATTCTTTCTTTGCTGTTCATACCAAATGCCAAAACCAATATATAAAGATAAACATAAAAGTATAAAAAAAGAATAGAAGTATAAAGTGTAATGTGCAGGTAGATGTGTGATGAACAAGTCAAATACAGTTGTGTGAGGCAGATAGAATGAGGTGGTCCGTGGTTATAAACTTGAGTCAGTTATTTAGGACTCTAATGGCCTTAGGGAAGTCTTGCATTTCATACGTCTGTACCTCCTGCCTGAGGGTAGAAGTGTGAACAGTTCGTGTTGGGGGTGAGTCGAGGCAGATCTCCTGTGAACTCTGCAGTTGTAGATGCTTTGCAGAGAGAGCAGTGGGGTCCTGGTGATCTTCTCAGCAGTCTTTACCACTCTCTGCAGGCGTTTGCGGTCCATTGCAGTAGTGTAATCAGACCACTAGGACAGCATTTTTTCACTTAAGAAACATAAGTTAGACCTCTTATATCACTGAAAGATGCTGAGAAATTAGTTCACGCGTTTGTTTTCAGTCGACTAGATTACTGTAACGCACTCCTCTCAGGACTACCCAAGAAAGACATAAATTGTTTGCAACGAGTGCAGAATGGAGCTGCTAGAATCCTAAC
Source organism: Polypterus bichir lapradei (assembly GCA_026402145.1). NCBI lineage: Eukaryota > Metazoa > Chordata > Cladistia > Polypteriformes > Polypteridae > Polypterus > Polypterus bichir. The sequence goes on along the minus strand of JANRMT010027041.1, from coordinate 16,852,076 downwards.
TAGGAAAAGAAAATCCGAGCACATTTCTCCAGTTCTGATGTCACTACACTGGTTACCTGTGTCATTCAGGATTGACTTTAAAATTCTGTTTATGGTTTATAAAGCCTTAAATAATCTCGCCCCTTCTTATATATCGGAGTGTCTGACACCTTATATTCCAAATCGTAACCTCAGATCCTCAAATGAGGGTCTCCTTAGAATTCCAAGAACAAAACTTAACAGAAGTGGTGAGGCGGCCTTCTGCTGCTATGCACCTAAAATCTGGAATAGCCTGCCAATAGGAATTCGCCAGGCTAATACAGTAGAGCACTTTAAAACACTGCTGAAAACACATTACTTTAACATGGCCTTTCTATAACTTCAATTTAACTTAATTTAACTTAATCCTGATACTCTGTATGTTCGTTTTCCTCATAATAACTATTCAGGGTAAAATCCATACCGACCCCTACTCTCTTTTCTGTTTCTTTTTCCGGTTTCTTTGTGGTGGTGGCCTGTGCCACCACCACCTACTCAAAGCTTCATGATGCTCCAACATTGATGGATGGATTAAAAGGCAGAATTCTACATGACCATCATCATCAAGCCCTTCCGTGAGAACCCTAAATCCAAAGAGGACTGTTTCATTTATGTTAGGTAGAATGCCCAGAGGGGACTGGGTGGTCTCACGGTCTGGAATCCCTACAGATTTTATTTTTTTTTCTCCAGCCGTCTGGAGTTTTTTTGTTTTTTCTGTCCCCCCTGGCCATTGGACCTTACTCTTATTCGATGTTAATTAATGCTGATTTATTTTGTTTTCTTATTGTGTCTTTTATTTTTCTATTCTTTATTATGTAAAGCACTTTGAGCTACTGTTTGTATGAAAATGTGCTATATAAATAAATGTTGTTGTTGTTGTGTTGCCGTACCACACGGTGATGCAGCTGGTCAAGATGCTCTCAACAATACAGCTGTAGAAGTTGTCGAGGATCATAGTCGACGTACCAAACTTCCTCAGCCTCCTCAGAAAGTACAGCCGCTGCTGAGCCCTCTTGACCAGCTGTGTGGTGTTAAGTGTTCAAGTGAGGTCCTCACTGATGTAGATGCCCAAGTATTTAATGCTGCTCACCCTCTCCACTTCATGTCCTCAGATGAACAGCGGCTGGTGAGCTCTCCTCTCCTTTCTCATGTCCACTATCATCTCCTTCGTCTTGTCTATGTTGAGGGTGAGGTTGTTGTCCTCACACCATGACGCCAGACTGTCCACCTCCCTCCTGTAGGATGCCTCATCCCCACCAGTGATGCGTCCTATCACTGCAGTGTCATCTGCGAACTTTAGGATGATGTTATCTTTGTGGGAGGCAACACAGTCCTGGATGAACAGGGTGTAGAGGATGGGGCTGAGGATGCATGACTCTTAGTTATTGTCTGTTATACCTGCAATGTTATCTCTCTAACTTTTTAACTCTTTAATTTAATATTATTTTTTATCAGTATGCTGCTGCTGGAGTATGTGGAGGTGGAGTATTGGGATTAATAAAGTATCTATCTATCTATCTATCTATCTATCCCCGTGAGGTGCCTGTGTTTGTGATAATGGTGGCTGAAATCCCATTACCAATCCTGACAGACTGGGGCCTGCCAGTCAGAAAGTCTACGAGCCAGTCACAGAGGGTGGGGTGAAGGCCAAGTGCAGACAGTTTATTGGTGAGTTAATGGGGGATAACCGTGTGAAAGGCAGAGCTGTAGTCAACAAAGAGCATCCTCATGTAGGAGTCTTTGATGAGAGGGAATAATGTAGTGCGGCCGTGATGGCATCTGAGGTGGACCTGTTGGGCATACTGCAGGGCGTCCAGGGTGTCCGATATGATGCTCTGAATATCAGCAAGGATGGAGTTCTAATTAGGTGTGAGAGACGACTGGCAGCTCAGCCCGGCTGGGACGCTCCGGAGATGGAAAGACGGGGGAAGGCAGCTATTTGTGGACACTGCCTCCCCCAAAACGATAGATGGCAGCTCCTCTGGAATGCAGCAGTGCCCAGGATTCTCGCAGGGCATCCTGGGACATGGAGTTTAATTTCTCAGCCCTTTTGGTTGCCGTGGGTGCTGCCAGGGGGAGCTGTGAAAGGACCTGGGGAGTCATGCTTGTACCTTGGAGTACTAATCGATTACGACGATGGAAGCCTCAAAGTACTTCCGGGTTGATTAAAATCCGAATTCACCGTCTGACCCGGAAGTGCTGGGAAATTACGTGGGGAGAAACAGCAGAAGCACTTCCGGATCAAGAACTATATAAAAGGACGGCTGAAGACCCAGCAAGCGAGCCAGAGTTGGGCGGAGGTGGACAAAGCTTGCTTGGAGGTGTGGAGGAGAAAGAGAATTGTATTGTGTGGATCATTTAATTGTGTATTGGTGGCTGTGGTGCTTGAGGGCATTGTTAATCAGAGGAAAAGCAACTAAACGCTTTGTGACAAAGGTGCTATATAGCGCCCGACCTGGCACAGACTGACGCAGAGGCACGTGTAAAATCACACAGGCTTTTATTTTCTCTTCAGCCGTGGGGCACGTCTTCCCCGTGCCCCACAGGCCCAACACAGTCCCAAAGCACTTTGTACAACACCAACAACTCTCCACCTTGCACCACCACTCCTCTCAGGCAACCTCGTCCTCTTCCTCCCGATTCTGGCCCTTTAGTGGTGGAGGCTGGCCCGTTTTATAGCCCACTCGGAAGTGTTCCAGGTGCTTGACCACCTGGTCCCAATTGCACCTCTGGGTGGGGCTGATGACTCGTCCAGCCAGATTCTTGAGTCTCGGCAGCGCCCCCTAGTGGCCACCCCAGCTCCTAACCAGGCTGTGGAGGACTCCATGTCCCATGGAGCCACACGGGAGACTGGGGAATTAACATCGGCCAGGGAGGCTGCCACCAAGCATCCCGGGGGAGGTATTGAGCTGTCCATGGTGGCTCACCTGGAACATATGCAGCAGGGCTGTCCCAGCTGGGCATGGGCCCCGGCCATCCCTCACAGCTTCTTATTGCTTTTACATTGTGTCCTGAGGGTCTGCCTGTTGGGGTTAAAGGGGCAACAGCAACCCCGAGCATCATACATAGGGAACTGGCTGGAATGAAAACCTGTAGCCACCGCAGCCCTCCAGGACCGTAATTGAGAACCCCTGGTTTAAAATTACAAATCAAACAACTCAGACTTTTGTTTAAGGGGATTTGCATACATGTCCTTGAAGTGGGGAGACCACCTGAACAACAGAGGAAAATCTGACCCCCTTCATCCAGACCAGGGACTCAGGAGCCTATCCCAGCTATAGCATTGGGTATATGGTAGGAACAAACCCTGGACAGGGCTGTGGTATAGCGGGTCTGCGGCTTCCAATAAAAAAAGGCTGGGTTTTAAATCCGTATAGCCGTACCGTTCTCCGTGGGCGCGATTGCATGACCGCGGGGAGTTAATGGGGTAGTTGGAGCGAGTCGTACTTGCACATGCAGGTGCGATCGTTCTCAATTGCTTCATTGGCTTCCTGCAGTGTGTGATTAAGGCCCACGGAGATGGGAGTGTATATATATATATATATATATATATATGGGTCGGCACAAAAAAAGAAGGGGGAATCAAAGAAGTTAAAATACATGAAAGGCAGGCTTGGGAATGACGATCCACCTGGAGGGAGGAAGCAGTGTGAGCTAGGGCCCCATGTGGGTGCGGTCATTCTCGATTGCCTCATTGGCTTCCTGCGGTGTGTGATTAAGGCGCTGCGCCCATGGAAGTGCGTGGACGTGTATATATACGGATCGACACCAGAATGGGGGAAGAAAAGGAATGGAAGAATATAGACGGTGTGAGATATGGCCGGTCATTCATCCCGGCCAATAACCCCAGGCCGCTAGATGGAGCTCTCCTTGCAGCATGGAGGTGCCCCAAATGCCAGCAGGGAATTATGGACAACGAAGTTTTTATGCACAGCCCTGCTGGCTACCGTGGGGACCACCAGGAGTCGCTGCAGGGAGGCACAAGGACATCTATTTTCCCTACAACCCAGAAGTACGTCCCAGTCACATGGATAGAAGGAATGATGTGCTTCTGGGATGAAAAAGAAGAGTTTTTGATCTGACCCGGAGGTGCTAAGAAGTCACATGGACTGAGGGTTCAGAAGCACTTCTGGGTCACGGACTATAAAGGACTCTGGGAAATCCCAGACAAACGAGCTGAGCTGGGTGGTAGGGTGGCAACGCGTCTGGGAGAGAGGAGGATTATTGATTATTGGAGAATTGATTTGTTTATTATTTATGAGAATTGTGGAGAGGAGCGTGCTTTGTGCACTTATTTATAATAAATATTATTATTGGACTTTGACCTGGTGTCTGACGTATACAACGGATAGAGGAAGAAAGAAAAAGGAGGTAAATGAACAGTAAAGAGCAGTTTTAGCAGGAGGATCTGGACACCTGAGAATAGGAAGCCAAATGAGCTAGGGCCCTGCGAAGGAGCGTTAGTTGGCGGCGCTCTGGGGGCTAGTTTGCCCCACTGAAAGTTCAAGTGAGTGGGGTGAGCAGGGCAGGTGTCCTCCCGAGGGATCAGAGGAGTGACTGCAGGAGCGTAAAAGATGAAGGGAGGAGAGCTGACCTCGGACAGTCTGGCAGTGACGTCCAGAACAACAACAACAACATTTATTTATATAGCACATATTCATACAAACAGTAGCTCAAAGTGCTTTACATAATAAAGAATAGAAAAATAAAAAAACACAATATGAAAACAAAATAAATCAGCATTAATTAACATCGAATAAGAGTAAGGTCCAATGGCCAGGGGGACAGAAAAAACAAAATAAAAACTCCAGACGGCTGGAGAAAAAAAATAAAATCTGTAGGGATTCCAGACCATGAGACCGCCCAGTCCCCTCTGGGCATTCTACCTAACATAAATGAAACAGTCCTCTTTGGATTTAGGGTTCTCACGGAAAGGCTTGATGATGAAGGAGGCCAAGACGGAGGTTGGCTAAAGGAGTTCACGGCTGTTGGGACTCCGCCAGCTGCGAATTCTGGGTGAGCCGGGGAGAAAGAAGGGTGTGCCGAGATGGAGATGATAGAGACTGCAATTTAAAGGATTTATTTATTAGATTTTTTTCCCCCTGGACACTCGTTTTGATGGATTATTTATTGAACCTGCGGCACTGCAATTTTGTTTGGACACTGTTTGTTGTTTTAATAAAAGCACTTTGGCACTTTTTGGATATATCACCTGGCTTCATGCGAGATCTGTCCTAATTTGTCAGCTCATCTCGGTTAGAACTACCGATGGTGTTGAGGTTCAGGGATCCCATAAGGACATTGGGACCACGGAGAGAACCTGCATTGTCACAAGGGCGCCAGTCCATCACAGGACAAACACACACTCACACCAGCGCCAACTTAGCATCACCAGTTCTTCAGACAGTGGGGGTAACCTAGGCAAACATGAGGAAAAAATGCAACCTGCACCCAGGGAGAACTTGGGTTGTGCACCTTCAGGCAAGGCGGCAGCGGCACCACCGTGCCACCCACAGAGGAAGGTGCCATCACCAAACCTTCATGCAAAAGAGCGGATTAGAGTTTTGCAGAAGATATAGATTTTCAACCTTCTCTTTTTTTAAAAAAAATATTTTTACTTGTACCACAAAATTACAGTTTTGGCAAAAAATTGTCATAATTGAGCAATATTGAAAATGTAAGTAGAGTGAGAGAGCCCTGATTTTACACACACCTTCTCACTTTGCCCAAACTCCCATGTTGGAGGTGCCATCAAACATCTGCTGAAGGAGAAGCTCCCAGGGAACAGGAAGGAAATTGGCCTGATGATGGAGCGGCGGGTCGGCCATCTCCCCCTTACAGCTCTTCAAGTTGACAGACCAGTCCGAATCGGACAAAGGGAGGAAGTGAAGGGTCTGCCTCTGCTCCGTCTGCGTAACCTGCCACTGACGGGGTCCTGGAAGGGTGACGAGACAAAGACGTGGCCGGTCAGACTGTCGAGCTGCACTGGTTAGCACTAGCAGACTGGTACTTGGATTTCCAGGCAGTCGAGGGCCGGGGGTACACAGGAGCAACATCAAGGGTCTAATCTGACTGACGGCTGTTGGGGAGACCTGGACATGAAGTGGGCACGGCTGCTGCTCGTCTCTCTCATCTCAGGTAGGACAGCTACAGTACTTATGTTGTTTATTGCCGAAGCCTGACCTGGTGCCATTTAGACAAGAAATGCGTGCTTATTTGTGAGAGGGAAGCAGGCAGCAACTGGAAAGCTTCAAGTCAGGATGAGAATTGCAATTCAGTTCAGTTCAGTTTTATGGTGTACTGTACAGCGAGGAGTATTTGTTATTTGTCCTGCTCCAGCAGAAACATTTCAAAATGATTTAATTAATCTATTTAAAGAATCTTTCCATCTGTTTTCTGAACCTCAGTACCATACTAGGTTGTCGGAGGTCCAAAGTCAGCAGCTGGATAGAGTTGTCAGTCTTGGATAGGGACACTGGACTCACCCGCATGGGGAAAATTCACTGAGAATACTGGTGAAAACCAGACACCATAATAATATAAACTCCAGCAATAAAGAGGACAATAAATATATTCTGTTTGGTTTCTGGCCAGGGTCAGTTCTCGTCTTTCTCACACTGCTATGAATTTAGCCACTTGCTCTGTGCCACCTTGAATTGGGCAAGCATGTTAGAATAACAGATGTGTTCACGAGTGGGTCAGTCAGTCGCGCTCCTTACGCTTTGTCTGCTCAGTTTGTGTTTTCTTGCAGACGTTTCCTTCCCTCCTTCCTTCCTCCATCCTCTTCACTGTATGGAGACTCTGTATGGGGGGGTTGGTGGGACTCAGAAGAGCCTAACAGTCACTAAGTTGGTTGTCCTTCTATGCTCTTTGCCCCAGAAAGCATTTTCTTCTGCACACTCCATCCACTTCTATAAAGAGCATTTTTGCGAGCTCATTATGGATGGAGAGGAGTGGCACAATGGCATCCGATATCCCAATAACACCCATTGATTTCTAAAGGATGGAGCACAATGGACCAATGACCTGGGCTCAAGTGTCATCTTCCATTTTGATTGGAGTTTGCATGTTCTCCCTGTGTCCATACTGAATTTCTTCCAGTTGTTCAGTTTTTCTTAAAGTATGATACTGGTATTTTTCAAGTGGAAGTTATTACTTCACACACATAATATATATGTATTCACCACACAAAATTGTGTTCTAAAGTTAATTGCTTTCTATAAATTTAAAAAAATATATATCTTTCCTGCACTGGCACAGAGGATAAGCTTAAAAACTTAGCAAATATGTTCATTTTTCAGTTCATATCCATCCATCCATTTTTCAACCTGCTGAATCCGAGCACAGGGTCATGGGGGTCTGCTGGAGCTAATCCCAGCCAACACAGGGCGCAAGGCAGGAATCCAATCCCGAGCAGGGTGCCAACCCACCACAATTCATCCATCCATCCATCCATCCATCCATTTTTCAACCTGCTGAATCCGAGCACAGGGTCATGGGGGTCTGCTGGAGCTAATCCCAGCCAACACAGGGCGCAAGGCAGGAACCAATCCCAATCAAGGTGCCAACCCACCACAGGGCACACACACCAAGCCCAATTTAGAATCGCCAATGCGCCTAACCTGCATGTCTTTGGACTGTGGAAGCAAACCCACGCAGACACGGGGAGAACATGCAAACTCCACTCAGGAAGGACCCGGGAAGTGAACCCAGGTCTCCTAACTGTGAGGCTGCAGTGCTACCCACTGCACCACCATGCTGCCCCACTTCGTATTCACAAACTGTGAAAATTTTCAAATTCTAATTAGCATAAACCAAATAAATAAATAAATAGAGAGTGATTAATTCCTTTTGTTATTTCTACTGTGCTTGAGCATGTCTGATCATTGTCATTTTCATGAACTGAGACATGCAAAGCTGTTCAGTTATATGACAAACGTTACGGAGTAACAGAAATGGAAGGCAAACATTATTACAGCAAGTAACCATAATGGATATCAAGTGAATGTGGCCGCTCTGATGGTAAATTACATGGTGGCCAGATTTTCAAAGTCCTAAAGCTGGACACTTACGTAACATTTATGCCCACCATGAAGCCATCCTTCACTGAAAAAAAGGGACATGGCAGGTTGTTACATTTACAAGAATGTATGTACTTTATATTACGTGTATTGTTTATGTTCCACTTTTGAACATAACTCGATCATGTTTATTTTATTGAATCTTGTGGGATGTGCAATATACTAATATCAGTCATTTAGGCAGAAGTCAAAATAGTTATATTTAGTCCTCACCGGAAATTAATACGCGCCAAGCGGCTTTATCCTCAGCAGAGGTTGTATAACTTGGCGGCAAAGTCACGTGACTTTCAAAGACTCAACAGGTTGTTCGTTCGAGTTATTGTCGCTGGTTAACAGCAAAAAGTTTGTGAAATAAAAGTTAAAAAAAAAATAAAAACACACACAACAAGAAATATTCAGATTTTCATTTAAAAATACTTAATCACACAGATTAACGTTACTCCGTTTTGCGTTTTTTGCATTCTCTTTTAATTTTTTATTAAAGCACCAGAATTAAAAGCTTTTTAAAAGCAACTAAGTATTTCAAATAAGGTCAAAACTGAAATCCGTTTTTTTTTTTGTGTACATCACTCTATACTTTTATTTGTATTGAATGAGTATGAATTGTGCGGCACAGTGGTGCAGTGGTAGCGCTGCTGCCTCGCAGTCCGGACACCTGGCTTTCCTTCCCGCGTTCTCCCTCTGTGGAGTTGCTTTATTTACATGAGCCATGTTTATTTAACAGAGAATGAAAAAGTTTAATTCATTCATTTTATATAAAAATATGTTGCTTCAGAATATAATAATCTAGTGCATTAAGCATAATGAATTTATTTTTGATAAAAACAATTTTATTATGTGCAACTGATATACATATTTTTTATTTTAATCTGACATGCCATTTTTTTCAGTGATTTATTTTAATCACAGCTTTATCTCATTGTCATCACAATGGGATCGGGGACAAAAAAAACCTTTTACAAATTAATACATAGGAGTCCACTCAGTGCTTGAAGTGGAAAGAAATAAATGGCAGTGCTGTTAGTTATTATGTCGTCCTCAAGTTCTTGATGAAGCTTTCCACATCGGAGTTTTCAGTGAGTTATTACTGGTATATTAAATGGTGGGGTGGAGTTATGGGGTTTTGTGCCCCCTGGAGTTTCGTGAATCTAAATATATTGTAGGAATGCTTGTGTCGGCTGAGCAATGTTTTATGAGATGGGCCGGGACATTTTGATATTCTTCAGTTATTTATCGGGACACATAGCCTGAAATCAGAACTGTCGCTCTCAGTGGGACGTCTAGATAGCCTATCCTTTAATAGTGTAAGCGAAATAGTGAATCATGGTAAAGTGCAGGTAATTGAGCTATGAGGTTGGTTTGTATCAGATGAATACTGAGTAAATGTGTATTTGCTCTGTGCAGAGCATCCAACTCGCCACAGGATACCTCATTCATATCTATATAACGTTTTGGTTTCCGTGCTTGCATTTTATATTTTTGCGGTTAGGAAAATCATTTCACTTACCTGTTAAGACTTAAAGCATCCTGTGGACTGAGGTGCTGATGCGCCGCTCCTCTTCTATTTGCGCTCAAACAGCTGAGAAAACTTCAAAAAGCTGACTCAACTTGATGACGTAAAGGTTTCCCCGCGCGCGCCCCTCTCGACTTGCCGATGGACGTTTGTCATCTCGGGTGCGCGCAAGCAGCCACAAACAGCGACTTTCTACCTGCGCACGCAGCTTTCACTGATTGGACGAGAATAAGGTATACATTATACAAAATATTCAAGTTCTTGTGACCGCTGTCAAGATAAAATTTAGATTTTACAATTCAGGTGCCTGTGGCAACGGAAATAAAAGGAGTCTGAGTTGAGAAAGTAGGAAAAGAAAAACGAAATTTTTGAGACCAGTGCAATACAAGTCCTGTTGGATGTTGGACTCTTCGGCCGTGGAGGACCAACGTGGCTAAAGTTTTTCATTCTAAACTTTTTTTAAATTAGTGACCTGGTTTTGCTGCTAATTAACTTCTTTTGAATTCATTTTAATTCACTTGCTCTTTAAGACTCAGACCCCTTAATTGTTTCTTTTTCCTTAATTAGCAGCCAAACAATAATGAGATACAAAATGAGCCAAAACAGGACCAGCAAACTGTGTTCATCATACAATACCTGAGAATAAGGAAAGATGAAGGTCTCAAGAATGTTGATCTGCTCAGGTCCACAAAACATTTTCCCAGTGCTCTGAGAAAAGAGGAAATGAATAGCTTCAGAAATGTCTGCTATTGCACCACGACAGCAGCAACAAGCCACAGAATTAAAGGACGGGTTTAATTAACAATAAGAATTGGCACCTAATTAAGCAACTGGTTGGAGTGAAATTGTTTAGAGTTTGAGGCCCTGACTTAGTTGGTCTTCTGTTGCCTCACTCACTTCATGTTTCATGAACAATTCAGAGGAACAATGAAGAAATCAAGGGAACAAATCTTAAAAATACAAGTCAACTAAAATTAATTCAAAAGAAGTCAATTAGCATCAAAAACAGGTCACTAGTTAAGAAAAGGGTTAGAATGAAAAACTGCAGCCATGGTGGTCCTCCAGAACCAGACTTGGCGACCCTTGCTTTAGAGGTCAGCTTGGAGGAGCCAGTCTTCTACGAGGGCTACATCTGCTAGAGATGCCAGCTGATCCAACTCCTCAAGCTTAGGGTCGCTGAACTGGAGGTTTAGGTGACTGGCCTGCATTGTTCCAGAGAATTGGTGGACCTGGCCGAAGTGTTCTTTAGGGCCAGTTTATACTTCACGCTCAGAATGTGTACACGCACACATCATGACTGCCATGCGTTCCCAGTGTTCTTTTGACATGTCCTCTGAGAAGGTCCTCAGAAATTAATGCCACATGTGTGCAAGTTGCAGTACCAGCAAAAAGTCTTGGGCAGTGTGATAAAAGTCGGAACGGGACGTCAGAGTCTCTGTTTACTATCTACATGTGACAGAAAGTCGCTATACGGATCCTACAGGAACGATGTGCGCGCTGCGATGTTTGATCAATAGTTCGATGTGGAGAAGCAAAATGCCGACATACAAATGCATTTGTGGTGCTTTTATATTCCCCCACGTAATAACACGATACATTTTAAAGATCTTACATACTATCTTCTGTGCTCTCTTTTTTTTTTTTTTTGCACCTTCACAACAGCATCAGAATATACAGCACCGTATTTGAGCCACAGAGAAAAAAATTAAGGACATGGAGAAAAGGTGTATTTTGTGATTAAAGTGGAAATTTTGACTTTAACTCTTTGAGGGCTGAATTTTTTTTCCAAAAACTCTGTTTTCTGAAAGGCACCCAATGCACTGGTTTCACATATAAATCAACATAAAACGTCTGTTGGCAGCTGTTTGGCATCTCTGGCAGCAATGGCTGTGCAGGGATGGCTCGATGGCCAGCAGGAATGCATGGCAGGCCGGCCACCTCTTTGTCTGCACAGCAGGTGGGCGGCGGTGGCGGTGGCAGTGTGATGCAATATGGTTTGTACCTCTTGTCATCATAAGTGGTGGTCCTCCTAGGTGAACACTGCTGTTGGTGTATCAGCTACTTGAACATGTTCAGCACCACGATCAGCTGGGGACCGATAGGCTGATGCCGGTACCTCACTTTCGTTTTTGGTATCCATCTCCAGAACACTTGCATCAAGCTCAGAGTCCGAGAGTTCGATTCAGCGATAATATGTAAAATGTCCATGGAGTATTTTGCTTTGCACATTTGTTTTAGTCTCGCCAGATGTCGATGCCATTTTAGAGGCTGTTTGTTCTTCACTACTCATTCACACGCAGGGAACTGAGCTCAAATCAACAAAGCTACATAACTTTCCTTCAACCAAAGAGAGTCGAACTAAAACATAAGGGCGAGTTTTGTCACAGTTTACAGCCCATTACTGTCCTCTACCCCTGAATTTTGATAAAAGTCAACATCAGCCCTGAAAGAGTTAATCTCAAAATGTCCACTTTAACCTTGTAGTTTACTTTATCATTAAAGCAGACCATCATAAACATCATCTTAAAACCGACACAGTTGTTAATGGCTACGAGCTTCTGGGGCTTCCTCCTGAACTGACAGCAATAGATCACCACACAGAACACATTACATTTATGATATGCCAGCTCTCTTAACATTTAGAATCCTTAGATTTATACTTGATATCAATTCCATGATGAAATGCATTAAAGTATGTATGTTACATTTTACAGATAAGTCATTAACGTCATTGAAATAATGAATACTGATAATAATTACACACATGCGGGTGACACGGTGGCAGAGCGGTAGCACTGCTGTCTCGCAGGGAGTCACGTCCCTTGTGATCCCTGCCTGGGTTTCCACAGTGTGCTCTGGTTTCCTTCCAAAGACATGAAGTTTTGGGGACGCTAAAATGACGCCAGTGTATGTGTGTGCTTGTATTCACCTTGTGATAAGCTGAGACCCTGTCCGGGGATTTTGTTTCTTTCTCGCACCCGATGCTTGCTGGAATGGGCACATCCCTGGATTGATGGATGTAATCATTAAACATCCTTTTCAGAGATATCGTGGCAAGGTGTCCTCGGAATTTAATGGGTGTTTCAGGCAATTCACAATACAGTGAAGCCGAATATTTCCTCACCATGATGATATCTCGTACTGCCACCTTGTGTAACCTTCCAGATTTACGTACGTTACGAACAGTAAAAGGCTTGCATAGCAGTAGCGTCCATTGGAGCATGTGTCGTGTCGCGTGAAGTATAAACCTCGCCTTGGAGAGATAGTGTGCACCCCTAAGGGCTGGTTTATACTTCACACTCAGAACACTTATGCACGTACTTCATGGCTGCCACACGTTCCCAGCGTTGTTCCTCTGAGCACTTCATCAGAAATGAATGCGATGTGTGCGTGAGTTGCAGTACCAGCAAAAATATTGATGGCATGTGTGTTCAGATTTTGGTACGTGACGTCAGCATCATTGTTTACTATCAACAAGTCGCACTGCATCTCCAACAGGATCAATCTGCAGGCTCTGATGTTTGATGAATGGTTCAATGTGGTGAAGCAAATCATCAAACTTAAATACTGACATGCGAGTGTGCTCGTCTTCATCCATTTCTCGCATAGGCAATACAAGCATCGCATATTCCCCATCATAATGACTCGATACATTTAAAGGTCTCACATACCATATTCGGTATCGCTGTTGCCGTCTTTTTTATTTTTGATTTTGCACCTTCACAACAGCATTGGAATGCAAAGAATTTTTATTTTTAACATCTTTGTCCCTCAACTCACAACACAGCAAAACTGGACTTTTTTCTCACAGTGATGATGTCTCACAATGCCACCTGGTGACATCCTCTATATTTACTTAAAGTACGCACGCAAGTATAGTCAGTACACTGCTTTCATAGCAGCAGTGTCTTCAAGCGCACAGATCGTGTAGCGTTAAGTATACCCTCGGCCTAATGTGGCATGGGAGGAGACTCCATACCAGACAGGTAGAAATAGGTGGGTCACGGTCACAAGGTGCAAGGTAAAGGGTACACTCCATCTGGGGGCATCAACCTCAGAGCTGGAAGTGTCAAACCATTTCCAGGTCCTTGCAGAACTGGACTGTGTCTCTGAAGATTCTAAGGTGGTAGGCAGGCATGAGGAGCCCCAATGGGCCACCTCAAAACCAGTTCTGAGAAAGAGAGAGGTAATGGTAGTTGAAGACTCAGTCATTAGGAGGATTGAAGTGCAGGTTTGCTCCAGAAATACAGAGTCTTGCATAATGCGTTGTCTTTCGCTGCCCAGGTGTGAGACCTCCCTGGAAGAGCAGATAGGCTCTTGGCCAGAGCGGGGGAAGATCCACTTGTCATTGTCCATGTTGGAACAAGTGACGTACATAAGATCAGTCTGTCAGTCCTGCAATCCAAACTTAATGAGTTAGGTGCCAGAGCTAAGGAGTAGAACTGACAAGGTAGTCTTCTCTGAAGTTCTGCCTGTGCCACAGGACCAGTCTAGATAAGTTTAAGGAGATCAGAAGGCTTAACACGTGGCCCAGATCTTGGTGTAGGAGAGAAGGGTACAGATTTATAGGGCATTGGGACTCTTTCTGGAACAGATGGAACCTGTTCCTCCAGGACGAGTTAGATCTGAACTTGAGGGGCACCAATGTGTATCTTTACACAAAGAACGATAGACACTTGGAATAAGTTACCAAGTAGTGTGGTAGACAGTAAGACTTTAGGGACTTTCAAAACTCAACTTGATGTTTTTTGGAAGAAATAAGTGGATAGGACTGGCGAGCTTTGTTGGGCTGAATGGCCTGTTCTTGTCCAGAGTGTTCTAATGTTCTAAAGAGAGTCTTCAAACGCTTCTTGAGGGAATCTTTAATTTGAATGGAGGAAGGCAGCTTGTTCCATCAGCAGGAGCTACAGATGAAAAGGCGTACGAGTAGGAGAGTCGAGGAATGTTTTTAACTACGGTATGGTGGGGCAGGGAGTTTAGGACAGGCCAGGTTTAGAACTGTACATGAATGAACAAACAATACTGTACAATGATTCAGAGGTTAGGAAAAAGAAAGAAAAAGAAAGCAAAGGAGAGGTGTAGCCGACTGGAATCTGTCTTTCTCTGCATTGTATAAACGACAGTCAAGTCAGAGGCACATAGGGGTGAAACAGAGGTTTTTATTTTCCTCTCCAGAAACTTTCCAGCAACAAAAAGGAAAAAAAGAACAGGGCGTCATATAAGTGGCTTCTCCCCTATGCCTATTAAATAATGAATTCATTGCAAAGTATTGTAAACAAAACTATTAATACAAAATAAATAAAATAAAAATCAGAAAAAGCTTGGGGAGAGCTGAAAACACCACCTACCCCATCCACCGTGCCAAGAAACATGGAGCATGCAGATTGTGAGGTGCAACGCTAATTAATGCCCGTACTACAACACAATATACAATTAGTATACTACTATTTACAAGAATTAATTATTTTGGGGAAGTTCATAACTCAAACAAAACCAAATTAAAAGTAACATATTACACTTTGCTACAGAAGCATCAGGATTGTGAGAAAGATGTTGGGGCAGGAAGGAGGTAGGCAGTTGGGAAAGGACCCCGAGTGGAGCAGTGGTGCTTCTGGGGTAGGGTTGCGCCGTGCTGAGCAATCAAGAAGCAGGAGTGACCTAATGGTCTAAGTGGGCTACTGCTGAAAGCCAAAAGATGGCGACAGGAGAGAGGAGCAGAGCTCGTGGGTTTCCCCCGCTGAAGGTCAGAGGATGGTGGTGGGAACACAAGCCAGGATTAAAAAGGTTGACTCTGCCTGTCAGAGAATGTCTCCTCATGCTGAGGAGCCCGAAAACGGTGAGCTGAGGAGGTGTTGTTTATTAAAGGACACTGGGGAGCTCTGCCCCCCTGCTTGCTTCGCTCGCCAACCCTCAGGCGGGTACTACGTGCTAGCCACTTCACGGCTCTACCACTCGCGTAAGAGGAAGCAGATGTACAATTTAAACAGGTTTTTATTTTCAAGGGAATTGTTACGTATGCATAATAGACCTGACTATTTTACATTACAGCAAGTAATTAACCATAGTAAAAAATGGTAAAATGTAATAAATTGAAAGAAAATTATGTTTCATGTTGCGTTAGAGGTATTTGTTGCGTTATACGTTTTCTTTCTGTTTGGCTTTGAAATTAACACACAAATACTTTTTAAACTTACACTTTTACTGTAAAACTTCAGTAAAAACAATATTTGGAATTAACGTTCATTAATATCGCATTGATTTTTGATTTCGTGTTTGGAGTTACATCGTGACAACGTAACGTATAACTGCCTGTGAGTGAATTTCATTTCTTTCTCTCTAATAAATAAACCAACTTTTTCAAATGTTTGTCTCTGTGATTTGTTAATTGTCACAGCAAAAGCTATTCTAACAGGAAACTGTTGGAATGGCATATCAAGATCTCCTTTAGTGTCTGATGTTATCCCCTGAAGATGTACTACATTACCTTTCTTGTCACCTGTTAAAATTTTACACGTCAGAATTGTTCGACCAATTTTGAATACAACTAATCTTATCCTATTGCATAGCCCATCACTCAGACATAAATTATGCAATAACATTACGATACATCCTCCTTTCAACAGTAATTCAGTCGGTGGAAGACTTGATGGTGTTAATTATTGTAGATATTCTTCATGATGTTGTAAGTTGATGTTTTCATCTTTCACACCATCACCACCAACTGTTTCAGCAGAGTCTACTGATGTGCATTTAACCAATTAGCTGTGTAAAATATCTACAATTGTCACATTAATTAATTTGACTCCATCATTTCTCGGTGCTAGGATTGCTCGTGTATACATTTCTTCTGTTGATAACCCTTCGGGATTAAATTCTTCAATAAAATTTAGACATAAGAAGTCTTCTTTGATTGGAAACTTAAAGTGAGGAAAACGCAAAAATGTATAAGAGCTGAGAGTGCAGGAAGTGTGTCTGACAAAAGCATCCAGACTATTGAGAGGTGAGAGGACCACGGGCGTGGGACGTTAACTGGAAATGGTGGAGAGGAGGACGGGACTTGAAAAAATCTCTTAGCAATAGTCTCGTCTCGTCTCAAGATTTTCTTTTATATTAGAGAGTCACAGAGACTTGTGGGAGGTTTTTTAAGAGACAGATCCTGGCTGTGTTTTGGATTTTTAGCCTGTTTTTTGGATTATTTGTTTATTGATGTAATTTACAGCAAAGACTGGTTTTATTATGGATTATTCATGAATTTATTTACTAAGGAGTGACTGCACTGCACTGTATTTACGCACCAACCCTTTCTGTTTATGTGTCCTCACTGCCTAAGTCCATCCTCGGTCATCCTCTTCAGAACATGAAAGTCAGCTTATTTATCTCTACACATTTTTTTCCCAGTTTTTTGCAGTGCCCAGTCCAGTGAGACCGTCCAGATAAATGGAACAGAAGGAGACAAAATACAACTTGAATGCAAGTATCCCGCAAAATACCAGAATCAAGAAAAATACTTCTGCCGCCACCCTTGCAGAAGCAGCAGCGACGTCTTAGTCCGCACTATGAAACATGAAAGTGTGGAAGCCAGAGGCAGATTTACCCTCTATGACTACACTTCTTATAATTACATCATCGTGTGGATGAACAATGTTCGCCTGACGGACTCTGGCAAGTACTACTGTGGAATTTCATTGTTTTTCCAGGATGTTTACATTGGATTGAACATTAAAGTACTTCCAGGTGAGTGGCGTGTCACAATGGCTTCCTAAACTCAAAAATGTCCTGGGACTGTGGGGCTTGTCAGTGTGGCTGACCAGTTTGCTGGCCTGTATGGTAGGAATAGTGACTTTGCGTAGGTTTAACAGGAAATCTATATGTGAGTCGTCATTTACCAAAGATCATTTGCTCAGACCAGATCTTGGGGGGCCTCTGAGGCCATTTTGGCCATCACTCCTATCCATTCTCTAATTGAGAGTTGTAAAATATAACAAGACTTTTTTATATGCATTGGGAACAAGGCGTCAAGTTGAGAAGCGTATGGGGTCCTGACTGAAATGGAAACTACATACCCTAAACTTCAATAATCCAGCCTTTTGTGTTGGTGATCCCTCATATTCTGTCCTTCAGGTCAGGTCATTGTGACTGTCGGTGGTCTCCACACTCTTATGTGTCAACCAGCATTTGTTCTCTGGCCTATGTATGTATTTATCATTTCTATTAGTCAGTCAGTCATTTCTCAACCCGCTATATCCTAACACGGGGCCACGGGGGTCTGCCAGAGCCAATTCCAGCCAGCACAGGGTGCAAGGCAGGAAACAAACCCTGGGCAGGGTGCCAGCCCACCACAGGGCACACACACACACCAAGCACACACTAGGGACAATTTAGAATCGCCAATGCACTTGACCTGCATGTCTTCGGACTGAGGGAGGAAACCCATGTAGACACGGGGAGAACATGCAAAGTTCACGCAGGGAGGACCCGGGAAGTGAACCCAGGTCTCCTAACTGTGAGGCAGCAGTGCTACCCACTGCGCCACCATGCCACCTCCCATTTCTATTACTTTTGAATTATTATTTTTCTTGTATTTTTAAATATTATTATGGAAATGTTATTAATATGGTTTTATTTAAATTATTATTTAGCCATTATTGTTTGTGCACGGGGCGGCACGGTGGCGCAGTGGTAGCGCTGCTGCCTCGCAGTTAGGAGACCTGGGTTCGATTTCCGGGTCCTCCCTGCGTGGAGTTTGCATGTTCTCCCCGTGTCTGCGTGGGTTTCCTCCCACAGTCCAAAGACATGCAGGTTAGGTGGATTGGCGATCCTAAATTGGCCCTAGTGTGTGCTTGGTGTGTGGGTGTGTTTGTGTGTGTCCTGCGGTGGGTTGGCACCCTGCCCGGGATTGGTTCCTGCCTTGTGCCCTGTGTTGGCTGGGATTGGCTCCAGCAGACCCCCGTGACCCTGTGTTCGGATGCAGCAGGTTGGACAATGGATGGATGGATGGATGTTTGTGCACTTAAGCTACTGTTCTTGCATTTAGTCAGTGGAACACATAAAGTCGAGGCCATCATGATGTCAATGATGCTGGGACTACCGTCCACCTTTACAGTGAAGGAGGTGGTCCCTGGTAGAGGCTCACAGATTGTCATTTAGTGCATACGTATTTCTGTACTGTATATATAAAACAGAAATATATATTAGCTTGCTGTCATCATGTGATTTAATGGCTCATTTTTTCATAATCTTCTTCGTTTGTTCACAGGTTCTTCAGCAGCTGGAGTGACACGGCACATGACTGCCACTCCACCTTCAGCAGGGACTACAACAACATCTCCTCCAACAGGTAACATGTCCATCAGCACCTCCAGGCTTACATTGTTGGGATGACAGTGGTCTTCATTGCTAACTTAACCAGAACAAGGTCAAGGTTAGACACTCTGGTTTTGTGGCTGTAGATTACGTTTCTTTTAGTAGTTGTTTTCATTTTGAGCCACCATGCTGTTTAGTTATGGTCGGTTCTGTCTTGCATTTTGGGTACTGGGGTTACTCCAGCATTACTAGGGGCATGCCAATGGAGGGCATGACCGCTGACCAATTATCTCATGGCATTTAAAGTTTCCACACTGTTTTTGTCTTGTGCTTTGATCTCAAAACAAATGTTCCTTAGCTTTCTGGCTTTGATCTTTACCCATATTTTTGATTATGACTTTTGCCCCGTGTTTTTGTTTTTGGCCGTTAGTCTTCTGCTGTATTTTTGCCTTCACTATATTCCTGTTCTAGGTCACTTTTACTTTTTCTAGCAAAATACATACGTTTATAACCCGCTTAGTCCTGAACAGGACCACAGGGGTTGCTGGAGCCTATCCCAGTTAGCATAAGGTGCAAGGCAGGAACAATCCATGGACAGGGCGCCAGTCCATCACAGGGTGAACACACACACACCGCACACCTACCCACAAGGCAGTGGGCTCACTCACAAGTTTGCCTAAAAACACAGCCAGGAATAAAGAATGAGGCCAAAACATCCTCCGAGAGCAACTTCTCCCAATCATCCAAGAACAGTTTGGTGACCAACAATCCAGCATGATGGAGCACCGGGCCATAAGGCAAAAGTCAGAACTAAGTGGCTCCGGGAACAAAACATTGAAATTTGGGGTCCATGGCCAGGAAACTCCCCATTGAGAACTTGTGGTCAATCCTCAAGAGGCGGGTGGGAAAACAAAAACCCACCAATCCTGATTTTGCAAGAATGGGCAGCTGCCATCAGTCAGGATTTGGTCAAAAATTTGATTGCCAGCATGCCAGGATGAATTGCAGAGGTCTTGAAAAATAAAGAAGGGCCAGCACTACAAATATGGACTCTGTGCATAAACTTCATGTCATTGTCATTAAAAGCCTTTGAAACTTCTGAACTGTTTGTAATTCTACTTCAGTGTACCAGAGAAACATCTGACTGAAAGATCTAAAAACACTGAAGCAGCAAACTTGGTGAAAACCAACATTTGGGTCATTCTCAGAACTTTTGGTCACGGCTATACAATTAAGTTAGTTGTCACCTGGCACTCCATGGCACCATCCATCCATCCAGTGTCAAACCTGTTCAGTCCAGTTCTGAGGACTACCATTGTGCACCACTTAACTGCTGCCCACAGATATATCCACCATATCCTCTGGTATTCTGGGTGACCGTTAGTCTCAGTTAAATTGCTAGTCAGTCTCATGTTAAGCATTACTCAATAACAATTTAGTACAAACAAGAATTGTAATTAATTTAGCTGTTTCTTTCCTTTGAGGTTTTTACAGTACACACACCCCGGTGTCTACAGTGGGTCCTCAGAGTGAGAACACAACTGTGGGAAGTTCATTTGAAAATCCAATTCTTGGATGTTCAGGTAAATTTCATGCTGCAGATTCCTTTCTCAATTTTTTCTTATCTATTTATCTATCCTGGAATGTGATGACCATGAAATTCGATGGAGTGCTTTGACTAAATAGACCATGTTTCATACCAAAGACTAATTGTGAAACTTGACGCTGTAGGCATCATGTAACCTACAAAACTCCACTCAAAGCTGGTTAACCAGCAGGAGACAAAAGAGTACAAAAAAGATAAGAAGAGTGTGAGGTCCTCAGTGGAGTCCCTTTAGGGGTCTGTCCAGAGTTACTTTTGGAGTTAAATTCTGGCGGGATGTCACTTCGGGGGGAGGACCTGCAGAAGAGGAGACGGGGTTGGGTGGACACAGAAGTCCTCTACTCTCTTCTTGAAGCTTGTTATTTGCCATTCAACTGTTTCACCTACTGAAACCTTGTTGTGACTTCTAGTTTTCCTGAAGTCAAGTTCAGTTGTCTTCTAGGTCCAATACCTGAGACTGCAAGTAACCGCAGCAGGGCTGATACAAGGACATCACTAAACCAGGCAATTGTTGGTAGTACAGGGTGAGGCAGAAAGGGCGGACATCTTTGAAATGGCTAGAACTCACCACTAGGTGGAGTGACAGATGTGCGGTAGGTGGCGTTAGGTTCGCGAAGTCTTAGCATTTTTTTATTTTCTTTTTCGTTGAAGCCATGGAGCCGTGGATGATAGAACACCGCGTTTTTGCGTACGACTGTTTTGTCAAGAACAACCAATCTATTACCACAGTTCAGCGTGAGTTTCGTTGCCATTTCAATATCCACAGAAATAAAGCTGTTCCCGCTCATAACACTATCTTACGTTGGGTTAAAGCACTTCGTACACGAGGTACACTAATGAACAAAAGACCACCGGGGCTACACAAACAGCACGTACCCCTGAAAATGTGGAAAGCGTACGACTAGCCCTGCTCGAAAGCATTCTGAACTTGGCCTCAGTAATCGTTCGGTAAGGCGTATTTTGCATTTAGACCTGCATTTCCATCCCTACAAATTGTCACATGCTATTTCAATATGAACTCAAATCTTTCAATAAATTTCTTTGTAAGAAAAAATTAACAATTTTGTGATTTTGTAAAAAGCATCCGTCCTTTCTGCCTCACCCTGTAGATCATTGTCGGGCAACCGGTGCGCCTCGGCACACTGGTGCGCCGTGGAATTTTCTAGGGGCGCCGCGAAAACTTTTGGAAAATATTTAAAATTGCTAGTGTTTTTGAACTTTTGGTTGATTAAAAAGATAATGTTTAAAAAATATATTTTATGTTGGAAAAACAGATAACGGAACACTTACGGAAATGAAATCTAAGAAACGTGAGAGACTTCAAACGATCGACAAGGAAATGCGCGTCTGTTTTTCGAAAATTGATCCTCGTATCAATCTCATATGTGTTGAAAAACAATCTCAACGTTTACATTAGTTAAATTTAAGATTTATCCTTTGATTCCCTTATTAATAAAATGTCTTTCAAATTTGTAAAAATAACTGTTTTGGTTAATTGGACAATTGGAGATTGTGCATAGATTGTGTCGTCACGACTTTATTTATGGGCAGTCCCTCAGGTGCGCTGCGAAAGAAAATGTTTGGACTTAGTGCGCCGCAACTCGAAAAAGGTTGCCTTTCACTGCTGTAGATAGATAGATAGATAGATACTTTATTAATCCCAAGGGGAAATTCACAAATGTGATGGTGGTTTATACAAAGGGCAGGTACTGGGAATACCTTGTTTACGGGGAAAAATTGCAAAACCCAGTCCCCGTCATGAATGGGGCTCATTGGCTTACAAAAACCTGTCTGAGCTGGGGTAGACACACATTGGTCCATTCAGTGTACCACACATGCAGCCTGGACATCTAAGGGCATCACAGACCTGTTAGGCGTCAGTCATGCCTGAGAGTCCTCTCAGAAGTGTTTTCTCCTGCTAATGGCTGCAAATTAAACCCCCTGATGTCTGTCTCTGTCCCCATCTCATGGCCCGCAGCAAGGACCTTATCCATGAATCTGTGGCATTAGCCCAAGGGTGTCACAATATGTGTTACACTTTTAAAATAGCGAACAAGTAAGTCTGCAGGAATGGCTTACAAGGGAAATAAAACTATGAAAACTCTGGCTTGTAATGACAACCCCAAACTGTAATCTTTATAAATTTGAGATTTTATTTATAAAAATGCCAAAAATAGCAAAAAAGTTGAGCCTGAAAACAGCGCCGTCTTAACAGCATTATAGGCCCCCGGGCAAAGCAGTGCACTGGGATCCCTACCTACACAACCACTCAACAAGTCACAACATACATAAGATTAGCATGGGGTCCCCGGGCAACTGCCCAGCGTGCCCATGCATTAAGATGGCCCTGACTAAAAAGGCATCCTATGGCAAACGAGTCCCATCACACGATCCAATAACGGAAGCAAAAATCTAGAACTGGTATATATTAAAAGAATACAAAACATACAGAACTCCAACAAACAGCTGACAAAGATCCACTGGCTGGGCCTCTCGCTCAAGCCTGCATATGAAGGCAGAGGGAGGAGCCAGAAGCAGTGACATCAGGGTGACTCCGCCTCCTGGGGCTCCACCCACAAGGTGAATGGAATGGAATCACATTTAAAGATACAGAACAGAAAGGACATTAGACTATAAAAAAAAATAATAATAATTGAAAATTAACAATAAATCATAAAATAGACAGAAATACAGACATATGCATAACATAAGCAAGAATATTTTATTTTTATGGAGTTTAAGGTTTAAAGGTTATTTCCATGCTGAAAAGGAATGAAGGTTAAAGACGCAACGTTTCAGCCTTCAAGCCTTCATCAGGTGTGCAAATGAAAAGAAAGGAGCAGATAACACAAATACAGGAGGTGAAGGAGGGAAGAAAGCCTTGGCAGGAGAAAAGGAGTGAGTAGGGGAGAAAAAACTGCCATTAGAGAAGATGAAGGGAGGAATTAAAAAAGTTAGTCGGACACTAAGACCTGCAGGAACGTGTGATCCCAGGCTGGGAATGAGCCGAGCTTCTTCTGTTTATCTATGAATGTGTCTTTGAAGTCCTGTGAAAAAACACAATGAGAGAACAAATCCAAATCCTCTTATGTGATATCATCTACTGTTGAATTCTACTCTGTACTTGCAATATTTCTATTGCACTTTTATATTGTATTGAGGATTACTTGTGTTCTCTTCTGTGTATTGTATTGACCCCCTGACACCCACTGTACGCCTAACCTACCTGGAAGGGGGTCTCTCTTTGGACTTCCTTTCCTAAGGTTTCTTTTATTTTTTCCCTACAAGGATTTTTATGGGAGTTTTTTCTTATCTTCTTAGAGAGTCAATCCCTGGAGGGCTGTCAAGGGGCAGGGTCTGTTAAAGCCCATTGCGGCCCTGCTTGTGTGATTTTGGGCTGTATAAAAATACATTGTATTGTATTGTAACTTAGTGTGACTATTCAATTTGCTCTTATTCCTGCTTGACATGCCTCCACCAGTGCCCATTAGGTCAGCTGCAGGGTCATCAGCTGGTGCCACCATTCACTGGTATTTTGCCCGCTACCCAATACATCTCCCAGTTTGGGGGGCAGTGGCCAAATGGGCACTGCGACTCCCTACAGCTGGCTTTACTGTGGGGTTAAACACCTTAAACTATCTCTCCTTCACAGCCACAACCAGTAGCTAACCTTCTCCACCTCTTCTGCCAGCTCTTTAATGACTTTCTGTAAGTTGGTAACAGTACAATACAATACAATACAATTTATTTTTTGTATAGCCCAAAATCACACAAGGAGTGAGCATAATTATGATATTATAGCAATAACGGAAACCTGGCTAAATAACAAATATGGGGATGAGTGTAACATAGAGGGATACACATTTTTTTGGAAGGATAGACAGAACAGAGGTGGGGTTGCTGTTAATGCCAAACAGGATTTAAATGTAAGTCTTCTTCAGTTGGATGATGAGCCCCATCTTAGTGAGGACATCTGGCTTCGTATGGAAAATATTTGGGAAACAGATTTTATTTTAGGAGTGTGTTATAGACCACCCAATACAGACATCTTTTTAGTAATATCAAAAAGGCAAGTTTACAGGGGGATATTATAGTCATGGGGGACTTTAATTATCCAAATATCAACTGGGATAACCTTGCAGATGGAGGAGCACAAGGAGTTTTTAGAAGTAATCAGTGACTGTTTTATGACACAGCATGTTAAAGCACCAACATGGGGTGAAGCCTGTCTGGATTTAGTATTTTGTAATAATCAGGATAGAATTGAGGGTGTAGAGGTGATTGGACCACTAGGGTCACGTGACCATAATAGAATACAATTCTCAGTATTTTGTAAGAGTGCAGATGCAAAGACTAAAATTGTGAAGGTGAACTTTGGTACGGCTAATTTTGAGCAGATGTGACAAAGTCTAAGGAGGATACACTGGGATAAGCTTTTAAGTGTGGAGAGAGTCGAGGAGCAGTGGAACAGGTTTAAAAATGTTTGACATGTAATGCAGGACAGATACATACCTAAATTTGGAATTAATAGGAAACTAAAAAAAACTCCATGATGGATTAATAAAGATTTAAAAAAGAAGTTGCAAAGGAAAAAACTGCTGTATAAGGCATATAAGACTAATGACTGCAAAGTGAATCGTAGAGCGTATGAAAATATGAGAGCAACCATTAAGAAGGATATCAGGGAGGCTAAAAGACAGTTGGAGAGGAATATAGCAGATAAGGCGAAAGACGACCCTAAGAGATTCTTTCAGTATTTTAGTAGTAAAAGAACAGTCAAGGAGGAGGTCAAGTTCATCAGGAATAGTAAAGGGGAATTAAAAGATACAGACAGTGAAATAGCGGATGCCCTAAACTTACATTTTTCGGAGGTGTTTACAAGTGAGCAAGTGGATAACCTCCCAGAGGTAAATGCAACTACTAAGGAGGTACTGAGGGATTTGGAAATTGAAGAGGGAGAAGTGCTGCTCAGATTAAATAAGATGAAATCCAACAAATCACCAGGCCCAGATAATATTTATCCTCGTGTTCTTAAGGAGGCTAGTGAGTACAAATATAAACCCTTGACACATATTTTTAGGAAGTCACTGAGCACTGGAGAGATTCCGAAAGACTGGAAAATGGCAAATATCATCCCATTATATAAAAAAGGTGACAGGGCAGATCCAAGCAACTATAGGCCAGTAAGCTTAACATGCATCACAGGAAAATTAATGGAAGGAATTATTAAGGATACGATTGAGCAACACATGGCAAGGACAGGAGTTTAACTGAACAGTCAGCATGAGTTCAGTAGAGGGAGGTCGTGTTTTACTAACATGTTGGAATTCTATGAGGAGGCAACAAAAGGATACGATCAAAGTGGAGTTTACGATATTATTTATCTGGACTTTCAGAAAGAATTTGATAAGGTGCCACATGAGAGGTTGGGCATCAAATTAAAAGAAGTGGCAGTTCAGGGTGATGTTTGTAGATGGGTGCAGAATTGGCTCAGACACAGGAAGCAGAGGGTGATGGTGCGAGGAACCTCATCAGAACTGGCCGATGTTAAGAGTGGTGTTCCACAGGGTTCAGTGCTAGGGCCACTGCTATTTTTAATATATATAAATGATTTAGATAGGAATATAAGTAACAAGCTGGTTAAGTTTGCAGCTGATACCAAGATAGGTGGATTAGCAGATAATTTGGAATCCGTTATATCATCACAGAAGGACTTGGATAGCAGACAGGCTTGGGCAGATTTGTGGCAGATGAAATTTTATGTCAGTAAATGTAAAGTATTACACATAGGAAGTAAAAATATTAGGTTTGAATACACAATAGGCAGTCGGAAAATCGAGAGTACACCTTATGAGAAGGATTTAGGAGTCATAGTGGACTCTAAGCTATCAACTTCCCAACAGTGTTCAGAAGCCATTAAGAAGGCTAACAGAATGTCAGATTATATAGCGCCTTGATGTGTGGAGTACAAGTCACAGGAGGTTATTCTCAACCTTTATAACTCACTGGTGAGGCCTCATCTGGAGTCCTGTGTGCAGTTTTGGTCTCCAGGCTACAAAAAGGACATAGCAGCACTAGAAAAGGTCCAGAGAAGAGCGACTAGGCTGATTAGAGGACTACAGGGGATGAGTTATGAGGAAAGATTAAAAGAGCTGAGCCTTTACAGTTTAAGCAAAAGAAGATTAAGAGGAGACCTGACTTAAGTGTTTAAAATTATGAAGGGAATTAGTACAATGGATCGAGACTTGTATTTTAAAATGAGTTCATCAAGAACACGAGGACACAGTTGGAAACTTGTTAAGGGTAAATTTCGCACAAACATTAGGAGGTTTTTCTTTACACAAAGAACGATAGACACTTGGAATAAGCTACCAAGTAGTGTGGTAGACAGTAAGACGTTAGGGACTTTCAAAACTCGACTTGATTTTTTCTTGGTGGAAACAAGTGGATAGGACTGGCGAGCTTTGTGGGGCTGAATGGCCTGTTCTCGTCTAGTGTGTTCTAATGTTCTAATGGGCTTTAACAGGTCCTGCCTCTTGACAGCCCCCCAGCCTTGACTCTCTAAGAAGACAAGGAAAAGCTCCCAAAAAAAGTCTTGTAAGTAAAAAATGGAAACCTTAGGAATGGAAGTCCAAAGAGTGACCCCTTACCAGGTAGGTTGGGCGTGCAATGGGTGTCAAAAAGAAGGGGGTCAATACAATACAACACACAGTCATAACAGTCATACCCGTAGCCTGCAGCAGCCAGATTACCCACAAACCCCTGCATCTGACCTCTACTGGATATGATGGCAGTCGCCCAGCCTGCCTCTTTGAACTCTGCTGCCAACTTGGAGTACCTGAGGTGCTTGTACTCATGTGCGACTGATAGCCCCCCATCCCAGGGGATGGTAAGTTTGATGATGAGGACCTTCCTGGCAGCTGTAGACCACATTACAGTGTCTGGTCTTAATGGTGTTTGAGTGATTTCTGATGGATAAACCAGATGCTTATCATCAAGGGTATCATCCCAAAGCCCATAAATCCCATAAGTTCCAAAATGCACTTCCAAAAATGCCCACATTACAGTCAAACCCTGGCTAGTAATAAGAGTCAGCACCAAATCTTATATATTAACATCTGTGTGTGGAAGTGTGTGTGTGTCTGACTGTCCGGCCTGGAAGTGTGAGGCTACAACATGAAGCTCAAAGAAATCGACTCGGTCGGCAAAGTGAAACTCGCTTAGCCACTAATACACAAGCGAGGCGAGCACATCTGCAAAACAAAACCTCTGAGGAGAGAGAAACTCGCTTAGTTGCTGATAGTCAATGGGAGAGAGCGTGTCGGCAAAACGAAACCTCCGAGGAGAGAGAACCTTGCTTAGTAACTGATAGTCAATGGGGGCGAGCACATCTGCAATACGAAACCTCCGAGGAGAGAGAAACTCGCTTAGTCGGTGATAGTCAATGGGGGCGAGCGTGTCGGCAAAACGAAACCTCCGAGGAGAGAGAGAGAAACTCGCTTAGTCTCTGATAGTCAATGGAGGCGAGCGTGTTGGCAAAACAAAACCTCCAAGGAGAGAGAACCTTGCTTAGTCGCTGATAGTCAATGGGGGCGAGCACATCTGCAAAACGAAACCTC
>JANRMT010027041.1:16799526-16813939 GCA_026402145.1 Polypterus bichir lapradei | reverse complement strand
ATATATATGTGTGTGACAGCAACACTCATCACTCACAACAGTGACAAAACAATTACATTGACAATCATGTTACGTTATTTTCAAAATGTTACATTTTCTTTTTTTTATTACTTCTTTAACACACTACTTCTCCGCTGCGAAGCGCAGGTTTTTGCTAGTTGTCTTATATATAAATGTCTACGCATGGAAGTGTGTGTGTCTATCTGTCCGGCCCGGAAGTGAGAGGTGGAGTCCAGGTAAGAGCGGCGCCTCCGAGGATACACAAGTGAGACGAGCACGTCGGCAACACGAAACCCCCGAAGAAAGACAAAGTTGTTTAGCCGCGAATACAGAAGTGAGGCGAGCACATCGGAAAAATGAAATCTCTGAGTAGTGAGAGTCACTCGCTTATCCACTAAAAGAGAAGCAAGGCGAGCACATGGGCAAAACGAAACCTCCTAGGAGAGAAACGCCCAGAGTAGTTCCTTTCAATTACCAGTGATACCCAACATTCCATAGGCTTTGCCAAGCAAACCCCCTTTGGCAACCCACCTTGACCGGTGTGTACTGGTCCTCCACCCTTTTCTACAGCAGGCCTCCAGCAGTTCCTGGTATTTTTTCCTCTTACTCTTCTGTGCTTCTGTACGGAAGCTCTGAACTGCACAGTGAAAAAGTTTTTGGGATTACCCTTATCTCGTACGTACGTGAAAATATCTCACACTTACGAGATACTTTCACATACGTACGAAATTTTCATGTACGTACAAGATACTTTCACGTACGTACGAAGTATTTTCATGTATGTACAAGATAGTTTTACGGGGCTACCCAATTATGCCTTTACCAAGGCCTCAGCGCTTCAGTTTGACGTGACTTCCAGCTCTTGATATAAAAAAGCAGACGGCTTGGCTTTTATTTATTAAAGGATTGTGGGATGGTTGGAGATGGGTTTAACTGCAGTTTGCAATACCTATGACGTACATCAGGTAATTCCCAGAACGTCAGTCACGAAATGCTCATCGCATACCCCGTTACACTATGGTTAAGATTAGGCTTGTGGGAGGGTAAGGGTTTGGGTACGTGCTTTATGTTTCCAGGTATTCGTCTGCACAGTTGTAAGGAGCACCTGAGGAGATATGGTGTTTTATTTTTTTCCTGGGAAACAATTTGGTGCGTACAACTTACTATCTCGATCCAAAACAAACTTACAGTACGCCTGCGCATCAGGTACTTTAAGGTCGCACCGGCCAATACTGCGTGTGCGCCGCATACATTCAGATGAGCACCAAATGCCATCGCATGCTACTGTACATTCTGGAAACAGAATATATCACTAAACAGTCTGATGTTTTCCTCACACAGTTACAGTCCACAAAAATGGATATTGGCAAGTTTATAAAAAGAGGCTACGCATTCCAGCCCAGATCGTTAAATCCGCAAAGCAGCACCGCTAACCACTGCACTAATTTATAGTAAAAGGAAATGACATTAGTTAGCCATCTACTTACTATCCCGCAGCTTCTTATTCACACGAGTTACGAAAGGAATTAATATTTCACATATTGAGTACATGTGAAGTTTACATAGTCCAATGTGCGTTCATTAATTTAATTCTCTGGTAAACCTGGCACACTCGATCACTTATCTGCACCAGTGAACTGTGGGATTTAATGTGTGTCTAAAGAGTTAAATCCAAATCGGGCCACTTTAACTCCCACCGTTTTCAGACAAGAAATATACCCTTGTTAAAAAGCCAAACTTGAATATCCTAGTCAAATCCACTGGCAAACCATGGCACACTGGGTCATCTGTTGCATTGTGCAAAACGAACTGCGATCTTTAAAGGCTCAGCAGTGTTGCGGCGGATTTTTATTGTCACGTTTTTGACAGGATGGATCCCTATAAATACAAAAGAATATGTGCAAAGCCGCCGAAATCACAACTGCTGCTCCTCCAATCTCGCAGCAGTGCTTACTCCTACCTCGCCTTTAGGTCCACTGATGACCCCTGTTGGCCGACAACTTATTAAATATAGGGTGACACAGAAAAACGGGAACTTTTGAAAAATCTAATATAAATACAAGAAATCCAACAAAAAAATGTATTGACAGCAATTGAACCACTAAAACTTGCCTTTTAAGAGACAGTAATCTAAATTATCAATGTCTGAAAATGACGTCCTGTAGATGGCGTCCTCCTGTACGTATGCATTCTCCCAATCTGCTGTTGAGGTTCCCCATTGATCGCTGGAACATCTCAATTGGGTACCACGAATTTCGTCTTGAATTCTTTTTTTCAATTCATTCAGTGTCCTTGGCCGAGTCGTGTAGACCCGACTCTTAAGGTAGCCCCACAAGAAAAAATCACAAACGGACAAATCCGGTGATCTTGAGGGCCAGGGAATGTCACCGAATCTTTAGATGACACGGTTACCGAACAATTTTCGCACAGCTGCCATTGATTGCCTTGCAATTAATTACTAAATTACTAAATGGCGAGATTGTTTACAGCTCAGGGTCCCTGTTCCGCAGTGCTGCCATCTGTACATGGCTGCCACTACGCATTTCAAAAGTTCCCGTTTTTCTGTGTCACCCTGTATAACCGGCAACATTGTCCGGCCAATCAGCCACCCCGTGTACCGCACACACACCTATCACGCCACGCCCCGAGCAACTTTGCACTTAAACTCGAACCCCTGTCGGTTGCGCGCGTAAGCCCCCCCGGCCAGCCAACGGCTATACTGAGCTCAAGCACACCAGCAGCCGACTCACCAGTAAGTAAATTTATATCTTTACAATTTGGGATCCCCATCTCTGACTCAATCATAGCTTACATACGCAAATGCCGGTGTTCTGACGATTTGTCCTACTTTGTCGAAGTATCCTACCGTAGTTTATTTAAATGGCAGATACGGCATATACACCGTATATGTTACACCCATCCGTTTATCGTAAGTCGTAACATTAAACTTATAACGTTATCCCATGTCATCATTTAATCGTCTATCATATTTATGGAAATGTTAACATTTCTCAATTTATTCTATATGCATCATGTAATAAATGCATTAATATAGTAAGGCTAAGAAAAGCATACATATTACTGAAATACTGTAACACCTCAAACTTCAACACTAGGTAGGAGAGATCTACGAACAGTTGGTAAGCTTCGAGAAAAGTTGCTTAATTTTGGTCTGCGCATGCGTAGTATCAGTGAGTAGCTCATTTCGATGGGTAGGATGTTTCGTTAGAACACCGGCTTTTTCTTTCAGACGCGCCGCACCTTAAACCGCCTGCGCTGGACAGGCTGCGAGGACACTGGCGTGTAAAAATGAACAGGTGCGGAGGAGCCCGTACTGGCCATTATAGCGGCTCCACGTGTGTCCAGACACACCGCGCCTCGCAGCGCTCATCCGATAGACGGCCCCGCATTCCCGCGGCAGCGCCCTCAACACACAAACGGTAAGCGCACGTCCTTACAACCTTAGAAATAGCGCTGCTTCAAGGTTAAGGCTTCTTCGACTTAAATTTGGTAATGCACGACAGCTACACCCATCCTCTCCTCCCAAGGCATCGTAGTTTGCTGAATTTGCAAAGTGACTGTGTCCATTTTAATATGAGTGTAATTGGAAAATAAAAGAAATACAGCACCCTCCTGTGCCCTGAAATTGAGGGACTGTGTAGAAAAAGTGTTGTCATTTCTACCTGCTGTGACGGAAATGCATGCAAATCCCCTTAAATGAAAGTCTGCACCGTGCACTTTAATCAGGTCTGAAATTTTAAACAGAGGAGCAGAGGGGGAAATCAAGGATTAATAGAAGGCAGTGTAGAATATGTAGTACAGGTAAAAGGGAGTTCATTGTACCCTAAATCTTCTGAGGTAAAACAAAATAGGTTGGTTTCTTCAGGTTAGAGGGGTCTTTACTGTTATTAAGAGACAGCTCCCCTGAAACCGACCACCACACACAGCCCCCCTCTTCAAACCCCGTGGAAAATGTGAGGTCATCAGCACAATTCATTCCTTCTCCTGTTTGGACCCTCACTGGGGTCTTAACTAATGGTCATGTCACTGGGGTCAGCCGAGGGGGGCTATAAATAGTCTGAAATTGACTGTAAACATACAAAGAGGTCCTTCATTAGGAAACAATCTGTCAAAGACATGAATGGGAGAGACGTGCCAGGAGACATTTGTACTGGAGAGTTGGGTTATGCAGTGTCTGTTCTGACTGGGCCTTTGTGAAGCCATTTGAAAGAAGTGACCGCAGTGACCAATCGTACTGAAGGGGGCAGTGCTGCACTCTGGCACCCATCGGCATGAGAAGAGTTTGATTTAGGAGTCGTCGACATTCATCAGGCTCAGATGAATCCGCAGTCTCAGCAAATCAATGGCACCACATTTACAGTTACATTTATTTGCCTAACAGATGGTTTTTATCCAAAAGCGATTTACAAAGGAGGTCCACATAATTGAATAAACATCAGTCTGGGGGAACAGTTTGGGATTAAGCAAGGGTACAAAATTGACCCTCACAAGTGAGGAGTTCAGAACAAAATATAAGCATGTTACACTTTGTAGGTTACAATCAGTAGGACCACCAAGACAGAATACATGTGTGTGAATGAGAGGGAGGTCAGTGGGATGGTGAGGATGGAGGGAGTAGAGTTGGCAAAGGTGGAGGAGTTTAAATACTCGGGATCAACAGTACAGAGTAACGGGGATTGTGGAAGAGAAGTGAAGAAGAGAGTGCAGGCAGGGTGGAGTGGGTGGAGAAGAGTGTCAGGAGTGATTTGTGACAGACGGGTACCAGCAAGAGTGAAAGGGAAGGTCTACAGGATGGTAGTGAGACCAGTTGTGTTATATGGGTTGGAGACGGTGGCACAGGAGACAGAGCTGGAGGTGGCAGAGTTAAAGATGTTAAGATTTGCATTGGGTGTGACGAGGATGGACAGGATTAGAAATGAGGACATTAGAGGGTCAGCTCATGTTGGACAGTTTGGAGACAAAGTCAGAGAGGCAAGATTATGTTGGTTTGGACATGTGCAGAGAAGAGATGAGGGGTATATTGGGAGAAGGGTGCTAAGGATAGAGCTGCCAGGGAAGAGGAGCAGCGGAAGGTCTAAGACACGGGTGTCGAACTCCAGTCCTGGTGGGCCGCAGTGGCTGCAGGCTTTCATTCTAACCATCTTCTTCATTAGGGACCAGTTTGTGTTGCTAATTAACTTCTTTTGCTTTAGTTGTAATTAACTTGACTCGGGCCCCTTAGTTGTCTCTTTTTCCTTAATGAGCAGTCAAACAATAATGAGACACAAAACGAGCCACCACATGTCCAGCTCACCTGTGCCCATCACACAATATCTGAAAATAAAGAGAGGTGAAGGCCTCAGTAAGGTTGATCTGCTCAGGTCGCTAAAACATCTTGACTCTGTTCTTAGGAAAAACAAAAAAATCAACCGTTTTGGAAATGTGTGCTGTGGCAGAATGAGAGCAGCAACAAGCCATGGAATTAAATAACGAGTTTAACAGCAAGAATCAGCTTCTCATTAAGAGATTGTTTGGAGTTTGAAATTCCAGTTTAGCCGGTCATCTGTTGGCTCGTTTCACGTCTCATTTCTTTTTGGCTGTCATTTAATGAAGAAACAATCGATTCAAAGGACTGAATCCTTAAAGACAGGACTATGAAAATGAAGGGAAAAGGAGTTAATTAGCAGTGAAAACTGGTCACTGATTAGGAAAAGGGTGAGAATGAAAACCTGAGCCACTGCGGCCCTCCAGGCCTGGAGTTTGACACCCCTGGTCTAAGAGAAGGTTTATTGATGTGGTTAGAGAGGACACGCTTGAACACCAGATGTGCTGCTGCAATTTGAATCATCTGAACTGGCTTGGTGACACATCCTGGTACTCCTGCCAACAGAGAGCTGCAGTAGTCCAGACATGAGAAGACATGGGGGTAACAGAGCAAGATGATGAGGACAGGAAGAGATGGAAAAAAGATGACCCGCTGTGGTGACCCCCTAACGGGAGCAGCCGAAAGAAGAAGAAGAAGAAGACACCTTCTTGGTTACAAAAGTTAGACAGAAATTTACCAATCAAGAGGATCTTCAGACGCTTCTTAGACACATTGAGAAAGTCACAGTGAATGGAGGTGGTCAGCTTGTTCTACCAGCCAGGTGTTCCACATGGAAAGAGTTGGGTCTGAGATTTGATACCATGCTGAGGTGGAATCGCCAGATGACATTCAACGGCTGATTTGAGTGGTCGAGACGGAGCGTAGGACCTCAGGAGTGTCTCCATATGTGAGATTGCAGACCCACTGAACAACCCCGTAGGCAGGCACCAAAAATTTGGGCATCAAGGGTAAATTTCAAACAAATATTTAGGAAGTTTTTCATTACACAGAAAACCATAGACACATGGAATAAGTGACCAAGTAGTGTGGTGGACAGTCGGACTTTAGGTACTTTCAAAACTCAACTTGATATTTTAGAAGAATTAAATGGATAGGACCAGCAGGCTTTATTTGGCCGAATGGCTTGTTCTCCTCTAGCTTGTTCTAATGTTCTAAAAAGGATTTGAACTTTATTGTCCCCTCATAGGAAGCCAGTGTAGTGATCTATAGAAAGGAATGACAGGTCCGCACCTCCTCTGCTTGAACACCAGATGTGCTGCTGCAATTTGAATCATCTGAACTGGCTTGGTGACACATCCTGGTACTCCTGCCAACAGAGAGCTGCAGTAGTCCAGACATGAGAAGACCAAAGCCTGGACCAGGAGTTGTGCTACATACTCTTGTCAGATACGGTCTGATCTTGAAAATATTGTACTGCGTGAATCTGCAAGACCAAGTGAGACTGTAGCAACATGGTCCCTGAAGGACAGCTGGCCACTAGTCACCACCCTAAGGTTCCATAATGACCTGGCTGGTGTGATGAGCCAAGCTGAACAGAGATGGGGTGCTAAATTGATGGACAAGCTAGGTGTGGCAACTTGGAGGCATAAAAGCACCCCAAATGTGAGACAAAACTACACCAGGATAGTCCTGTGTTCTACCAAAAGTTATTTTACCAGCAAACAGCACCTCAGTAGTACACAATTTGATCCTTTCCAGTCCATTTTTTAATTTTCTTTTCTCTTCCACCTTTTCATAGACTTGCATTGTCCTCTCTGTTGTATCCAGACACAAAAACTCGTCACACACAGGTTTTGCCCAAACGTTTTCTTTCTTTAATTTCAACCTCCGCTTTCCCACAAACCACCAGTTCACCACACCCACTTTATTCCCATCCTGCCCCTTGTCTTTTATGAAATCAACTATGTACAAAACTCCTAAAGAAACACAGGGTTCAATTCTGGACATAACTCTCTCCTGACTCCAACTCCCCAGGTCGAGTGCAGAGCTCTCTTTTAAAGCCTGACCTGAGAGTGTTTCTTGGGCACAATCTATTGCCCCCGGGAATTGGGAAAACACTTCTGGGTCAGACAGGAGAACAACGGTCCTTGTGTCATCGATATCCAACAGTTCCCCCTGGCTGCCCCCGCAGAATCCAACAGAGCAGCCCCATGGGATCAAGAACCACCAATGTGGTCATACTGGAGTTCGCCAGACGGGATGCTGATATCCAGGGTATGGGTTGGGGGGGGGGGCGCGCTTTGCCCGTAGCTGGCAGTCACCCACTGTCCTCTGCTTTTCCATAATGCTTCACATTGGTGGTGGCTGAAGTGGCTCACCACTCACTATGTAAAGCACTTTAACTAGTGAGAAAAGTTTGATATAAATGTAAAGAATTTTGATTATTTACAACCCCAAATCAGAAAAAGTTGGGACAGTATGGAAAATGCAAATTTAATTTGAGTTTTATTTTATTGCGGACAGAATGAACCGAAGATATTTCATGTCTTTTCTGCTCAACTTCATTTCATTTGTTAATATCGGTGGCGCAGTGGTAGCGCTGCTGCTTCGCAGTTAGGAGACCCGGGTCCTCCCTGCATGGAGTTTGCATGTTCTCCCCGTGTCTACGTGGGTTTCCTCCCACAGCCCAAAGACATGCAGGTTAGGTGCATCGGCAATCCTAAATTGTCCCTAGTGTGTGCCTGGTGTGTGTGTGTGCTCTGCGGTAGGCTGGTGCCCTGCCCAGGGTTTGTTTCCTGCCTTGCACCCTGTGTTGGCTGGGATTGGCTCCAGCAGACCCCCGTGACCCTGTACTTAGAATATAGTGGGTTGGATGATGGATGTATATCTATCCATTCCTGCATTTCAGGCCGACAATTCATTCCAAAAAAATTGGCAAATTAGGGCCAGTAATGAGGTCAAATAATGATGTGAGTTCAAACAGGCGATGCCAACAGGTGAGTGTAATCCTGATGTGGTACCCACGAAAGGCTTTGAGGAGCAGAGGTGGGCACAGGATCTCCAGTCTGGCAACAAATGTGTGAGAAAACGATTGAAATGTTTGAAAACAATGTTGGATTGTAAGGGGTTTGAATATTTCTCCCTCTACAGTGCATAATATTATTAAACGATTCAAGGAATCTGGAGGAACTGCAGTACGTAAAGGGAAAAGGGCGCAAACTGAACACCTGTGATCTCTGATCCTTCAGACTGCATCAAGAAGCGTCACTCATTAATGGCTGATATGACCTCACGGACAAGGCCTGATTACTTTGGCAAAACTTTGTCAACACTACATTCACAAATGCCACTTCCAACTTTACTGTGCAAAAAGGAAGTCTTATGTTAATCATGTCCAGAAGTGACATCGACTTCTCTGGGCATCTGCGGCATCTGGGATGGACCATCACACAGTGGAAACAAACGTTTATTGTGGTCAGATGAGTCAGGATTCCAGATCTTTTTCAGAAGAAATGGACGCCATGTGCTCCGGACCAAAGATGACAAAGATCATCCAGCCTGTGACCAGCAGTAAGTCTGAAAGCCTGCAGGGTCTGTTATGGTATGGGGGTTTTGTCAGTGCCCTTGGCACTTCTGTGATGGCAGCATCCATCCAGAAAAGTACATTGAGATTTTAGAGCAACGTGTGCTGCCTTCAAGATGACATCTTTTCCAGGGACGTCCATGCATTTTTCAACAAGACATGTGCACAATGTGGTTTTGCATTGTTACAAAGGCATGGCTGTGGAAGAAGAGGGTCCGGGTACTGGACTGGCCTGTCTGAGTCCTCATCTGTCCCCAACAGAGAAGGTGTGGAGAATTTTGAAAGGAAAAATGTGACAATGATGACCCCATACTGTTACACACCTGTAACACGTGTTTACAGGAAGAATGGGACAAAATAACAAGTGAAACGCTTCACAAATTGGTATCCTAAGTGTCAAAACATCCTTGGAGTGTTGTGAAAAGGAATGGCGATATTACAAAGTGCTGAATGTGTCACCAGCCCAATTCTTTTTAGAATCAGTTGCATGCCTGAAATGCAGGAATGGATGTTTTGTGAAGCCCGTGGCTCGTACAGCCGCCCTAACCCTGACACAGGCAGGCAGAACACAGGTCTTGCACCCATCATATGGTTTATTTGCACAAATCACCTCAACACAGTCCAGTCCCTTTTTGCCACCAGTCCATCTGCCTCCACTCCTCCTCAGGCTTTGTCCTCCTCCTCCTCTTGACTCTAGTTCTTGAGTGGTGGTGACTAGCTCCCTTTATAGGGCACCCGGAACGACCCCAGGTGCCCAATGAGCTTCGTGAAGTGTGGCCAAATAAGGCCCTGGAAATGTCCATGCGCCCCCTGGTGGTGGCCAAGGGCCCCAACATGGTTGAGCTCCAATGCTCACGGCCCATGGCTCCGCTTTAAACCAAGGGGGCTGCCCTCTGTCGGCCTGGGGGGGTGAGGGGGGGGGAAACTGAACCTGGAAATACTCTCTCCCCTGGTCCTTCCATGGTCAGGGTGTCTCAGCTGGGCAAGGACTTCGGCTGTCTGCCAGAGTATACAATACAATACAATACAGTTTATTTTTGTATAGCCCAAAATCACACAGGAAATGCCGCAATGGGCTTTAACAGGCTCTGCCTCTTGACAGCCCCCCAGCCTTGACTCTCTGAGAAGACAAGGAAAAACTCCCAAAAAAAACCTTGTAGGGAAAAATGGAAGAAACCTTGGGAAGGCAGTTCAAAGAGAGACCCCTTTCCAGGTAGGTTGGGCGTGCAGTGGGTGTCAAAAGAAGGGGGTCAATACAATACAATACACAGAAAAGAACAAATCCTTAATACAGCATAATAATACAAATTTTAGAAGCACGGAGCAGAATTTAACTGTAGATGATATCCCATAATAAGATTTGGATATTTTTAGAGTCCTGGAGACCTCATCCATCAAGCTGCCTCCCCATTTGGCCATTTAATGGCTGAAACGTTGCTGGGCCAGCCAATCCGATGAAAGGACCCCTTTTTCCCATGATTCCTGTGATCCTCCATCAGGGATGACTTTACCACAGGCAGGCAACAACTTGGC
Organism: Polypterus bichir lapradei; assembly: GCA_026402145.1. Lineage (NCBI taxonomy): Eukaryota > Metazoa > Chordata > Cladistia > Polypteriformes > Polypteridae > Polypterus > Polypterus bichir. The sequence goes on along the minus strand of JANRMT010027041.1, from coordinate 16,803,497 downwards.
AGGTGGGTCGTGGCACCAATTGCCACATTTGAGTACCGAGAACAGAAACAGAATAGGTGAGTGTTAGTAACAAATTATAACAATCATGTTACTTATGTTTTAGTGCTAATGACTAACAACAGAGATGCAGTCTGTACAGTTAATCAGTTAATGTACAGTTACAGTATATTAACAAATGAAATGAAGTTGACCAGGCAAAACATGAAATATCTTCAGTTCATTCTGTCTGCAATGCAATAAAAGTCAAAGAACATTTAAGAATCACTGTATTTGCTTCTTTTATTTGCGTTTTCCATACTGTACCAACTTTATCTGATTTGAGGTTGTATTATAAATGCTCGCTTGTGAGGAGAGGAGGAAGGAAAAGAGAGAAAACAGAGAAAAGAGAATACTTGTGTTTTTATTATATTGAAAGAAGTCTTTACAAAGGTATTTCTGTTAAACAGTGCGTGCATCAAACTGGTGTGTATGTGGCACCGAATCCCATTCCCCGGTAAGAAGGATGAAGCAGATCAGAAGTAATGTTGAATGACTCGATTAACTGCTGAACGTTTCAAAGGAAGGATTCGTTGCAATAATTTTGTAAAGCTAAATGTTTATTTACCGATAAAAGTGTGCGTGGTTTCTGAAACAGAACAAATACGATAACATTAGATAACTGTCGCAAATGAAAGCCCATAGAATGCTAAAAACAAGTAATACCCAAAAAGGTCAGTAGATGGCGGCAGAAATTAACAGAGCGCTATGACTTGCGTCGTTGGTAAAGGCACTGAATAGAAATTAGCACAGTACAGACACGAACGAGTTACTACTTAAACAGCGACTACCAAGTCTGTATTATAGAAGCTCTTACATATTAATAAAGAAAAAGCATTTCTGAACGTACTTTTTATACAGTTTTAAACATTAAACTGAATACATTTTGACATAAAGGGTTTCGTAGCTGCGTTTTTCCAAAATTACCAACGTTCAGCAGCTCTATAGCATAAAAATGGGATTCAACAAAAGCCTGACGCGCTGAAATGATTCCACGGATAAAATATCTTCATTTTTAAAAAGTTTTAGTTAAAAGTCAAAGTAAAACAGTTCACACAAGGAAGATGAAATTGAAATAGCAAAATAAAAAAGGAAAAGTTCTTAAGAAAATTTCTGTTCAAAGCTTAAACCTTGTTACATTTCAAATCGTTACAAATCACTTGAAAACGTTTCTGAACCATTTCCAAACGGTCAGAAAATTGTATGCCTAACCCTATTCTATGCTGAAAATTGGTCTTTTAAATCCCCGCTTACTAGAACTGACTCAATTAACACACTGTATCTCAGTTACAGCAAGAAAGTTCTATCTCTTATTAACTTACAGGGGGAAAAGACCATACCATTGTCTTTGGCTATGAAAGAAATTTATATTCTATTCAAGTTAAGCAAACACTGTTTAACTCAAAGCTTTAACTTTCTATGATTGGCTCTTACAGGTTGTTTGAACACGTTAGCAAAACATTGTTAAGAGCTTTATCATTACTTGCTGAAAAATTGCTATATTTCTAATAAAGTTAACAACAAACCGAATTACTTACATCAAACAGATGTACCCAAAGTCAACAAACAATCAAACAAATGCGGCAACGTGCAGAGTTTGGGAAGCACAGCGTTTCTGAGGATCGGGCACAAAACTAACACGTGCGCATGCATAACCTGACAGCGGGCTCAGACTTTTGTACAATTTGGTTATAGTAAACCATTTATTTGATTCTGGGACTTGTGAATGTAAGGTTGTGTTTGGGGTTTGGGGCTGGGTGGTGTCTCCTTGTGTTGTCAAAGGAGATGGAGGAACTGAACTAGTTTTGAGTCAATTATGATGGTGCAGTGTGATATTTCGTGACACAGAAAGCAAGGGAAGTGTTTGCCAACTATGCTGGCCAAAAATGAGTTCTGAGCTACTAAGCAGCAGCATTAATCACTGTACTACCATGTCTGAAACAAGAAAAGAGACAGATGGAACTATAAGCAAAAAACTATATATATAAAAGCAGATCATAGAATGGCTGAATAGTTTACTGTCAAATAATGCAACTCGCAACTGAAAGAGGGCACCGTGGCGGATTTCTGCCGACTTGCAGAGCAACCACAAGCGTTACCTGGTAGGTAACCACCCATACAATCAGATTGTGATTCAGACTACGAATGCCACGAATGTAATTACCCCGATCTACATGCTGTCAAATAAACGAGCCGCACGGCGTGGCGCGCTGACTTCCGCGGTTCGATTCCCGAGAGGGAGTGCAGTGAGTGTGTACGCCTGATGAGCCCAGAATTAGGGCTAAACACGTGGCGCGTACTCTTTGCATTATTTGACAGTAAAACTATTCAAGCATTCTATGATCTGCTTCTCGCAACTGAAGAGGGCACCGTGGCGGATGTTTGCCGACTTGCACCCATACAATTAGATTGTGATTCAGACTACGAATGCCATGAATATATATATATATATATATATCTCCAACGTCTGTCTGTCTGCTTTTCACGAGAGAACTTAACGGATTAATATCGGGTTTATTCCTATAATTTGCTTGACTATTCCAGTTGATTTTGCGACTTCTCTCGTTGTGCTATGTATCATAGTTCGCTTGTGGTACCAATTTATTTGCACAAATCCAAGAGACACACAGCAAGCCGAAGTTGGGAGGTTGGGCCCTCCTCACTCACACGCAAGCCTCGGGTGTATCTTACATCAGTTTAGCAACTACTTAATGGATTTAGATCAGGGTTTTTTCTAGAATTTGTTTGAGCATTCCGGTTGATTTTGTGAATTCTCTCATTGCGCTAAGAATAATAGTTCACTTGCATGAGCGATATATTCGCGCTAATCCTAGACAAAGGCTGCCTGCCGAGAGTAGGGGGAAGAGTTATGTCAGGAGTGGGGAGCCAATAATAATATATTGTTACAAACTTGACCACAAGTCATAGCAAGGTTTGGGGCAGCCACCTGTATATTTGGTATCCTGGTTGCAAAATCGAAAAAATGTTACACAGCACAGGTGTACAGAAAACAGAGTCCAAAACAGAACTGAGGGAATAGGGAAAAGGTGGAGGCTTTTAAAGGGGAAGACAGGAAGGGAGGTCAAAGGGGTCGGGGCTCATGAGGGTCTTCAACCATAGGCTTGAGCCCGGAGGTGACATCACAGGGGCTGGAGCCGGCAAGGTCTTCTTCCATAGGCTCAGACCCAGAAGTGACGTCAAGAGGGCCAGGTGGAATCTCCCGTGAATGGTCTGCAGGAAAGAGAGAAAAAGAGTCAGTGCACTCTGTCACATCCTGGTATGATTCGGAAATTGCCCTCACTCAAGCCCTTTAGCTGCCTCACATGAGTACGTGTGTGACAATATATATATATATATATATAGTATATATATATATATATATATATATTGTGGACTGGGACCCGGACACAGGCAGACGGACAACATACTTTCACCACACACCGTTTATTTACAACAGGTTTTGTGCACTGACACACCCCAGTGCCTCCAGCACCGATTCCCCCAATGTCCAGGCCACACTCTTCTAATGCCTTTCTCTTGGCCACCTCCCGTCCTCTCTCCAGCTCTGTCCTCTTCCACCCGACATCCACCGCTGACTGGAGGGAGACGGCCCCTTATATGGGAACCCGGATGGGCTCCAGCTGCTTCCCGCCAATCAGTCATAGCCACACCCCAGTGTGGCGGAAGTGCCGGCTGCGCACCCGGAAGCCGTCCGGGTGTCCCCTGTCGTCTTCCCCCCAGCACTTCCTGGTGTGGCGGAAGTGCTGGGCTCCAGGGTTCCTCAGGCACCTGGGCGCCGCCTGGCTGTGGCCACGGGCCCCTACAGGGTTGGGCTTCCAAGCCCTCTACCCATGGCCCCCAATACAACCAGGGCGATCGCCCCCTCGCGGTCTGGAGGAGGCACAAGCCCTCCTCTGGTCCTCCTGGGCGTCCCG
>JANRMT010027041.1:16767744-16794670 GCA_026402145.1 Polypterus bichir lapradei | reverse complement strand
AACAATGAAAAAAATACAGAGCAATAAAACAAACTATTGGAAATGTAATGTCTAACAGAGACAAATTCAAATTTTACATTTATACAGCACCAAAATATTTTGTTATAGTGTAAAGAATTTTCATTTTAGTACCATCTCCAGTCATCAGTTCACTAGGGGCCTCATGTATGAATGGTGCGTACGCACAGAAATGTTGGGTAAGAACTTTTCCACGTTCAAATCGCAATGTATAAAACCTACATTTGGCGTAAAGCCACGCATTTTTCCACGGTACCTCATACCCTGTCGTACGCAAGTTCTCCGCTTGGTTTTGCAGACTGGCGGCACCCAGCGTCAAAGTAGTGCTACTGTTCCTGTGTGGTTACTCCTTATTTTCCTGACGCGGCTTTATAAATACACTGAAACTAACTGCATATTGTTTATTATTGTAACGCATCCGATTGTAATTAACTTGTAACAATATAATGATCCAGGGAATAGCCATAGTATTCCAAATACCATAACTGCTTTAGCGTTGTTACTCTTACTGCATCTTCTTCTTCTTCTTTCAGCTGCTCCCGTTAGGAGTTGCCACAGCGGATCATCTTTTTCCATATTACTCTCACTGCACCACTCGGAGTATTTATATCACTGTATCTGAGTGTGAATCAAAGCAGCAGCTGATCAGAAGGAGAATTATCAGTATACAGCATCAAGCACCGCTGTCTCAGCCTCGGCAAAACGCTTCATAGACTTTCCTGTACGGACCTCGTGGTTCAGAAACAGTTTCATCCCAAGAACTTTAAACAATCAATCAGTCCATCAAGTGCTCCTTGTAGAACTGTTAATACTTATAAGTACAATCACCTCACTGTAAACTTGCACTACAATTATAATATTACACAACCTTTGCCACTTTATAAAGCGCATATTTACATATGATGGCGATATCATTTTTAAGATGAAATGCAGCAAAATATGTTGATTATATTATACAGATAAAACTTTAACTTCATTTAAATAATCTATATTCTTCACTGGGACTGGTGTGAAGGATAGAATAATTAAACATGTACTACGAAGATATTTCAGTGTTCCTTAAACGTTTTGAAGAATGGGCGCTCTAAGCTTACAGATGGCTTAACGTCTATTACAGAGCTGATTGTGTGGCAATTGGGTATTTGGAGAAAGAAAAGCAAAGACTGGATGGGCAGCCACGCCAATATACAGTATATTGAATATAAAAAAGAAAGAGAAAATAACGACACAGCTAAAAATGCAGCAGCAAATTTCAACAAAAGTTAAACGTTTGTGTCATGAGCATGAGGCGGCTATGCAGTGTCCGCAACGGACGTGGCCATCCACCGTGCATAAGATACCATATTGACATTGGCGGGCGAAGGGGCCACCGATTCTTTCTCTGCCCAGGGCCGCCACAAGCCTAGAGCCGCTCCTCAGTACTGCTGCAATAAATTATTTCAACGAAGGTCGCGCACAATCACTGCGCCGTGAAACCCATGTTTAATAACGTGCTTTATCTCCTATCATCATGAAAATGATATCACATATACATCTCAGTGTTTTAGTTATTCAGAGAGCTGTAATATCACGAATGTAATGGATTCTGTGTCCAGTCGGAGGAAGAGAAAGCCCATAGTGATTCACACACACAGAGCACATAGAAGATCACATACAAAACAATGCATTTAATGTGCTTCTTTAATTACGATGTGATTTGAGAAACTAGTTAATTAAACGATTTTAAGATGAAGTTTATGATGTTCGACTTTAATGACAAAATAAACTACATGATTAAAGTGGAAATTTTGAGATTGAAGTTGACATTTCGTGCTTTTTTCCTACTCTGTGCCTTTTTTTTTCTCTGTACACTAATAAGCTTTCATATGACACTCAGACGGTGGGCTACGACTCGCCTTTTAACGGCGACTTTGATATCTGCCAACTTCTTTTTTATTTCCGGCACTGTGCGACTTTGTGAACGTGAGCTTTAGAGTTTCTCCAACACGCTATGTCACTCGATCAACTTCCTTTTGTTGATTATACTACGGTTTAATTAAACATATAGTACGTTTTTCCTTTGCCTCCACTTGGTATTCGCTGAAATTCTTATATTTTCCCCCGTGCTTTTCCCATTGTCTTTCCACAGAAGGCTGAGCTTAAGGGCGATTTATATTGATTTGCATATTCAAAGAGGCGTAATTCTGGGAGGAGTTGGGGCGGGACAGAAGGCGCGTGCACGAGCGTTACTTTTCACGCTGACCGGGATTTATGGAGCAGAAGGACGCAGAAGTTGGAGTACGCACAGTTTCCTACATCTTGATTTTTCTGTGTATAAGCACATTTCTGCTTTTGTGCTTACGTCATGTTATAGTGCGAATTCTACGCACAGCGTTATGCATGAGGCCCCAGGTTACTAACAACTACATAAACCTTTTCTCTCAGAGCTGCAGTCAGTTTATTATTTCGGGTTAACATTCCCCGCCTCCACTACGCGAGTCATTTGTATTAGTAAGTTAGCACGCAAACATATATATCCATACAAAAAAAACTCTTACTAACTCAAATCATTTTATCAACATGTTCAAAATCTCATTGACGATATTTTACCGTTTTAAAGCCTGTAATGTGCACTCCAATTACGGCGAATTTACTAACCTGTGATAAAGAATAAAGAGAGCACACGCATTGAGCTGGCGTCAGCTTCACACAAGAGGATTTATTCTTCCTGTTTGCTGTACTCTACTCTATGCTGCTCGCGCAAGGTGTGCCCATCGAACGATTTCTGTGATTTCGCACAACCCAGGAAAAATTAATTGTGACATAATGGGCTTGGATTGACAAGATTATGAATGAAATGTGCTTTATTTGGAAGCATCGCGCCCCCTCTCCCCTTTGAAAAGGTTGTGTGTGAGACTTCAGCACAGCAGCAGCAGCAGGCAGGCGCACCGAGGGCCCTCGCGCTCACTTCCTGCACATATGGGTGTGATAGAATTTAGAAAACACATCGGTGCAAATTATAAGTCTATATCATAATGTCTGGTGCTTTTGTGTTTGTTTTTATTTTGTTTTATTTTGTGAGCTGGTTATTAGATGCCGTGCCAGCCAGCCAGAGAATCCCCTGCCACCCATCTCCTCCCTGTGCTGTAAGCAGCAGGCGCACCTCGCAGATGGAGGTTGCCCTTACTCCCCGCAAATGGGCAATAGAAAACCGATCGGTGCCCATGCAATCCCAAAAATGCGCTGGCATGATCGGGGCAGCATGGGCGCGTGCAAAAAAAAACAAAATTTTTTTTTTGCCGATGCCCAAGATGCCGCCCCCACCACGATGCCGCCCTGGGCAACGGCCCATGTTGCCCATATCAAAAACCGCCACTGGGTGTGAGAGATGGTCCTTCATGGTGATGGTGTAAAGCAACCAAATTTATACATTCTCTGTTCAAATTCTAAAGCCAATAGGGTGTCGTGGTACAGAATGGCTTCTAATTCAAACCAATCCCTAACAGTGAACTTTAGACCAGTAGAATTCTGGTGCGACTCAGCCCCCAATTGCTTTATTTTCACATCTGCCCCCAAAAACACATTTCCTGACTAAAGCTTGCCAGCTAGGTGGCCTTCCTGTCCTGCTGAGAATCACTTGGCAAACTGCTTTTTAGCACTTTCCTCATCTCTGCCATAAAATTCCTCAGTCAGTCCTACAGACGTGGTTCTTTAAACATGAAAGCTTCTCACCAATGAAACACCAACATTACATTTGCTTTGTCTATGTTACAATTAAAGACATACAAAATATTTATCAACTTATATACAAAATTTCACACTACAACAGCGCCGTTAATAGGAGCACAAACTTTTACACAATGCAGTGCCTCGGACAAGACTACACAGCTGGTTGAAAACGCAGAAACAGTTAAATCCTAGTTTGTATAGTGCCTTTCACAAGGAACATCACAAGATTGCAGACCATCTGTTCCCCATCCATTCCAGTGTGTCACTTTGCAGTATGGCTGAGCCAAGCCCCCTTTCTGCTGTTACCCCACCACTGTAAACTGACAGTTTCTTCTTCTTCTTCTTGCTCTCCTGGCAGCAGAATTATTGGTTGGCTCCCTCTTGGCTCTGATTGTCCTCGCCATCCTGTTAATCACCATCATTTGCAGAAAAAGAAGAAAAAAGCTGGTCGGTAAGTCATGAAGGCTTTCAGTTGGGCACATTTTTGGGGACAGATTAGTGAGCGGCCCTTTCAGCTAATGGTGTGTAAAGCAAAACTTCCTGGGTACAGCAGTAGAGCAGTCTGCTCTGTCTATTTGGGAACCAGTGTCATTTTAGAGAGGATGAGCAGTTAATGGGTATTACTCTGAGCACATTCAGCAATGGAAGATGAGTGCACAGACGGGCAGAGAGACAGGAAGAGAGTGCAAGAGAGATTGTTTCATCTGTGGCACTTTCTCGATCAGTTTGTCATAAGAAACACACTAACCCAGCTCACTTTGCTGAGACTGGCATGTGACGATGCAGGTTCCGCTCCAAGCTCTCTGAACCCGACACCGTCGGTAATATCACCGATGAGCTAGACAGTGAGGCACAACAAAGCAAGGGGATGGTGCAAAAAGTGCAAAGTTCTTTAGTTAAAACCAGCATACAAAAACAGTTATGTCCAAACAAAAAGTGCAGTGCTCCACAGTTGCAAAAAAAATAATCTGATAAAACAAGTAATAATTCTTTGCATTTATATAGCACTTTTCTCACTACTGAAAGCGCTCAGCAATTGTAGGTTAAGGGCCTTGCTCAAGGGCCCAACAGAGCAGAGTCCCTTTTGGCATTTACGGGATTCGAACCGGCAACCTTCCGATTGCCAGTGCAGATCCCTAGCCTCAGAGCCGCCACTCCGCCGCAAGTGAAAGGTGGAGGTTAAAATCCATTAGAAAAAAAAATCCTTTTAAAAAACAACGAGGTTAAAACATTGGCTGGAAGCTGTCCTTTTAAACTCAAAGCCCGGTGCCTTTCTTCTACTGGTGACTCCCCTGCTTCTCCCGTCCAGACTATTCACCAGGGGAGCCACCCTACCTGCAGCTGATCTGCTTTCTGCCTTCTCCTGCTGGTAGGCTTCACCAAACCGTGACTTGGGCTCCCCAGTGACCAGGGCGCTCATGCTGGGGCTTTCCCATCCCAAGTCTCGACTCCCACTGCCTTCTTGGCCTTATGCAGCGAGCCATCCTCCTTCTGGTCACTCTTGCTCCTCACTAAATGCTCAGCGGGAGCGACCACAATCAACTGCACCTGGGATGCCCGCCAAACACCCAGGCTTTACTGCTCAGCTGCCCACAATCAACGTGAGCCTGCACTTGCTCGCTCTCGCTCTCCTACACCAGCTTTCCTCTACCTGCTTCCAGCTTTCTTCTCCTGCAACTTCCATTTGTCTTTTCCTTTTCTTCTTCCTCCTAGCCGCCTCACGCTTCTATTTTTTATGGTGACGTGGATCAGATGTGGCAATAAGCAGCTCCCGGCACCAATTACGGATGCGGATGACTCCTCACCTGTGCACTTAAGTGTGGACCATCCGCATCATAAATCACCTGGGAACCGCTCGGCCACACATACCATGCCCCTCTCGCTAAGCCGCGAGTGCGGCGATTATTTATTTTTAAAAAATGGCCTTTTTGACGTGAGCTGTGGACCCGCTACACCACATAGCACCATTTTAAACCTGTTGATTTTTCAGCAAATATAAGATTATATGCTTTTGATTAGGCCCAAGATCAAGGTTCTAGCCCCTGTGGTCTGCAAGGAATCATGCGACAGACAGGAAGACCTTAGCATTTTATATGCATTATGGCTTGCAAGGGCCTCACTATCTCTCTCTCTCTCTCTCTGTATATGTGTGTGTATATATATATATATATATATATATATATATATTATATTATATATATTGTGGGTGATGGCTGGGACCCATGCCTGGCCGGGACGCCCCTTTGACTTTGGATCCGGGGGAGCAACCATGGGATGCACACTACATCCCCCGGAACACTAGGTGGCAACCTCCCTGAGTTGCATTGGGGCCACAATTGTGTTACACCGGGGTTACACCGGGGCTCCATGGCCACCACCAGGGGGAGCTGCACAGCTACCTGAGCCTGTCTGGGCTGTGATGCAGCCACACCCGGAAGTGTAGCCTAATTTAGGTCAATTATCACCTGGAGCGATTTCAGGTGGGCTATAAGAGAAGCTGACACCCACCACTCAAGGAGCCAGAGTCGGGAGGAGGGAGACAAAGCTGCCAGAGAGAAGCGGAGGAAAGAAAAAGAAGAATTTATTTTGTGTTGTGCCGTTTAAGCTTGTGGGACTGTGTTGTGCCTGCGGGACACGGGGAAGACGTGGCCTCCAGGCGAAAGAAAATAAAAGTTTATTTATTTTTATAAGTGTGCCTCCGGTGTCTGTCTGTGTCGGGTCCGGTGCCGATATAGTACCTTTGTCACTTGTCGCAGTAGGGGGCGCTAGTGCTCCCTTTAACCCTCAGGTACCGCACCAAACTTCAGGTAAAAGTGCAATAATAATTATTTTTATTATTATAATAAAGTGCACCAGCACCCTCTCCTCCACTATATTCATAAATCAACAATAAGCACAATCAATAATCCAATCCTCCAGCTCCCAGACGTGTTGCCTTCCTACCACCCAGCTCAGCTCGCCGTCTGGGAGCTCCCACAGTCCTTTTATACTCCCTGACCCGGAAGTGTTCCTGCCCAACAGTCCACAAGTCCTTATTCCTTCCGGGTCAGGGTAAATAGTATTTTTCTTCACCCCGGAAGCCCGTCGCTCTTCATGTGACGAACTTCCGGGTCATAGGGCATAAATGAGTCCACTGACCTCCCGACAGCGACTCCCAGTGGCCCCCATGGTATCCAGCAGGGCTGTGCATAAAAACTACATGGTCCATGAGGCGCTGCTGGAATTCGGGGCCCGTACATGCTCTCGGGAGAGCTCCTCCTGGCGGCCTGGGGGTGAGGGCCGGAATATGAAACCGGCCATCCATTACACACTATATATATAGATTTATTGCTAGATTTTGTGTCTCGCTTGTACCTGGTTGGCAAGTGGGATCCCAGCTGTTATTATTAATTGAGTTATTCAACAAGAACATGGGGGTACAGATGAAAACTGGCTAAGGGTGATTTGCACACAAATGTTAGAAAGTTTCCTTTCATGCACAGAAACACATGATGCATGAACCAAAGTGACTAAGTAGTGTGATAGACAGTAGGATTTTGGGTTCCTTCAGAATTTCATTCTAAAGAAATTAGAGGAAGATAGTTGGTTTAAATGGCCTGTTCTTGTCAAAATTGTTCAGCTGTTCTAATCTGTCAAACCATAGTGCATCCTAGAGGCTTCTAGAATCCTGACAACCTGAGAAATTATGTATTTTTTTTAATTGAAAAGCATATGCATACAGAATAACAGAGCAAGTGTTGTACTGAGTGGCACACAAAAATAGAGAAATGGTGTCTGACACCAGCCTGTTCTCATCCAAATTGTTCTAATGATCTAACACTTTCACTGTGGCTGAATGCTGAAGCTGTTTTCAAATGTCAATAGAAGTTGTCTACAGAGTACCGTTTGGTTTAATCCACCAGGTGGAAGCAAAGACTGTGAAATAAATGGAGGCTTGAACACTTTAGGCATTCGTTCTCCTTATAGCACAGCATCAAATCATGGCTGTCGCTCACATTTGTCAAGCAGGCTAACTGAACATCATATTCCAGCCACCTATAAAAACTAAGGAATACAATCCAGACTGCGTTGTTTGTAGCAACAGGCAGAAAAACAGCACTGCTTGTATAATGCCCTGCAAACAGAGGTACTTAGTAGCTTTTTTGAATGGTTCTCTTTGGTCTAAAATCATCACGTATGGAGCGTCCATAAGTTTTCAGACATTTGTTAGTTTTACTGTATGTATGCACAATTTGAGTAATAAAAAAAGGAATTGTGACCTCTTTCACAAAACGTAAGCTTTTCTAAAAACAATGCAGCCTCAATGGAGTTAAGACACCTGGTAAGCCTCAAAGCCCCAGATGTTCTCCTCTGTGAACCGCTGTTGCTATCATGGATACTCAAGAGAATTCAGCTGTTATCTCATCAGTACCTCTGGTGTTCTCCTTTACAGTTAGGCTACATTCACATTACTACATTTTCATTTTGATATGGTGTTTTTAAATGTAAACAATCCCACACTGGCATTTTCACACCATTTATGAAAGTATCTCCATGCACACTAAAATGACAGAAAATGCCTACAATGGGCATGCGCACATTGGCGGAAAAAGCCTTGAAAGTATATAACAACCACTGGATTTATTGCAAAACTGTAGTAACCAGTAAATTGCAGTTGTGACTCAGTTAACAACATCCTGACTAATGATGTCACACTTTATCGACAGAGCTTCCATATTGTTAGAATACATTATATCGAATAACATTGAAATCCCAATGTATTACAGCATTAATATTGTTATTAATGTATTATTGTATTTCAATAAGTATCATTAAATTATGTGATGTGTGTATTATTCTAATGTCAGGTTAGGTTACTTGAGGTTAGGTTAGCTTATGGCAGGTTACGTCAGGTCAGGTGTATACTTGGCCCATTATCGGCGAAAATGACACGTCCCTGGCACGTCCCTGTGTGCTGATGGCACGCAATTACGTGATGCAGATGCCTTGTATCCAAAGTTAGTGTGGAGAAAATGATATCAGACACAGAGGCATGCTCCCCCATGCCTTTAATATCTCTCAACACGCATAACAGCAAAATCGACTAATGACACACTGATCAGAACCGTATGCCGTCTTTAAGCGAGATACCACTGTGTTTTCATTTTGCACACATATGCTGCATTCAAGTTGTCCATCCATCATCCAATATATCCTAACTACAGGGTCACGAGGGTCTGCTGGAGCCAATCCCAGCCAACACAGGGCACAAGGCAGGAAACAAACCCCGGGCAGGGCGCCAGCCCACCGCAGCATTCAAGTTGTACAAATCCCAATTTAGATGCATACGGGTAAATGATACAGCAAGTGGCATGGAAACCAACTCCCTCTATACCCTCTGTGTTGGAATATGCTTTTCTTCCATGAATGGTGACCTATCAAGGAATGAGATATTGTATTGAGCAGGATCCAATCAGGGAAGGGCTATAAAATAAGCAGAAACAAATCAGAGAGTGATCAGAGACTGCATTCTTAAAAGTCAAAAATTTTCACTACACCCCTTGGTAATTTTGGCACAAGGATACTTGACCATTTCATTAAGCAGGTGGGGAGTGATTAGACAATTGGGCTCATGAGTGTGCACCCACAATGCCCGGATAGTAGATCCACCACTGATTGAAGTTTACTAAATGTCACCCCTCTCCCCAAAACTTTGCCACCCTACATGACCACCTACTTTGTCTATATGGTACAGCTGGCCCTAACTGATACTACTGCCTTCATTGTGTTTTACGGAGCTCAGTGATTGACAGTTTGTTCTTTATGTCTCAGCTCCATTCCTAATTTTTTTTAAATGTGGGACTGTAATGGAGCTGACAAGAAAGTGACAAAGATGACAAGAATGCCCCCTCTGGAATTGTCATGGCAATATAACTAGTAAGGGGCGCCACTGAACTCCATACCCCAGATACAGTAATGCCAACACAGTTCCAGGTTCAAATAAGGAATCTTTATTGATTGCCAATATTTTTCAAGATGCACACAGACACATACACACAATTACAGGTAGACTCTTATTCTCTCCTTTGTTTTTAAGAAGGACTCGGAAATACTTCCGGTACCATGTTGGGTCCTATTGGAAGCCCTTCCAGGTCATGTAGAAACCAGACAGGTTATCCCTCAACAGCACCCTGGGACCACAACAAGGCTGCACGTCCAGCCTGTGGGTGTCCGAACCGGAACAGTGCCACTTGTCGTATGGAGGATGGAACTGCTGCTGGCCTCCAGCTTCGGCTGATCCATCCCTTACATCCTGTTTCCATGCCAGGCAAATAAGTCTTTCTCTTGTCTAGTCAGGATGCCCATCTGTCCTCCATGGAACTTACAACAATTTTACAGAACTGCAAGATTAGAGAGCAGGTAAAAGAAAGCCTTAAATATGAAACTAGACTTTAAATGGCTGGTAGGCCTGAGCACATGACTCCCCATTCCAAAACATCTAGAAGGATGGAATATTGAAAGCAAAAGAAGAAGCCATGGACCTGACATTCCACTTTTTGTAACTTTCTGATAGTTTTGTCTTCTTTGGCTGGAAATACTAAAGACTCCATGTCTCATCTACTCTCCCCATGTCAGATCTCCTAGAGATAAGGATGTGGATTAGGCAGGAGTGCCACTGTTGGATCACATTTATGAAAGTCAATTTGTTCAGCCTGAGGCATCCAGAGGTCTTTCATCAGAATGCCATGCCAGAAGCTGTATGCACTAAAAAAACACATGGGATGTAACTGAGACTATCTTTGTTTTTACAGGCTTCTTGTCTGCTGGGAGAAACAGAAACACAGAGTGTGCCAGTCAGGTAGGTTCTGCTCCAAGATACCAGCAGACGTCCTCTGTGTGGCCTCTTTAAAAGTTATTCATGGACGAGTGGTTGAAAACATGATGGATGGTGAGCCGAGGAGAACAGGATATGTACAGTGCCTCAGCTAGCCATTTCATTATCGTACAACATTGAATCTCGGTGGATTTAGTTTGGCGTTTTTTTTTTTGGATGCTAATCAATGGAATGTCAAAGTGAAAAAAGATCTCTGCCAAGTGCTCTACTGTACATTAATTACAAATATAAAACAGAAACTAATTGATGACATAAGTGTGCAGCCCCTTCAGGTTAGTATTTAGCAAATGGCAGCCATGACAACCTTGACTCTGGGTGCACAGGACTCTCTGCCATTTTCCCCCTTTGTGGACAGTTGAGAGCACCAGAGATCACCCAACCCCAGACACAACCCCACCGACGCAAGTCCCTTTAAAATAAAGATGGTTTATTTTCACGCTACTTTCCACAAAGGTTCCAAAAGTGCAACAAACACAAATCTTTCTTTTCTGCTCCTCTCCACCTCCCAGGCGAACTTTGTCCACTTCCACCCGACTCTGACTCACCTGGATGAGATTAAGCTGCTTTCTTTATCCCGGGCCTAGGAATACTTCCGGTGCCAGGGATTGGTCCGATGGAAGCACTTCTGGGTCAAACGGAAGTCCCATAAAGCAGGGATGAGTAATCCCTTTAGCAAGCCCTGGTGGCCCCCATTGAACCTAACAAGGCTGTTCTTGAGGACTCCAATAACCAGTGTGTGCCTCTACAGAGGTACAACCACCCAAGGAAACTGCCTCCTATTGTGTCGGGTTGTCTCCCCTGTCCTTCCATTATGCTGTCCTCCCGGCTGTACCCACTCTTTTTTGTGGTGGCATAGGACTGGTCTCCTGTTTACTTCAGGAACCATACTCTATCCTGGCCAGGAAGCCCACTCATGTGTGTCGTTCATCACACCTTCATCTTCTTTGCTAAACTTCTCAAGATCTGCAAGGTGTCATGGAGATCATGAGTGAAGTGCTTTTGTCAAGTCTAGCCAGAAACTCTTCATTGGATTAAGATCTATGCCTGTTTTTATCTAAGGTCTCATTAGCAGGAAAACTGCTCTAACTGGCTCAAACATCTCAGAGTGGTGCAAACTTGGTGCTTCTCTTAGAAGTAGGAGTATGACACACCTAAACCATCTGTGGTGCAGCCAACTGAGTTTTGAAGTCCCAGAACTAGTTCAATGGATGGCACCTGTCTGGGGTTTCAGCTGATTGTAGTGTTAATGCACCTGTAGATATCAAGAAGAGCTAACTTGTTGTCAGATTAGATCAGGTATGATACACAGTCATGTGAAAAAGTAAGTAGACCCCTTGGACAGTGTCGACTTTTTCAACATACAGTATATGAACAGGCAAACCTCAGATCTTCATGCAATCAGTGCCACCAGTTAACGGTGATAATACTTGAACAAGTGACATATCACACTAACACAGTGTGTTCATTCTCGTAATCTAAATGAATAAAAATACACATTTGACACATGGAAAAAGTAAGTCCACCCCGACATTGATCATCACTTCAGTTCCATCAGATGAGAATCAGGTGTTCCAGATTAGGTGCTAATGATTTGAACCTTGTTAGGGAGTCAGCAGGTGGACCCTGTCTTATTTAAGAGGGTCTGGAGTTCACTTTGCTATTTACACGTGGGGTGTCATCATGCCCAGATCAAAGGAACGTTCTGAGATGAGGCCCTCAGACTGTGGATGCCAAGGAGCCTGGCAAGGGATTTAAAAAAAAGATCATCAAATTATTTGAAATCAGTCATTCCACTGTAAAGAAAATCATCCACAAGTGGTGTAGATTTCAAATGACTGCTGATTTGTCCAGGACTTCAGCCCAAGAGTTGACCATGATACTAAAATAAGTCTGCAAGGACCCCAAAATTTCATGGGGGGATCTGTAGGTCAGTCTTACAACAGCTGGTGTCAAAGCTCAGAAACAGATTGCAGAAATGTGACCTGCATGTGAGGTGTACCAGGAAAAAGAACATCACAGCAAGATGACAATTTGCCATTGAGCATCCTGGCAAAGTCCATGCCTGCTGATACCATGTGCTCTGGAAAGATGAATCAAAGATAGAGCTGTTTGGCCAGAGTAACAGTAGACATGTTTGGTGCAAACTGAAGAATGCATTTCAGGAGAAGAACCTCATAACATCTGTGAAGTAGGGTGGTGGATATGTTCTGCTTTGGGGCTGGGCTTTGCTGCCTTAGGGTCAGGGCAGCATGAAGTCACCGAGTCAGCTATGAATTCTGCATCATATCAGGTGTGATTGAGGAGACTGTGAGGCCATCTTAGTGAAAGCTGAAGTTGATCTGGAAATGAACTTCTCATTCTGATCTGAAGCACACTAGCAAATCCACTAAGGAATGACTCAAAAAGAAGAAATGGAGTGTTATGGATTGTGATTTAAATCCCATTGAAATATGAGGGCATGGGGGTTTGGAATGAGTCGAACATGTAAGGAAGCCCACAAACATCTTGCAACTGAAGAAATTGTGGTGGGAAATTTCACCGAGTCGATGTCAATGACCAGTAAGGAAATTATGAAAAACGCCTACATGAAGTCATGTCTGCTAAATGGGGCAATGCCAGCTTCTGAGGCTAAGTGTGGACTAATTTTGTCCCCAGGAGACCACTTCATCATTGATATTTTTGTTGAGTAAATGGTTGAAAAGGCAAATTTTCCTTCTGCTTTTACTCAAGTATGTCACCTTTATCTGTAGAGACTGTTTGCGTGAAGTTTGAACATTTGTTGAAAAAACTCAACAAATTCCATGGGGTGCATTTACTTATTCACACAAATCTACTTCTTTTACTCCAAAGGGGAATTTCAGATGTTGAATACTCATTGATTATTTTTACATTTTATATTTTGGAATTCATTTAGACCACTTTGTAGAGACCTCTCTTCATTTGGACGTTACAGAGTCATTTTCTGCTCATCAATGTCAAAAAAGCCAAATGAAATCTAAAGAAAGTCAATGTTGTACAGTCGTGGCCATAAATTTTGAGAATGACACAAGTGACGGTTTTCACCAAGTTTGCTGCTTCAGTGTTTTTAGATCTTTTTGTCAGATGTTTCTCTGGTATGCTGAAGTAAAATTACAAGCAGTTCGGAAGTTTCAAAGGCTTTTAGTGACAATGACATGAAGTTTATACACAGAGTCACAATATTTGCAGTGTTGGCCCTTCTTTCTTTTTCAAGACCTCTGCAATTCACCCTGACATGCTGGCAATCAACTTCTGGGCCCAATCCTGACTAAGGGCAGCTGCCCATTCTTGCTGAATCAATCCCTTTTCCGATTGTTTGGGGCGTCCGGAGAAGAAAAGGTGAGCGGCACTACCATCAGTCCTGTGTCAGGCCAACAGTAAAGCATCCTGAGACCATTCATGTCAGCCAAGGCAGTGCAGGGCTCACTCACAACACAGCCAGGAATAAAGAATGGGACCAAAACATCCTCTGAGAGCAACTTCAAACAATCGTCCAAGAACAGTTTGGTGACCCACAATGCATGATGGAGCACCGGGCCATAACGCAAAAGTGAGAACTAAGTGACATCGAAATTAGGGGTCCATGGCCAGGAAACTCCCCATTGAGAACTTCTGGTTAATCCTCAAGAGGTGAGTGGACAAACAAAAACCCACCAATTCTGACAAACTCCAAGCATTGAATGGGCAGCTGCCATCAGTCAGGATTTGGCCCAGAAGTTGATTGCCAGCCTGCCAGGGTGAATTGCAGAGGTCTTGAAAAAGAAAGAAGGGCCAACACTGCAAATATTGTGGCTCTGTGTATAAACTTCATGTCATTGTCACTAAAAGCCTTTGAAACTTCTGAACTGCTTGTAATTCTACTTCAGTCCATCATAGAAACATCTGACAAAAAGATCTAAAAACACCGAAGCAGCAGACTTTGTGAATAGCAACACTTGGGTCATTCTCAACACTTTTGGCCACAACAGTATAAAAATGAAACAAGAAACCTTCCAAGGGGTTGAACAGTTCTGATCGGCACTGTATATTGATGGGTAAAAGAAACAGAACGCTTCATTTTGGAATTAAATTTTAACCTTCATTGCTGGAATAACAATTTAAAAATAGGAAAACAAAACGGGGCAACGGGACGGACAACAGGAAAACAAGAATAATGGTAAACCTAAACAACAGCTGTCTTGTGGTCCTTGAGCATCTTGTGTGACCACAGAGCCATTGGGCTACTGAATCTGCACTTGTGGATGTTCTCCCATTTCGGCTAAACGTTGGTAGCCATTGGCAGTAGAAGGTCACGTCTCTGGATGTTCAGACTAAGGGTATCCCCAAATATTATAAACTAGCCATGTGCGCCCAACTACGTTGCGCGTGTTAAAGTTGTCTGTGAAGGGCTCCCTGTTTAAAGTCGTGAACTGGGCCCTTCGTCGCACAGCATTATGATTTTTTATAAGGGAAACAAAATTACAAAAGAAAACCCTTGGATATTGATTCGATAGGAATGGCCTAGTCGGAATCACTGTCCGAATCGTAATTATGTGGTGGTGTAGGAGCATTTCTGCTTCTGTCCGTTCACAGTCCGTCTCGTTTTCACGACGCTGTCGTTTCCTCTCAGAATCTCTTCTCGACCTTTCTCCAATCTCGCAGGTTGCTTTGTGGCAATCCAAAGAGTAAGGCAATATACACGGAGCAATGGTTATAAAAGGGGGACACATAGGTATCCAGGCTCTTTAAAGCATAAATAGGGATCACTTCACTGACATGTGAGCAAGCCACGGTACAACTGTGAGACGCGCAGCCACTCGCCGGCTACAACGTAACAATAATAATTTCCGGAACGTGCTGTTACGTTGTCATTCATTTTACCCACTGTCTTTCTTTCATTCATATGTTACGTAGGCACGTACCTTTTATCTTCGGCAATCTCATTCTCTAACCAGGCCTCAGGAGCTAACCAGCGTAACACTGTCCACCACCCCTTTCGTTATTCCGGCACATTGTTGACATCCATGAGTAACAACAACGTACTAAACTGGAAGGTGGTCTACGCATCCGTGGAATTCGCGGACAAACAAAGATCAAGATCTAAATGAAGATCTCTTTAGTTAATTTAAAGCACAACAATTTGCTTAGTTTGAATGTCTGTGTTTTGAGGTGTGACTGGCGTACTACAGTCTTCAGTAGTATAAGCCTGGAGGAGATTCTTAATGCAATGCCTATGTTTTAGCTGTCTCTCTACTGCCATCTAGTGCTTCTTCTTCTAATTCATTCGCGGACAAACAAAGATCAAGATCCAAACGAAGATTATATATAGAGATACTTTGCACGTAGCTGATCTCTGTAAATAGTTGAGTCAGTACAACTCTTTGGACTTTTTTTCCCTTAGTGTGCAGAGTTTCTTTGCAGCCTTTGTCAATTTTCAGAAAGTGTTCGACTCAGTTGATCGAGCTCCCCTGTGGGACATCCTGAGGGTTTGCAGGATCCCCTCGAGGTTGCTGGATATCATGGCCGGCCTGTACACTGGTACTGGGAGTGCTGTGCACAGTGGAGGCAGGACCTCTGTGTTTGAGCGGTGTGTTCTGCTCCTACTCTGTTCAATGTTTGTATGGACTGGGTGTTGAGCAAGGTCGTGGGGTCCAGCGGCTGTGGGGCATCTGTTGGTGAAGAAAGATTCACGGATCTTGGCTTTGCTGACGATGCTGTGACCTTCGTGGACTCAATGGAGGCTCTGATTGGGGCACTCTAGAGTCTGAGTGAGGAGTCTGAGTGTCTGGGCTTGTGAGTCTCCTGATAAAAACCAACAGCCAGGCCTTTAATGTCCTCTTGGGCACGGCCATCAGCAGTGTGTCTGTCTGCAGAGAGAGTGTCGACCTCATTGAGAGGTTTACTTACCACGGCAGTGACATTCACATCTCCGGTGACTCTTCCTATGAAGTCAGTAGACGGATTGGGAGAGCATGGGGGGTCATGAAGACACTGAAAAGGGGTATGTGGTGCTCACGATATCTGCAAAAGGACGAGGGTCCAAGTCTTTAGAGTCCTGGCGCTTCCTGTCTTGCTATATGGTTGCGAGACATGGACGCTATCCAGTGACCTGAGATGAAGACTGGACTCCTTCACGTGTGTCTTTTTAGAGAATCCTTGGGGTATCGCAGGTTTGACTTTGTTTTGCTGCTGGGGTCTCGAATGAGGCGCATTACCTGCATTGTGACGGAACGTCAGTTACGGCACTACGGCCATGTGGTGCGATTGCCCAAGGGTGATCCGGCTGGCAGGACCCCTCATTGTCGAGGACTCGACTGGCTGGACCAGGCCAAGGGGACATCCACGTAACACCTGCCTGTGATTGATAGAGAGTCATTTCCAGAGGGTGGGACTGGACCGCCTGTCTGCCTGGGTGTTTGCCAATCAGGATCCTGAGCTGTTTTGTTGTGTGGTGGGTGCGGCAGCGTGCCGTACCAGTGCATGATCCCCCATCCTGACCTGTGGCATGTCTCAGACCAGGCCGGATGGTGGTCCTGTCAATATTCCAATAAAATAAATCAGTCACTGCTAATACAGTTGGAATTTTTGAGATCCCAGGGCCACCACAAAAGAAAACAAAACAATCAAACAAATGCATTCGATTGGCTGACAAAGTAAAAGCAAATTGGAATGCTAACATTTATTTTCTTTGCAGGATTCCTTTACATTTTATGAAAATGTACCCGATGACTGGAAGCACGCCTATGAAATTGTGGAGCTCCCTCTTCATCCTTCTCCTCCTCCTCCTCCTTCATTTGGAAATGTTCCCCTGTATTCAGTCATCACCCAGAAATGATGAAGGCCGCTGTGCTTGGCTTGTATTTATAACGTGAGGTGTGGGACCCTCTGTGGCTCTTCTTTCTTCTGGTCACCTGTACTATCGGCCATGTTTCATTAGGTCATCTGACCAGATGTGGAGCTGGATATCTGGATCAATGCTCTTGTGGAAGTCAAGCAGGGGTCCTCGGAGTTGGTCCCAGGGGGCCATAGTAGGTGCTGAACCAACATTTCTGCATTTTCTTTTGGTTCACTCTCTTGTTAAAGGAACTCTCCACCCAACAAGATATTTTTATATGTTACGTACCCCTTGTAGTTTGTAGTGATGACTGCAAAAATATCATAATCTCATATTTTTCATGCAGAACAGGGACAACAAAGTTTCGGATGTAATGGACATCTATGGAGACCAACACTGGACGATAGAAAATGAGAACAAAAATGTCCATGAAAAAATCTGACATTGCTTGTGTTGAAAAATCCACACGTCAGGTCATCCAGTCATACGCTCACAACATCCCTAATGCATGTACTGTATTTGTCATAAAATATTGTTTAATAAACCACCTCTGGAAAATGCTCCCATGTGTAACATTTAAATCGATAGCACGTTTCGTACATAGGACGTAGTTCAAAGTGCTTTACAAGATGTCAAACAAATTAATACAAACAAAGAAAAGAAAAATAAAAATATTTCACCTTACTCAAAGGATAAGTGTCTGTGTATCTGTGTTTCCGTTCAGTTGCTATGTCTCTGTCATTCCAACAGATGGCGCATCACACATATTAACACTGCTTTAATGAATCCCATACCAAATGGCATCTATCAGAAACATATGCATTACATTTGTCATTCCAATAGATGGCACATTACAAAAAGTAACACTGCTTTTGTGAATCCCATACCAGATGCCATATAACAGAGACATATGCATTGCATTTGTTATTCTAAGAGATGGTTCATCACAAGCAATTGTAGTAGTAAAATGCAATGCATTTGACATTTAAAAAGATAGTGCATCGCAAATATTAACATTGCTTTTACAAATCCCATAGAAAATTAATATTGCTTTGACAAATCCCATACAAAATGACATATACAGTAAGAGAGACTATGCAATGCATTTTGTCATTCTAACAGATGGTGCATCACAAACATGTAGTAATAACATGCATTGCATTTGTCATTCTAACAGATGCCACATTACAAACATTAGCACTGCTTTTGTGAATCCCATACCAGATGTCATATAACAGAGACATGTGCATTGAATATGCCATTGCAACAGATGGCGCATCACAAGCAATTGTAGTAGTATAAAGTAATGCCTTTGACATTTTTAAAGATGGTGCATCACAAATATTAACATTGCTTTACAAATCCCATACAAAATAGCAAATAAGAGAGACTATGAAATGCATTTTGTCATTCCAACAGACGGTGTATCAGAAACAATTGCATTAAGAAAATGTGTTGCATTTGTTATTCCAACAGATGGCACATCATAAACATTTCTAGTAATAAAGTGCACTACATTAGTCATTTCAACAGATGGTGCATCACAAATAATAAGAGAGCTTTTGAGAGTTCCATACCATATAACAGATACATATGCATTACATTTGTCATTCCAACAGATAGCACATCACAAGCAATTATAGTAGTATAATGCAATGCATTTGACATTTTAAAGGATGGTGCATCAGAAACATTAACATTGCTTTTACAAATCCCATACAAAATGGTATATAAGAGAGACTATGCAATGCATTTTGTCATTCCAACAGATGGTACATCACAAACATTTTTAGTAATGCACTTTATTACAACAAATCCTTGTGGTGTGCCATCTGTTAGACTGATAAATGCAGTGTATTTTATTATCAGTCAACCAATCAATCAATCAAATGTATTTAAAAAGCACATTTAATAACAACAGAAGTTGTACCAAAGTGCTGTACAAAGAAACATGTAAGGCTGCTGTAAAACAACCAATTTTATAAAACAGTTAAAACTATTTAATTTCAATTCTCCCCCCTACCAACCACTTTACCCACCATAGAAGGTGGAGGAGAAAAAGTGGGTTTTTAACAGAGTCTTATAAACCTCAATCAAAGGAGAAGGTCTGATATGGAGCAGCAGAATGAACAGTTGACCTCAAAACTCTCAATCCTGAGAGGGGATGAAGGAGATCGCAGATTTACTTAGGGGCAGCACCATGCAAGGCCTTATAGATAGATAGATAGATAGATAGATAGATAGATAGATAGATAGATACTTCATTCATCCCAAGGGGAAATTCACATACTCCAGCAGCAGCATACTGATACAAAAAACAATATTAAATTGAAGAGAGATAAAAATGCAGGTATAACAGACAATAACTTTGTATAATGTTAATGTTTACCCCCCCGGGTGGAATTGAAGAGTCGCATAGTGTGGGGTCTCCTCAGTCTGTCAGTGGAGCAGGACGGTGACAGCAGTCTGTCGCTGAAGCTGCTCCTCTGTCTGGAGATGATCCTGTTCAGTGGATGCAGTGGATTCTCCATGATTGACAGGAGCCTGCTCAGCGCCCGTCGCTCTGCCATGGATGCCAAACTGTCCAGCTCTGTACCTACAATAGAGCCTGCCTTCCTCACCAGTTTGTCCAGGTGTGAGGCGTCCCTCTTCTTTATGCTGCCTCCCCAGCACACCACCGCGTAGAAGAGGGTGCTCTCTACAAACGTTAAAACTTTGAATCAAGTCCGAAATCTCACCGGCAGCCAATGGAGGGAGGCCAATATGGGCGAGATAAGCTCTCTTTTACTGGTGCTGGCCAGAAATCCAACTGCTGCATTCTGTACCAACTGGAGACGCAACGGGGCAGATTTTGACAATCCCACATACAGTATAGGGAACTGCAGCAATCAAGCTGAGGTGTAATAAAAGCATGAATCACTGCTGTCAAATCCTTCTGTGAAAGGAAGGATTGTTAACTTTAAAATCTGCCTCAGTTGGTAATAGCTGGACAGTACTACTGCTGAGATTTGTTTGTCAAAACTTAAAGATGAATCGAAAATGATACCCAGGTTCCTAGCAGCATTATTAATTTTTGCCATCAATGAGCCTAAATGGGTGCCGATTTCATTAGCAGAAAAAGTAAGGCCAAAGAAAATGACGTCAGTTTTATTTTCATTTAGTTGGGAGGACATTTTGCACCATCCAGAGTTTAATATTGGCAATACACTCCATCTATCTTCTTCTTGATAGATGAAATGTTGTCAGGGCTAACTTTAATATAAAGCTAGGTAACATCATCATAACAGTGGTAATCAACACCATGTTTTTGGTATAAGGACCCCAGAGGGAGCAACTATAAGGCAAACTAATAAAGGGGCCAGAATAGAGGATTGTGGTACACCTTGAGTCAGCGGAGCTGGCTGAGAGAAGTTATCACCTATGTTAACCGATACGGATCTACCATTTAATTAGGACGCAAACCATTTCAGTGCACATCCTTGAATGCCGACTTTACACTCCATGGTCCACTGTACTAGAAGCTGTACTAAGGTCCAGCAACAATAATTAACTTATTACCACATGTATTACAAAATACTTTCCAACAGATGGTACACTGCAAACGTTAACACTGAGGACTATGTTTATTACTTTAGTTTCAACCCGTCTCAGATGGTTTGACATATGAAACTACTTACAGTTAGGTCCATAAATATTTGGACAGAGACAACTTTTTTCTAATTTTGGTTCTGCACATTACCACAATGAATTTTAAGTGAAACAACTCCGATGCAGTTGAAGTGCAGACTTTCAGCTTTAATTCAGTGGGGTGAACAAAACGATTGCATAAAAATGTGAGGCAACTAAAGCGTTTTTTTTAACACAATCCCTTCATTTCAGGGGCTCAAAAGTAATTGGACAATTGACTCAAAGGCTATTTCACGGGCAGGTGCTGTCAAGTCCATCGTGATGTCTTATCAATTAAGCAGATAAAAGGCCTGGAGTTGATTTGAGGTGTGGTGCTTGCATGTGGAAGATTTTGCTGTGAACAGACAACATGCGGTCAAAGGAGCTCTCCATGCAGGTGAAAGAAGCCATCCTTAAGCTGCGAAAACTGAAAAAACCCATCCGAGAAATTGTTACAATATTACGAGTGGCAAAATCTACAGTTTGGTACGTTCTGAGAAAGAAAGCAAGCACTGGTGAACTCAGCAACGCAAAAAGACCTGGACGTCCATGGAAGACAACAGTGGTGGATGATCGCAGAATCATTTCCATGGTGAAGAGAAACCACTTCACGACAGCCAACCAAGTGAACAACACTCTCCAGGGCTTGGTCGGCGTATCGATATCCAAGACTACCATAAAGAGAAGACGGCATGAAAGTAAATACAGAGGGTGCACTGCAAGGTGCAAGCCACTCATAAGCCTCAAGAATAGAAAGGCTAGATTGGACTTTGCTAAAGAACATTTAAAAAAGCCAGCACAGTTCTGGAAAAACATTCTTTGGACAGATGAAACCAAGATGAACCTCAACCAGAATGATGGCAAGAAAAAGTATGGAGAAGGCGTGGAAGAGCTCATCATCCAAAGCATAACACATCATCTGTGAAACACGGTGGAGTCAGGCAGTGTGATGGCTTGGGCGCGCATGGCTGCCAGTGGCACTGGGACACTAGTGTTTATTGATCCCCTGAAATGAAGGTATTGTGTTCAGAAAATACTTTAGTTGCCTCACATTTTTATGCAATCGTTTTGTTCGCCCCATGTAATACTACATTTTTATTTATGTCACTATATCTGGACAATACTGTTATGAGTTTTATTCACATGTGCATGTTAACTGTGGCACACAGGGGCTCAGCAGGTAGAATTGCTAGCCAAGCATTTGATTAGATAGCCAAAGACAACTGGAGGCTTGTATAGTCAGCTTAAACACAGGTTAGGGTATTTCTGTCCTCTATCAGCACAAATCTTCTTTCCTTATTGGGAGAATGAGAATCGGCATGTAAGCACTATGATATTTCTGTATTTTGTGGAGGAGGAATTCAGCCCTTGTTTGTAGACAGAGAAGACCAGCAAATGAAGCAAGACATTATAAAAGCTTGGACAACAGCCAGACCTTTAGAGGCGGAATCGACAAAGCTCGAAGAAAAACCTCCCAGCGTGGTGACGAGAAAATGGCTGACTGTGTTGATCCAGATTCCCACCTGGATTAAGTCTGTACCATGTGCCTCTCCGTCTATAACCACGTTAATCGTCAGTAAATGTAAGCTAAAAGATATTTTTTCTCATGTGATTCTTGTACCGCCGTAATCACGATGGAAGGGATATCGTCGTTTCTGGTATATTATGATATTGTTTAATTATTTAATATGCCACAGTTTTAAAAGAACACATTTCCAAGAGAGCTAATGCCTCTTCAGGAAACACCCCACTGAATTAAAGCTGAAAGTCTGCACTTCAACTGCATCTGAGTTGTTTCATTTAAAATTCATTGTGGTAATGTAGAGAACCAAAATGAGAAAAAAGTTGTCTCTGTCCAAATATTTATGGATCTAACTGTATAACATCACAAAATATCACCTTGCAGAATCACATAACACAATGACCATTTAAAACTCTTTAAATGGTTTAGACCAAGAGTTCCCAAAGTGGTCGATATAAGACCCCCTGGGGTCAATCTGAACTTTCTAGGGGTCGATAGTTTCAGTAAAAAAAATTTGGGGGTCGACGACAGAAAAAATAGACCCCCTTACTACTGCTATTTGTTTGTTACTTCAAAATATCTATGATTCCAGTAGGTACCTAATTAAGAAGTAAAATCACTCAAAAAAACACTTTTTTGATAAAAACACATTACATACCAAACTTGCGAACGAAGAAGTAAAATGTGTCATTAAAAGAGTCACACTTAAGAATGCATGAAAATACATTTAGCACAAACATGTCTGTGTATTGTCTTGTTGAACGTATCAAAGCAAGTGCGGACATCAAAACCCGTTGCATGTGACTAGGGGGTTGACGGTTTTAAACATTTTTCGTTAAGGGGTCTGCGGCCGAAAAAAGTTTGAGAACTCTTGGTTTAGACGGAATCACCAATGCCAGACCTGGACATTGACACCTGGAGCCAAGACTGTACACCACAAAGTAAGTTTGAGAGTGTTGAGGGTGGCAGTTGTTTGCTTATAGCAACATCTGAAAAACACGCTCTTCAGGGATTCCAAAAACAGTTATGAACTAGTCTGTAATTGCAAACCTTATACATATATAGTATTTAATGTTTACTTCTATATTTCTTCCCATTATGATTTGGGTTCTACAGGTCTATATTTAAACCTTCAAATACTCATGTATTTCACAATGATGGTGTTATTTAGTTTAAATCTGAAAAAGGCAGCTCCGTGGCATATATTGTGCAAGTCATTTAAACGAACAAAATAAATATTTCATTTTAGTGTAATCACAAAATTCAGTGAAATTGAAGTATAATAATTATCTTTGCCCATGTTCTCTATTTACTGTATCTTGTGTATGCAAATGAACCTATATAACTATCCAATCAATACACGACCATCGATTTTTTTCCCAGTGAAATACGGACTACGGAGTACTACTTTACTGTTTTGAAGAGCGAGTCTCATGAGAATGACTTTTGCCAAATTTTAACACAAATTTTAATGTACGCCCACCTAGGAAATGATTACAATTTGAGTTAAAACAACCTTCAGCGATGTGTTCAAAAGCGGCAGTCCTGTTGACGGTTTGATGTTTTGACTGTTCACGGTACTCAAATGTGGCACTTGGTGCCGCGGCCTGCCTGCCTAAAGTAACGTCATCTCTGATGGAGGATCGCAGGAATCGTGGGGTAGAGGGGTCCTTTCATTGGATTGGCTGGCCCAGCGCTGACTCAGCTGTGGAATGGCCAATAGGGGGAGGCAGCTTGGCTCTAAACAAATCCAAATCCTATTATGGGATATCATCTACTGTTAAATTCTGCTCCGTACTTGTAGAATTTTTTATTTTTATATTGTACTAGCTGATTACCCAGTGGCTTTGCTCACTGTGTGCAAGGGAAAAAAATAAAATGTAGTATAGAAATTATTAAACAGTAAAACATTAACATATAAGAAGTAAAGATAAATTGAGCAGTACTGGAGTGCTTTTGGGTAAAGTACATTTTAAAGGCGCTATAACACAACAGGTAAGTAGCACTAACAGCAGCTTAAATGTATCTGGATCATCTCTCGGTAGCAGATCCCTTGTGAAAGGCGCTACATGACCGCTGTGGTATAGAAATTACATTTTCTATGTGATCCTCCAAATTTCTGCCTGACACCCTTGCACTACGTGCCTGTGATTTAAGAGAAAAATTATTGTGAGAAATGTGGACGCTGCCCTCTGTGCTTAGCGGGAAGAAGGTCCAAACAATTCCCAAGTCCAAAACTTAACATGAAGAGGTCGGTACATCTTCTTAGATACAAACCCTCCATCATCTTAAAAGAATTCATCACAAAAGCAACCTTGAATGTTGTGGGGTTTTAGTGACCTGAACTCACCTTAAGGGACAGTAAGTAGTTGTGCAGCGCAATTTACAAAGAGAGTTTTGCTACGATGGCACCGGTCTCACTCATTCGCAAAGATTTCCACTGTCTAAGGAGCCGACGGGGCACTCAAAGTGTCACAAACGGTGCGAGAAGAGAGGACGCTGCCCGAAACTGCGAAGCTCTAGACCCAGCGGAGCAGCCTGACATTCCACGCCTCCCAGCGTCCACTTTGTTGTCACGACCCCTCGCCGCTGAAGTTGGTGTCGTCTTCACATTGTTTACAGCTCAGTGTAGTTAAAAAGTAGAAAGACGCAAAGATGTTTTCCTCATCTCTTCTACTATCAAGTACTGGCATTTAAAAAAAAGTTATAATGTGGCAGTTTCCGTGACGCGGGGCGCACTTCTATGGGACAGATCGGCGTGTTTGTATTTACTTCTTTTCAATGTCAGTAAAATAACTCTCACACAAATAACAATTCGTAAAGACGATATAAAAATGGCGTCCACAAACGAAGTGATTAGTTCCTGTATTATAATATGTTCTTTGGTCACACGTAATTTCCGTTTCAAATGTGAAAAGAATTTTATATATATAGATTGAGGATTTGTTCTGTGTATTGTATTGTACTGTATTGACCCCCTTCTTTTTGACACCCACTGTACGCCCAACCTACCTGGAAAGGGGTCTCTTTTTGAAATGTCTTTCCCAAGGTTTCTTCCATTTTTTTTCCTATTACTTTTTTTTGGGAGTTTTTCTCGTCTTCTTAGAGAGTCAAGGTTGGGGGGCCGTCAAGAGGCAGGGCCTGTTAAAGCCCATTGCAGCACTTCTTGTGTGATTTTGGGCTATACAAAAATAAATTGTATTGTATTGTCTGGGGTGGGCTGGCACCCTGCCCAGGGTTTGTTTCCTGTCTTGCGCCCTCTGTTGGCTGGAATTGGCTCCAGCAGACCCCTGTGACCCTGTAGTTAGGATATAGCGGGTTGGATAATGGATGGATGGATGGATGTATTATATTTTATTATGCCATGTCCTTGTCAGTTTCAGGATTATTACTATTAATATCATTATTGTTGTTGTTGGATTGTGTAGGTCGTCGAACGTTAAATTTCGCTAGTATATGAAAATAATATTAAACAATACATTCGGGGAGTGTTTGTAAGTCTTTTTGTTTTGTCTTGTTTAAAAAAAATGCCACCCACAAATTTTTCCGCCCTAGACGACCACCTAGTGCTATATGGTAAATGGTAGATACGGCCCAGAGAACGGACCATCCCTTAAGATAACATAACATTACAAATCCTACCACAACACTGTGTGACACACCACATGATATCATACTAAAAAAGTACATATAATAATTTAGCACAACTCTCCACTCCGTACCTACCAAGCGATAACTCGGCACATTAAGACTTTACGCTACATAACAAAAACAAAAAAAAGACATTTGTGTGGACTAGCAGCGCATTCATTAGTTGATAAGGTAGGGCTCTGTGAATCTGTAATCCACGAACCGGGAAAATTACGAGCTAATCCCCAGTCTAATAAAAAAGGGATCAAAAATATCAATGAGCGTGAGTTTAATCAAGCAGCGCCCTCTGCTGGCCTTATTTCTAAAATACGCCTCCCTTTCCGGTCTCATTTTGCCTCATTTTGTGTTGGCACATGAATTAAAATTTCTAATAGCTGGGAGTGGCTTGAATGATTCAATGTATTGGTATGGAGTGGTCTTATAACATTAGTATCACAATATTAAACTGGTTTAAGTCTTTTTCTTTTCCCTTACCTTGAATAAAGAGTAGCACGGCGGCGCAATGGTAGTCCTATGTGGATTTTGCATCTTCTCCTGTGTGTAAGTGGGTTTACTCCGGTTGTTCCGGTTTCCTCCCCATAAACTGACAGCTTCCCTAGAGTTTGTTCCTATCTATCTATCTATCTATCTATCTATCTATCTATCTATCTATCTA
>JANRMT010027041.1:16736796-16762744 GCA_026402145.1 Polypterus bichir lapradei | reverse complement strand
AGATAGATAGATAGATAGATAGATAGATAGATAGATATGAAAGGCACTAGATACAGAATTTTCAGGCACTGTATAACACAGATAGGTAGATGAAAGACACTATATAACATATGGATTCATAAAAACAGATAGAAATGAAAGGCTTTATATAATAGATGAACAAATAGATACGAAAAGCATTATGTAATGGATGAATAGATAGATATGAAAGGCAGTATATAATGTATAGATACGAAAGGCCTTTAAACTATAGATATGAATGGCACAATATAATAGGTGGATGGCTAGATATGAAAGGCACTCTGTGATGAATCGACAGGTATATAGAGCCTTTCATATCTGTCTGCTAATGTAACATAATAGTTGAATATAAAAAGGCAGTATATCTTAGATATAGGAGGCATTAAATAACAGATAGAGAGATATGAAAGGCACTGTTTTTTATTTGATATGCTTTATTAATGAAGGGTAAGCTAAGGGAGTTAACGGTTAGGACACTGAAGGAATGGCTGCTGCCAATGGGGTTTTGCTGTCATATATGGATAATAAATTAAAAATCAGTCTCTTCAAGCAGTAATAGCCAATAGCAACACTCAGAATGCCTTGTCTGTATTTTTAAATCAGTTTAATGGTATCTTGATAAAAATAAAGAAGTATCCATTGATTTCAAATCTGAGTCCAGACTTCTGGCCGGCAGTGTCCATTTTTTATATTTGGTCAGATTGTGAGCTCACTTAGCGCCCCACAGCCACATGGTCAGGCTCTAGACATACCGCTTGGCCTCCTGATTGTATGCAGAGCTCTTCTGAATGAACGTCATCACCATGTATGAATTTAGAGCCAGCCTGTTTGTATGATAGGATGTGAGTACAGGTCAGGCTAAGTAGCCAGTTCAGTGAGAGAGACTGAGAGAAAACGTCTGGGCTCATCTATTCATAATTCCACCCCAAGTCACAGGGTGGCACTGTTACTTACTGCCACTCCTGTTCCTTTTGTCCTTAGACATGAAGATCAATGGCGTGAGGAGCTTTGACGTCACTTTCGGCTCTGGCGACTTGGACCCTCCCCTTCCGCCAAGGAAGCCTTAAATAGACCACCACAGCAGCCCATCAGTCAACAGACTGGCATTAATGAAGACTCTACAGCGATCACCTTTTTTTTTCTTCATCCTTTGTCACCTTTTGCTTTTTTTCATCCGATTAAACAAGGGCAGATCTACCATCAAGGCGCAGGCACTGAGGGAACAATGACAGCAAGGGGCCTTTTCATCAAATTTAAACCCCACTCGATGAAATGACTGAGTCTTAAAGCAAGAGTGGATGTCCGCGTACGACTTCACGCAAAATATGATCAACTCTTTGTTAAGGAGCTACATAAGTCACCCAGGGGCCTGCGGGGTCTTAATGCAGGCTTGTAATTACACGAGGTTCGCCTCTGAGGTGGCCTAACTCTTCATCTTCTTTGTCTCTTGGTATTATAGAATGTGTCACCGATAAGGTTGTGAAAACGTCACCCTATGATTATTTATAGGGCCTTTTATCTTAGGGCCCTTGACAGCTGCAGTGTATTCATTTGTGCCACATGAGGACTGGCAGGTGAAGCGGCACATGGGGTGGCATCTCCTGGGATGCCGTAAAACATGTTAACCACTCAAGTGGTGGTCACATTTTCTGGTGGAGAATACAGACAAATCGCTAACCTCATTCAGGATTTTTTTTTTATCTCTGGGTTATTGTCTGTTTCACTTCTTCTGTGGTTTGGGGTCCCTTTGTTTTGTGAGATGTTTCAGGAATTTCCCTTGAAAAGATGATCATCAGAGTTGGGGAATTTTTCAGACTGTGAGCTCACGGTGTTTCGATTTCTTATCATTATTAGGACACTTTTGACTCAGATATTGCTGAAATGAAGTTCTCTCCTTTTTACTGCATGGTGGCTCAAGTGCTGCTCTCCCGAGTTCAAATCTCAGCTTGGGCTCTTCTTTGTGTTGAGCGCCGTGTGTTTCTGTGTCGGCTCTCAGATGTTCACTTGACTTCAGAAGTTTCCATACACTTTGGGTGAATTCTTTCAAACTCACTTTATAAGCCGTCCTCTGATTTCATACCAACAAACTCTAAATTTGTCAAATTGTTTAAGACGTCCTACTCTGTGCAGGGCAAGTCATTTTTTCCACCAATGTTCACAGAGTGTTTCACTTTTTCTTGACCAGATCACAATTCCAATCAGCCACACCTTTCCATACACTTTGTTAACTGGGTCTTTAAACAGTTGGGAAAATTCCAGAAAATGATGTCAAGCCTTTAGGCAGTTAGACCATTAGCTTCTGATAGCCAATTCACCTAATGGGAGTCAACATGGGGATGGATGTGAAGGCCAACCATCAAACTCACTGCCTCTCTGCATGACATAATGGAGAAATCAGAAGAAATCGGCCAAGACCTCAGAAAAAACATGAACCTCCACAAATCAGGTTTATCTTTGGGAACAATTTCCACAAGCCTGAAGGTTCCACATTCATCTGTCCAAACAATAAAACACAAGTATAAACACCATGAGGCCTTGTCATCATACTGCTGAGGGAGGAGATGCATTGTGTCTCCTGGAGAAGAACGGACCTTGGCACAAAAAGTGCAACTCAATTCCAGAACAACATCAGAGATCCATGTAGAGATGCTGGAGGACACAGGAGAGGAGACAAGTACGGATATCCACAGAAAAATGAGTCAGACATTGAAATAACCTGAAAGGGTGCTCAGCAAGGAATAAGCTGCTGCTCCAAAGCCACCATCAAAATGCCAGACTGCAATGGCACACTGGGACAAAGATCTGACCTTCTGGAGAAATGACCTCTGGTCTGATGAATCAAAGATTGAACTGTTTGGCCATAATGACCACCATTATGTTTGGAGGAAAAAAGGTGAGGCTTGCAAGCCAAAGAACTCCATCACAACAGTCAAGCATGGGGGCGGGAGTCTCATGTTGTGGGGGCTGCAGAAGAGACTGGTGCACTTGGCATTACGTGGAAGGAAAATGATGGAGAGATACTGCAGCAACATCTCAAGAGTTCAGCAAGGACGTTGAAGCTCAGTTGCAAACGGACAAGGACACCAGATAGACCTCCAAAATTGTGGCAAAATGGCTTAAGGACAACAAGGTCAAGGTATCGGAGTGGCCATCACAAAGCAAAGACCTCAATCAAAGTGAAACAGCGAGTGTGAGTATGAACCTGTCCCAGTTACACCAGTGGAGCAATGGGCCAAAATTCCAGCAACTTATTGTAAGAAGCTTGTGGAAGGCGACTCACAACGTTTGGCTCAAGTGAAACAATTTAAAGGCAATTCAACCAAATATGAACAAAGTGTATGTAAACTTGTGAGCCACTGGAATTGTGACATCTCTATAAATATAAAATCCAAGATTTGTCTGTTTGTATGTCCGTCCGCTTTTCACGAGAGAACTACTAGAACTTGCTTGAACATTCCGGTTGATTTTGCGAATTCCCTCATTGCGCTAAGTATCACAGTTCGTTTACGGTACCGATGTATTCGCACGAATCCAAGAGACACGCAGCAGGCTGAGGGATGGACCCATCTTCACTCACGTGCCAGCATCGGAGTGTACCTTACATCCGCTTAGCTAGCGAACGAGAGAACTATTTAACAGATTTAGATTGTTTTTTTGTTTTTTTTTCTAGAATTTGCTTGAACATTCCGGTTGATTCTGTGACTTCTCTCATCGTGCTAAGTATCATAGTTTGCTGGCAGGAGCGATTTAGGGGAGGGGAGGGGGAAGCGTGATGTCAGGAGTGGGCGGGGCCCCCCTCACTCACACGCCACCTCTGTTCGAGTCGCTCTACCTCTGGTCACGTTTTGGTAAGGACCTTGCCTCCGTTTAGCTAGCGACACCTGCTTGTTTATTGATTTTTAAAGTTTGTCCTGTTTCGCTGCTACGCGGGGGGAGCCACCGGGGTGGCTAGTGGGCAATAAACAGTGAAACACTCGGAGGTCTGTGAACATTGTGGGAGAAAATGACTTTTGCCCTGCACAGAGTAGACATCGTAAACGATACGGAAAATTTACAGTCTGTTAGTATAAACTTTGTGGAGGGCTTATAAAGTGAGCTGGAAAGAATTCACAAGAAGTGGATGGAAACTTCTCACCTCAACTGTAATCATGGTGATATCTGGTATCACCAATTACAATTAGTTGTGTTAGAGAATTAAAGGAGTGGATGGATGAGAACTACTTGTCTTTAAACACAGATAAAACAGAGACGTTAATCGTTGGAGGGAATGACGCTGATCACAACAATATTCTGTCATCATTTAACTCAGTTGGAATCACCATTAATTTCACTGAATCACCCCAAAATCTAGAGGTTATCTCTGACTCTAGCATGTCATTTAAAGCGCAAATCTCAAAGTTGTCCAAATCATGTTTCTTCCATCTTAAAAATGTTGGGAAATTAAGGCGCTTTCTAAATAAACAGGATTCTAAGAAATTAATTCATGCATTTATTTCTAGTAGGATTGACTACTGCAATGCGGTGTTCACTGGCTATTCAAACTGTTCTTTTTGCAGCCTCCAGTTAATCCAAAATGCTGTTGTAAGAATTATTACAAGAACAAGAAAATACGAACACATAACTCGAGTTCTTAAATCATTACACTGGCTCCCGGTTAAGTTTAGGGCAGATTTCAAAATCCTCCTTTTAACATATAAATGGCCTTACTTGTCTGAACTTACCATGACTTAAAAACCTGAGCACACATTAAGATCTCAAGATGCCGGTCTGCTTATGATTCCAAGAATTAATAAAATAACAGTGGGAGGTCGAGCTTTTAGTTACAGGGCCCCTGAACTGTGGAGTGGTCTGCCTGCTAATATAAGAGATGCCCCTTCAGTCTCAACTTTCAAGTCCCGGCTGAAGACTCACTACTTCAGTTTAGCACACCCTGACTAGAGCTGCTGATTAACTGTACAGACTGCATCTCTGTTGTTAGTCATTAGCACTAAAACATAAGTAACATGATAGTTATAATTTGTTACTAACCCTCACCTCTTCTGTTTCTCTTCTCGGTACTCAAATGTGACACTTGGTGCCACGGCCCACCTGCCAGGTTGTTTTGCCTGCCTAAAGTAAAGTCATCCCTGATGGAGAATCACAGGAATCGTGGGAAAGAGGGGTCCTTTCATCGGATCAGCGCTATTTCAGCTGTGGAATCGCCAAACGGGGGTGGCAGCTTGATGGATGAGGTCTCCAGGACTCTGAACAAATCCAAATCATATTATGTGATATCATCTACTGTTAAATTCTACTCCATACTTCTAAACTTTTTATTTTTATACTGTATTGAGGATTTGTTCTGTTCTGTGTATTGTATTGTATTGTATTGACCCCTTTCTTTTTGACACCCACTGCAAGCCCAACCTACCTGGACAGGGGTCTCTCTTTGAGCTGCCTTTCCTAAGGTATCTTCCATTTTTTCCGTACAAGGGTTTTTTTTTTGGGAGTTTTTTTCTTGTCTTCTTAGAGAGTCAAGGCTGGGGGGCTGTCAAGAGGCAGGGCCTGTTAAATCCCATTGCGGCACTTCTTGTGTGATTTTGGGCTATACAAAAAAATAAATTGAATTGAATTGAATCTGGTAGAAACCTGGAATAGAAGGGATACTTCAGCTGCTCCCCATTAGACTTCCCCTCTTCGCAAGTGTTTCTCCTGTCTGAGCTGCTTGGTCCATTTGTGTAATGCTGCAGCCATATCTCCTGTAAAGGAGAGCAAACCGATGTCATGTCTGCTGTGTGCCCGCTGGCCGTTTCCTTGCTTGTTTCTTTCATAGCTCGCGCTGTTCTCCCAATGGATGAACTAACTGACCCTGTTTTGGTCAGATGCTTCCTGCCATCTTTTAAGCATCTGTTTCCTGCCCCCCCCCCCCCCGACTTTCTTTTCCCCCCTCTGCATTTCAGAGTTTCCAGAATTTTGTATGCCGATGTGTGAAGAGCAGACCCCCTCCCCCAACTCATTGGCTCCTAAAAGGGGGCTGTCTTAAGCGCCTCCTTTAAATGAACATATTCTTGTAAGTTAAGGTGACCCCTTGAGATGCCAGCCTCATGAGATTCTGAAATGTCATTTGTGACCAGTAGGGGGTGTTGCAGCACCCCAAACCTCAGACACCACTACACAAACACAAGTCCCAGGTAAAATAAATACTTTATTAACAATAATACTTTAATAAGGCTTCTTGCCACACACTTAATTCCTCTTTGTTTCTCTTTTTCCTCTCCTCCACAGCACCAGGCGTGCTTTGTCCTCTTTCCACCCAACTCCAACTCACCTGGATGAAGTCAAGCAGCTCCTTTTGACTTGGACCCGGGAGTACTTCCGGTGCCAGAGTATAGTCTGATGGATGTCAGTCATAAGTCCCAAAAACCATGGAGCACAGCTGCTAGTATCATCCCCTGGTGGCACCCAGGGACCCCCAACAGGGCT
The DNA here is from genome assembly GCA_026402145.1 of Polypterus bichir lapradei. Taxonomy (NCBI): domain Eukaryota; kingdom Metazoa; phylum Chordata; class Cladistia; order Polypteriformes; family Polypteridae; genus Polypterus; species Polypterus bichir. Next base: position 16,756,261 of record JANRMT010027041.1, on the reverse strand, counting down.
TCTCTATGGCACTACAACTCCCAGCCTGCCCTGCGGGTGTTCGCTGGTTGTACCAGATTCCAGGAATGCTGTTTGCGGGAGCATAAAGCTTGAAAAATTCAGCTTCCCCATATCCTTATTCAAAGCTGTTCCTCAATCTAATCCTGCCGGGATGCCAGTTTACCCAATCTTCAAAATCCTTGTATTGACAGGAAACCTCCTGCCTCTTTTCATGCCTTTTTGCCACCAGGGTCTCCCAGCCAGGCATGGGAAGGGCATCCCTGCCAGTCCCTTCCTGCCATCCATTACATATTAATAAACATTCCTGAGAATAAAAATGCAGAGGTGTGTGACACGGACGAGCAGGACCTATGATCAGGAGAGATGACTTTGCAAATGCTTCATGAATGCTTATTGCTACCTTAGTGTGAAAACAGTGGCCATATTTATCAAGGGTCTCAGAGTAGGAGAGCGACCCACACTGGCTCAAAAATCTCAGAGTGGTGCAAATGTGGAGGAGGAGGAGAAGTAATATCAGTTTTCACAATTTAGGAAATGACTCCTAACTTCCTGAGGATTTAGGAGAGCTCAGGAGCTGTTTTAACTCACTAGGAGCTGACAGAAGATGGTGATCAGGCAGAGATTGGCACACACATCCTGGAAGAGGCTGAAAATGCTGGATAACAATGAACTTGTAAAAAGATATAAATCTCACAGAGATGGAATAATATTCTTAAAAAATCCTGTACATTATGTGATCACTCCATCAACACGGCTGATGACCAGGACAACTTTGCAATCACAGCCAAGCAATTTCTCGAATTTTGCAACAAACTTTGAACACCCTTACAAACTGTTAGGGAAATGTATAAATTTCACCACCACTCCACTCCGCATCGAGAAGAGTCAGATGAGATGGCTCCGGCATCTGATCAAGATGCCTTCTAGATGCCTCCCTGGTGAGGTGTTCTGGGCATGTCTAACCAGGAGGAGGCCCTGTGGAAGACCCAGGACACGCTGGAGAGACTATGTCTCTTGGCTGGCCTGGGAATGTCTTGAGATTCCCCCGGAAGAGCTAGTAGAAGTGGCCAGGGAGAGAGAAGTCTGGGCATCTCTGCTCAAGCTGCTGCCCCCGCAATCCGATCTCGGATAAGAGGAAGAGGATGGAGGGATGGATTGATGGAACGGTATTGGGTTTTACTCTCATTTGGTATGTTTGTGTCTTGGTGTTTCGATCTCGATGCTCATTATGGTATTATTTTTGATGTTGTAGCAAAGTGGTAACAATTACATGCAGCTTAAAGCAATAGCCTACTTTATTATGTCTTCCTTCTTCTTCTTCTACTACTATTTTGAATAATGTTATTATTATCTTCATGGTAAAGCCTTAACAGAATCTAAGGCAAAGCAAAAGATAATCAAGAAACCACTAAATCCAAACACAACACAGTACTTACATCCCCTCCACTACAAACGAATGATCTCCTGCCCCTGAGTCTTCCCAACAGACTAATAAAGCCAATGGGAGGGCCCAGGAGGGGTAACGGCAGTGTGGCTCTGCCTCCTGGAGCTCCACCCACAAAGCCCAAGGATCATAAACATATACGCTCACTGGCTACTTTATTCGGTACACCTGTTCAACTGTTTATCTAATCAGCCAATCACATGACAGCAATTCAATGCATTTCGGCATGTGGACGACCTGCTGAAGTTCAAACCGGGCCGGTGATTGAAGTGACAATAACTTTGTATAATGTTAACGTTTACCCCCCGGGTGGAATTGAAGAGTCGCATAGTGATTTTGAATGTGGCATCATTGTTGATGCCAGATGGGCTGCTCTGAGTGTTTCAGAAACTGCTGAACTACTAGGATTTTCACGCACAACCATCTCTAGGGTTTACAGGGGATGGTCTGAAAAAGGGAAAATATCAGTGAGTGGCAGTTGTCTGGGTGAAAATGACCAGATGTCAGAGGAGACTGGTTTGAGCTGATACAGAGTGAGCCAAAAAGAACTACCACATTTCAAGCGTTTATTCTACAAAACCGCTACAACGGTGGTTCTCAACCTGTGGGGCGGGCCCACCTAGTGGGGTGCGAAGTAACAAAAAGGGGGGCACGAAGATGTGAAAAAAAGAAAATGAATCAAAAATATGAAAAAACATCTGTTAAAACCAAAACAAATTAACTTAAACTACATTCTGATACTAGAACAATAAATATAGAGTTAGATAAATGTTGATAAAAGTTAAGTAGGTATAATAAAATATACATTGTGGAGCCGACCCGGACACAGACAGGCGGACATGTTGTTTTTCACCACCACACGTTTTATTTTACAAATATATACAATAATAATGGTCACTCAGACCCAGAATACAGTGCACAAACCCCAATACTCAGTCCTGGCCACTCAAATGCCTTTCTTCGGGCCGCCTCCACTCTCCTCTCTTGTCTCGTCCTTTTCCACCCGACTCTAGCCTCGAATGAAGATAGACGGTCCCTTTTATACACTCCCAGATGAGCTCCAGGTGCTTCCGACACTCCCCTGTTGGCCACGCCCCAGCGTGGCAGAAGTGCCGGCTGTTCTCCTGGCAGCTCTCCGGGTATCCTCCTTATTCTTCCCCCCAGCACTTCCTGGTGTGGCGGAAGTGCTGAGGTAACAGGTCCCCAAGGCATTGTGGCGCCTCCTGGCGGTGACCATGGGCCTCTACAGGGTGGGGCCCCCAGAGCAACCAGGAAGGCGGCCCCCACGTGATCCAAGGTGGGCCTTGACCCTCTTCCGGTCCCTCACGGCGTCCCGGCCGGGTCTTTGCCCCGGCATCCCTGACAGCATCTACATTTCAAAAAAATGTTAGGGGGGTGCGAATAAAACTGTTATGAAAACTCAGGTCGCAAATACTTAAAGGTTGAGAAACGCTGCGCTACAAGATAAAATAAATTTCATTATGACACAAGAAAGGGGATATAAAATCGATCTTTTTCACTGTGTTTTAAAAATGATGTCTTCAAGAAGATGGCCATCATTAGTGATACACTCTTCGAGGCGATTTCTGAACGCTCGCATGACTCGTTCGGCCATTTCAAGTGGAATAGCAGTGATTTCATGGTGAATAGCATCAAAATAGGTTTGGAGATCGGGGTGTGTATACCATCGACTTGAGATAAGCCCCACAAGAAGAAATCACACAGAACGAGATCAGGTGAACATGAACGCCACCCGACATCGCCGTTCAGGGAAACATCTCCCACAAAACTTGCATGGAACCCCTTTGCTGTGTGAGCTGTTGCTTCATCCTGTTCAAACCAGGCATCCACCACATCCATTTCTTCCAGTTGGGGCCGTAAAATTTCTCTAGCATTTCAGTGTAATGTTCTGAAGTGATAGTAACCATTGATCCCCCCTCTTCACAAAAGTAAAGGCCTACAAATGCCAAATTTTGTAACGGCGCACCAAACTGTAACATGCTCACTGGGCAGGGGTCTCTGATGAAGTTCACGAGGGTTGGTTTCAACCCAATAGTGAAAGTTTTGCTTATTTACACAACCATTCAAATGGAAATGTGGCTTGTCGCTGCCCATGACTATGGCGTCTCGATGAACCGTTTGCAGAATGTTCTCGCACACAACTCTTTACGGCTCTCCCAGTCTCTCTCAGTGAGTTCCTGTTCTGCCATCATTATGTGTGGATGGAAATTAAGGTCCTCCTCAAAGACGTGTTGGAAATGCCTAAGGCAGAAGTAGGTTTGCTCACTGCACGTCTAGGAGACTGAAGAATTGATGCCTTTATAGCTTGGATGTTTTCAGGCGTTCGTACAGTCTGAGGACGGCCAGGAGATTTTCTACTGCACAAGCTTTTATGTGCTGGAATCACAATAATTTGCTCCTTATATTGTTTGTCATTTGTATCTGCTGTGTCATTCATTGTCCCTTGTACTGTTTTGTTCAAATATGTTACTGCAGCCCCCCTCATGGAACTGTGAACAAATGTTTTTTATTATGTTGTAAGCTATAATGACAATAAACAGAACTAAATCACTCTGTCAGGGGAACACTGTTGGTCCAACATTTAATATCCATTCTGTGAGCCGTCTGAATGAGTTTGGACAGCCTGAATGAGGCAGCAGCCAATCGCAGAATACACTCCTGCTTCTCCTTATAAAGTCAGCTTATTGCCCTCCAGTCATGCTGATGTGTTCTTCTCTACAACTTTAGGAGGATGTGCAAACTGCAAATCTGCAAGCTCAGAGGTTTGTGTTTCGTGTCAGGGTCAACACTTGGATTCCCTATTCAGGTTGAACAGCTTTACATTCTGATTGCCCCATAGATGTTCTTTTTCTATTTCAACGGTTCTGCTGATGATTGTTTCTGACTATGATCTAACTGGCCAATTTAACATTGCTTGATCAGATCAGTCCAGTAGGCCATAGCACCTCGTACTCCGATTGAAGGGCCCACTATTCCCTCTGGTGGCTTAACCAGCACGCTGACCCTTATTTGGTTTGTCCCATGCTGTCACTTATGTGTGACTCTTATGTTTCATTTGGCTGCTGGGACGTCATGATGGGTGAGCCTGCCAGATCCGGCTTGCAGGTGCATCCGTACAAAAGTGAGGTGATCGGCAGATGAGCTCAGCCTTGGGGATGAAGCCGTCTCCATGAGCCCCAAAGCACAAAGCCTGTTGTAATTGCCCACAATTGAGAATTGTTTGCCAAGGAGAACAAAGCAGCCTTGTGGTCACAAAGGGGCTGAGCACGTGTTGAACTGAGCCGTGCACGGGGAGCCACCAGAGGTGACGTATTTTAAACGGAAGGAGGCACATGCTGCCCAAATGAAGACAAGACATAAGAATAAAGGAGATAAAGTGGAGCGGGATGATGCCTGTCCACGGTTCAGGGTCAGAGTCGGGGAAAGAGCAATGAAGGAATGGAAACTGAGAAAATGCAGACTGAAAAATAAGCATGCAATACTGTTACCTGTCTATACTTAATGTCTTGATAACTGAGGCCAAGTGGACAGCCCTATCCAGGCAGTTGTGACAATATGAGGAGAATAAAAAAGAAGGTTAGCAATTAGAACCGGTGTGCTGCTCCATTTTAACAGAAGAAGGTTAAAAAAGGAATACTCCATCCAAAAATTGTTTTTTATGTGTTACTTACCTCACACAGTTTTTCAGCAAGCAAGAATCAAACAGATAAGATAGACAGAGCGGAATGGGGGTTTGTTGGCGCCCCCTTAACTAAGAATTATTGGTGGAATCAATTAGTGGCAGGACACAGTGCTTTGTGGGCAACTTCAGAACACAACAAGAGAGAAAAGAGCGGGAAGTTAAACTCACGCTACAACTGAACACATTACTACATGGTTTGAATAGAGATAAGAGTTTTATGGCCAGATATGAGGATTGCTGGCATCTCTCGGACTGACACAGACCATCTGACTACAGACCCACATTGTATGGAAAAACTCATCAGAAATTTCTAAAGACTTTGTTGGACGGCCATCTTATCCATAGATCTTGACTATACATTGTTCTCCTCTCTTGCTAAATGAATCTTAACTTGAAGAGGTCTATTATTTTTTTTACATTTAAGATGTCTCACTTAAAGGTTTTCCAATGTTGTATCTGTCCTGGTGCCTATATAAACACAGTGAACTCACGTTTCTGCATTACATCTTACCTGAAGAAGGGCCCTGAGTTGCCTTGAAAGCTTGTATATTGTAATCTTTCTAGTTAGCCAATAAAAGGGGTCATTTTGCTTGACCTCTCATTACATTCATAATGGCTAACACGGAACAACAACCTTGTACTGCTGGCAGGACTAGAGCAATGGAATGCTAGGAGTCAGATGAAGATGAATGACGACTTGTGTGATAAGAATTGCAATAAGTTTAAGAGTTGTTTTTAGTTGTTTGCTCATTGTTCCATCTGAGATGAGTCTGTACGCATGCCATACAACCATCCATTATCCAGCCCGCTATATCCTATCTACAGGGTCACGGGGGTCTGCTGGAGCCAATCCCAGCCAACACAGAATGCAAGGCAGGAAACAAACCCCGGGCAGGGCGCCAGCCCACCACAGGACACACACACACACACACACACACACTAAGGACAATTTAGAATCTCCAATACACCTAACCTGCATGTCTTTAGACTGTGGGAGGAAACCCACGCAGACACGGGGAGAACATGCAAACGACGAACAAGCCAGTTTCTCTTCTGGTTCGTACGCGCTGATGATTTCTGCACGTGTTCAGTCTCTCCCTGTACAGTACATTGTCATTCATGCCAGAACTTGACTCATGCAAGGTTAGTTTTCTTAGTTGTTTATGGTTAGTTTTTGTATAAATTATGGATTTTTCAAATGTATATTTTTTTCCCTGTGCTTAAAACTCATTAAAAAAAGTGTTTACAGCGAGCGGTTCATAGCACTATAGCGTGAACTCTTGCAATGTTAGTTTTCTCTGTTCCAGGTTTTCTCAGCGTTATTCATTGTTTTTATATTTAGTTTACTATTATGCTGTGCAGGAAACAAACCCCGGGCAGGGCGCCAGCCCACCACAGGGCACACACACACACACACACACACACACTAAGGACAATTTAGAATCTCCAATACACCTAACCTGCATGTCTTTAGACTGTGGGAGGAAATCCACGCAGACACGGGGAGAACATGCAAACTCCACGCAGGGAGGACCCGGGAAGCGAACCCGGGTCTCCTAACTGCGAGGCAGTAGCGCTACCCACTGCATCACCGTGATGTCCGCGCGCCATACAATAAAGGTCAATTCTGTTATATCTGTTCTGAAGTCTCTGAGTGTCTTCTTGGGGGCTGAGGGCACCCCTGCCGTGTCAGCCTGCTTCAACAGACTCTGTACTCCTCACTTCCACTCACCGAATACATTTCTTCAGTGACCCAATTGCGTACTTTCTTTTTTTTTTTTTTTTTTCCTTTTTATTAATTTTATTGCAATCCATACAAATCAATCAAGTTTTTACAAAAAGAAAAATTGAGTTAAGGACAAATCGATCCCCACCCCTGAGAGAGAGAGAGCAAGCCAAACGGCGTGAAATTTAAGGCTTGTAAACATACCTAAATTAATAAATTCTCTGTGCTTTTTGAGCTTATTTTAAAATATTACTGATTAGCTCCTGCCATGTTTTGAAAAAAGTCTGTACGGATCCTCTAACTGAGTATTTGATTTTTTCCAATTTCAAATAGTATAACACATCAGTTTCCCACTGACTTAAAAGAGGAGAGTTTGGGTTCTTCCAGTTTATCAGAATAAGTCTGCGTGCCAAAAGTGTAGTGAATGCAATCACAATTTGTTTGTCTTTCTCCATTTTAAAACTTTCTTCCCTCATAATATTCAGAGGCTCTGATCTTACCTCACAAATTAAGTGGCACAACTCCTTGTTCAAGCACTAAGACTCTCTTCGCTGGACTTTTACAACTCTCTCCTGGTGGGGCTTCCTTCAACTGCTATCAGACCTCTCCAGCTCCCCCAGAATGCAGCTGCTCGACTGGCCTGCTCTCTTCCTCGTTTCACTCCTATTTCTCCTCTGCCTTGGTGTCGTCGCTGGCTTCCTGTTGCTCTAAGGGTCCAGCTCAAAACTCTTGTCTTGACTTACTGTTCTCTGAATGGTTCTGCTCCTCGAGATCTCCAGTCTTTGGTCTTTCCATATGTCCTTTCAAGAAGTCTCGCTTGTCTGGTGACCATCCCTCCTATTAAGTGCCATTACTGGACATTGCTTCAGCGTTCTTACTCAAAAGCCGTGGAATGACCTTGCATTAGCTATTCGAACTGCACCCATCTTACTCCCGTTGAGGCGTCTTCTGAAGGTGCAGCTTTTCATTGGATATTTTGGATCTGCTTGGCGTCTTTTCGACAGGAATGTTACTGTTGTACTGACAGAGAGTCGAGTTCAGGGTGCTGATTTGTGTCTCATAGTCTTACTACAAGTATAATTTTATACAACCCCAAATCAGAAAAAGCTGGGATAGCATGGAAAATATAAATAATTAAAAAAACAGGCAGTGATTCTTAAATTTACTTTGACTTTTATTTCTTTGCTGACAGTATAAACCCAACATTTTTCATGTTTCGTCTGGTCAACTTCATTTCATTTGTTAATACAGTGGAACCTTGGTTCACGAATGTCTCTGCACATGTACAAATCGGGTTACGACCAAAAAGTATGCCAAACTTTTGCATCTGTTCACGACCACACACTCGGGTGACGAACAAGCCAGTTTCTCTTCCGGTTCGTACGCGCTGATGATTTCTGCACGTGTTCAGTCTCTCCCTGTACAGTACATTGTTCTCAGTCAGACGTGCATCACGCAGAGGGACTTTACCTCAAAACTGTAATCTCCTCTCCACCCAGCTTCCTCCTCACTTCCTTCATGCCAGAACTTGACTCATGCAAGTTTAGTTTTCTTGGTTGTTTATGGTTAGTTTTTGTATAAATTATGGATTTTTCAAATGTATATTTTTTTCCCTGTGCTTAAAACTCATTAAAAAAAGTGTTTACAGCGAGCGGTTCGTAGCGCTATAGCGTGAACTCTTGCAATGTTAGTTTTCTCTGTTCAAGGTTTTCTCAGCGTTATTCAATGTTTTTATATTTAGTTTACTATTATGCTGTGCATTCTATGGTATAATTAACCATTTTTGTGCTTAAAAATCTTTAAAAAATATATATTTACATACAGCTTGTACGGTCCGGAACAGATTAATTGTATTTACATACAATCCTATGGGGGAAATTACTTTGGGTCATGACTATATCGGGTTGCGACCAGAGTTTTGGAACAAATTACAGTCGTGACCCGACGTTCCACTGTATATCCTTACCCCTACCCCCTACCTCCACCCCTTATCCTAAAATCAGTGGGGTAAGTCCTTAAGGTTAAGATTTCCCTTTTGGGGTTTTTCATTTTAACTAGGCCCTGATGTTAAGATCTCCTTTCTGGGCCAGTTGGAATGAAATATATAATATCATCTTACCCCTAGCCCTACAGTAATCCCTCGCTACTTCGCGATTCACTTGTCACGGATTAACGACTTTGCGGGTTTTTAAATATAGTAGTAGTATTTCCTAGTCTAAGAACAACAAAACAAGTTCGGTGACTAAGTGCGTTGTAACACGGGCTGTGATTGGTACATGGGAGAGAGACGACAAATCACAGCTTCCCGCTTTCTAATCGGGCCCGTGATTGGTGTTTTGACTGTAAAACATTGAACAACACTGAGAAAACCTTGAACAACAGAGAAAACTAACACTACAATAGTTCGCGCTATAGCGCTACCAACCGCTGGCTAAAAGCACTTTTTTAAATTAGTTTTAAGGACAGGGAAAAAAAAGAAAATTTGGAAAAATCCGTAATTTAATAAACAACCAAGAAAAATAATATTGCAACAATGCACGCTACGAACCAATCGCTGGAAACAGAAGTGAAAACAAAATCAAGCCCAGTGCATTCTTTAACTGCCTTCCTACCTTAATGCGTCCAGCTCTCTCTCGCGCTGCCTCTGTGTGTTTGTGTGTCTGCCCAGATCCCACAGCATCTCCCCTTGTCTCTCTGTCGCTGCCATTTCGCTTCAAGCTTTCTCGCCGAGCGGTTTACTTTACACTGTACTGTGTGTGATTTTTTTGTGGTTTCTTTGTGTTGAACTTCGCTTCAATTTTCACCCCCTGCAATGGCTCCCAAACATGCTCCTTCTTCCAAGGCTGGTGCTGAGCCTAAACGCCAACGAAGAATGATGACGATCGCTGAGAAGGTGAAACTTCTGGATTAGTTGAAGGAAGGGAGAGCGTTCGCAGCTGTGGCTGCAGACTGGCTAAGGATTTGCAAGAGCGGTCACAGGAATGGGACGACGATATGGTTCGATCGGTCCAATTTTGCAACAAGGTCGACGACGTCATGACCACCTACAAGCTGCTCTTCGACCGGAAAAAGGAGCAGCGGCAGAAACTGCCGATCACAATGTTTTTGCAGCCTCGCAAAAAAGAGCCAGTTCCTACTACTACTACGGATACACCTTAGGAAACCATGGAAGAGGTGCCCCAGGAAATGGCACCGCCATCTGAAGAGACGTAAAATACAGTCATCGGCTGCGCAGTAAAAGTCATCATCACCATCATCACGTCATATATAGGTACGTGTACTTCGCTATACAGTAATCCCTCCTCGATCGCGGGGGTTGCGTTCCAGAACCCCCCACGATAGATGAAAATCCGCGAAGTAGAAACCATATGTTTGTATGGTTATTTTTATATATTTTAAGCCCTTATAAACTCTCCCACACTGTTAACATTATTAGAGCCCTCTAGACATGAAATAACACCCTTTAGTCAAAAGTTTAAACTGTGCTCCATGACAAGACAGAGATGACAGTTCTTTCTCACAATTAAAAGAATGCAAACATATGTTTTCTTCAAATGAGTGTCTGCATCAGGAGCAGAGAATTTAAGAGAGAAAGCGAGTGCTCGCAAAGAAAAGCAAACAATCAATACGTGTGCTTTTAAGTAAAGCGCCATTTTTCAGAGGAGCGACAGTATCTTCTAAGCAAACATCCTCTGTTGAAACAGCCCCTCTGCTCAAATCTCCTCCGTCAGGCGCAGAGAACGTCAGAGAGAGAGAGCGCGAGATTAAAGCAAACAATCAAAAAATCAATACGTGTGCTTTTGTGCTTTTAAATATGCCGAGCACCGCAATAAAGCGGCATTTTTTAGAGGAGCGTCAGTATCTTTTAAGCAAACAGCTTCTGTGCAAACAGCACCTCTGCTCACACCCCCTCCGTCAGGCGCAGAGAATGTCAGAGAGGGTGAGAGAGAGGCAGAGACAAGCAAACAATCAAGCACCGCGCGGGAAGCATATCTTATAGCATTGAGGAGTTTTAGTTAATATGTAATACATGCTCTGATTGGGTAGCTTCTAAGCCATCTGCCAATAGCGTACCTTGTATGAAATCAACTGGGCAAACAAACTGAGGAAGCATGTACCATAAATTAAAAGACCCATTGTCCGCAGAAATCCGCGAACCAGCAAAAAATCCGTGATATATATTTAGATATGCTTACATTTAAAATCCGCGATAGAGTGAAGCCGCAAAAGTCAAAGCACGATATAGCGAGGGATTACTGTACAGTAACTGTAAACTTATCTACCGATTTCATATTGCTTAACAGTTGTCCCTGTTATTAATAAAGGGTGGGTTGTAAACAGTACAGGGAAGGTTTAAAAACGTCCAAATACACGTTAAATAATTAAATAAATATGGTGTCCCTACTTCGCGGAAATTCAGTTATTGCGGCCGGCCTTGGAACCTATCTCCCGCGATAAACGAGGGATTAGTGTACTCCTTATCTTAAAGTCAAAATGGTGGGGCCCTAAGGTTAAAAGTTCACCCTTGGGTTTTTAATTTGACTGTGCCCTGATGTTAAGATCTCTTTTCAGGGTCAGTTAAACTAATATAACAATTGTATAGATCATTTTACCCTTTACCACACCCCTAATCTTAACATCACAGGGTTGCATGTCTAATCTTAAATAGTAACCCTAAGGTGGATTTGAGATGCTCTATCTTTCCCTGAACCCCTAACACTAAAAATTATGAAGCTTCTTTCCTAAATTTAACATAGTAAACCCTCTAGTCTTTTATCCCTAATTTGATTCTTTATTTATTATTTTATAACTTGTAACTAATTTATTGGGGTTTTTATCCATTTATTAGCAGTTCAAATGTAGCTCGTTTTATGGTTTTAATAAAAATAATTGAAAAATAATTTTTACAGCAATTTTTAAAATTTTCAATAGGGGGGTGCTATTTACACCCCAAATTTATTTTAATGATTTATGGCTAGAAAAATATATATTTTTGGAAATGACTTTTTTAAACGTATTTAATGAGCATGATTTTAGCTGTTTTTATGGGTTTCACCACAAATTAGATGTCTAGATTTTTAAAGGTGTAAAATAAGTTGGGTGATTTTTAGGATAATTTTAAATTAATTTTAATAGTTGAACTTGTGGGTGGCACACACACACACACACATACACACTCACACAAATTGATGTTACTGATGAGCACAGCAAACAAGTGTGTCACAGTGTAAAGAGAAGCTCAGCTTCAATTGTTTGTTCAGTTGGGTTGATTACCACCCCAGACCTCACTGAGTTTAGCGATTTGACTGTTGAAGACTAAATAGGAATGCAGCAGTGGATCAAGTTAAAGGGCCCTAAATAAAATAATTAACAATAAAAGATATACAAGCGATTGACCCAATCTGATAACATTAAGCACCAGTTCTCCACCTTTAATTCAAGCCCGTCTCCTGAGAATCCATCAAATCTCTGAAACAAAAGATAACATTGGGGGTTGGAGTGCCTTGGTGTGAAGGCTGTGCTCAGAGTGTCAGTCAGATGGAGAAAACAATGAATTATTTAGAATAAGAGGGGATCTCTTACACCTGGCGCTGGGACAGCCAACAAAACAATGAGCTCTTCTGAAGACGGGCAAACTGAAAATGCTAAATGCGCACACACAGGCACGCATACTCTCACACACTCTCACACACTCTGGGGTCTGAGCTGTAGCCGGTGCGTTATATAGGCAATAATCAGAATCAGAATCAGAAAACTTTATTAATCCCAAAGGAAATTACTTATGTTACAACTTAGCAAAAGACAAGGGACATGTTACACTAAGAGCAAGTATAAAGTAATCATGTAAATATAAAGTATAATAAATGTAAGTATCAAACTAGAGTGAAAAGTGTTGCACCATAAGTTAATATTGCACATTCTGAGAACAAATAAGGTTATTCTCATGTGAAGAGAAGACAATTTATTGCACAAGAAACAAAGAGTATGTTGCATATTTCAAGTACTTGAAAAATGTACCTGGATATCCAATAAAGAAAAAAGGGTAATAACTTAAAAGTGTGGGTGTGTGACCGGAAAAGGAGTTCTAGAGTCTGATGGCTGTGAGGAGGAAGGATTTCCTGTGACGTTCAGTGGAGCACTTGATGCTAGTCAGTCTACTGCTGAAAATGCTCCTCTGTCCAACCACAACACTATGAAGTGGGTGATTAGCATTATCAATAATAAACCGAAGCCTGGACAACATTCTCTGATCTGACACAGTTTCCAAGCTGTCCAGTTTCTCTTCTCCCACAGAGGCAGCCTTCTGAATTAGTTTGTTTAGTCTCCTGAAGTCTGTCACTTTCATGCTGCTCCCCCAGCATGCCACAGCGAAGAAAATGGCACTGGCAACCACACTGTCATAGAACATCCGCAACATAGTGCTGCTGACACCACAAGATCTGAGCTGGCGTAGGAAATACAGCCTACTTTGACCCTTCTTGTATGTGGCCAGCGAGTTCCTGGACCAGTCTAGCTTATTGCTCATATGCACCCCTAGATACTTGTACTCCTCAACTACTGTATCTCCACCTCCATACTCTTAATAGACAGGAGAGTGGCTGGAGATCGCGATCTTCTTAAATCAACTACTTGTTCTTTAGTTTTACTGGCGTTGATCTGCAGTTGATTCAGCTCACACCAGTCAATAAAATTGTCCACTACCATCCTGTATTCCGTCTCTTCTCCATGTCTGATACTACCAACTATTGCAGAGTCATCAGAGAATTTCTGCAGATGGCAGCCCTCTGTGTTGTAACTAAAATTTGTAGTGTACAGGGTGAAGAGGAATGGTGACAGAACTGTCCCTTGTGGAGCACCAGTGCCACACAGCATGGTATCAGACACAGAGCCCTGTAGCCGCACAATCTGTGGCCTTCCCGTCAGCTGTCTCTCATATAGCGCCTTTCACATCTATCAGTCTTTATTTTAAGTAAAGCCACTTCTAGGAGAAATAAAAAGAAGGTGGCCATTTTAAACATAAACCTTAACATCATGGAGGTCACACTAACCACTGATGCTCAATTAATGTTTAAAACAATCTTCATACCAGACTGAAAGTGGATTTTGCGGGTTGCAAAATGATGAACCAATTGTGGCGGTCGGCCGGAACCCTCACCCGGCCGGGGCGCCCTGAGTGTGGAAAGACCAGGGGAGAGAGCATTTTCAGGACAGTTTCAGGACAGGCAGACAGAGGGCAGCCTCCTTGGTTTCCAGCAGGGCCACGGGTCATGAGCATGGCAGCTCAACCCTGTTGGGGCCCGTGGCCACTGCTAGGGGGCGCATGGACATTTATTTGGCCACACTTACTCCAAACCTTAAGTGTGGCTAGAAGAAGCTAGTTGGACACCTAAGGTCCTTCTGGGTGCCCTATAAATAAAAATAATAATAATACATTTTATTTATATAGTGCCTTTCCCATGCTCAAGGCGTTTCACAGAGTCTTAGAAAATAAACAGCAGGATATATGTAACATTGGATACAAATGTTTTCCTGAATAGAACAATGAAACAGATAACAAAGCATTAAATAGAATAAAGGACAATTAGCCAGAGTAAAATACTAAATTCAATACTAAAAGAAAAACCTAACAAATAACCTAATTTGTGATATAACAGACACAGAAATTATCCTGAACTAGGCTGACCCGCCTTTTAAGGCGACCGACTTTTAAGTTGACCAATTCTTAAGGCAATTCAATATGTAGATCAATTTGATATTTTATACAAACTCATTAATTTGGTTATATTGCATTTGAGCGGTATTACTTTAATACTCGTAGTTTCTGTTATTTTTTTGATGAAATTTAAACTTTTTTTCTATATTGAGGTCGCCCTTTTGAACCCCCCTGATATTTACTACGCGGTGAGGCATTTGTACTCCATCAACATTAATTATTATTTTTCCAGCCCATCGCGCACAAAAGCAAGGGAACGATGGGAGCACCAGAACTCTGCTCACATCATGTCGCTTCGTACCGCAAGCTGCAAGTAGTAAGTCTGTGATAAGCGGAATACCGCTACGCTTTCCACTCACGGGACGGAAGGACAATCCCGACCGCTTTTATATAGTAAGAAAGAAGAAGAAGATATCGCACAGTCTGGAGTAGAAAATCATCTTTTACCTGGAAAAACGAAACTACAAATCCCATCGTGCATTGCAAAATGGACGGGGCGTGTGTGAAACTCCGCGCCTGCGTAGCACTCACGGGACGGAAGGACAATCCCGACCACTTTTATATAGAAGGATGCCTGGACAGAAAGGTAAACTGAAAGAAAGGGCAGAATGTTAAGTTAAGTTAATTGAAAAGCCTTCCTAAATAGATGAGTTTTAAGTTGTTTTTAAAAAGAATGAATGGAGTCAGCTAATCTAATTAATTTCGGGAGTCTGGGTGCTATGGAGCTGAAGGCCCTGTCACCCATAGAGTGTAAGTTAGTGTGAGGCACAACAAGATTACCAGAATCAGAGGGCCTTAGTAGGCGAACAGGAGCCGAGTGATTTAGAAGGTCACTGATGTAGTTCAGTGTGAGGCCATTTAAAGCTTTGTAGGTTATTAATAGAATTTTATATTCAATCCTGTAAGACACGGGGAGCCAGTGAAGGTGAAGCAGGATGACTGTGATGTGCTCGCTGTTGCTGGTTCGTGTCAGGACTCTTGCAGTAGAGTTTTGAATCAACTGGACCTGTGATATAATATCTGAAGGGGCACCTGCCAGTAGGGAATTACAATAATCAATGCAGGATGTGACAAAAGGAGGGACAAGTTTCTTGGCATTAGAAAAGGAAAGGAATGAGCGAACACAGGATATGTTACAGAGGTGAAAGAAAGAAAGTTTCTTAATGTGGTTTATGTGGGCGGAATAAGAAAGGGAGGAATCAAAAATGACACCAAGATTCCTTGTATCAGAAGAAGATCTGATGAGATCGCCGTCAAGAGGGACTGTTCTGCTCCATCCAGGTTTTGATTTCACTGAGGCAAGTTGTGAGCTGAGAAAACTCTGATGAAGTTGCATTTTTGACATTGAAATAGAGTTGAGTGTCATCTGCATAAAAATGATAACCCAGTCTATAGCTACTAATAATATGGCCAAGGGGAAGCATATAAATACAGACGAGAAAAGGGCCAAGGACACAGCCCTGAGGAGCTCCTTGTGTGACTGGCGCTGAGCTGGACCTGCTGTTGCCAAGACTAACAAACTCTTGCCTATCAGTCAGATAGGACTTGAACCACTGGAGGGCAGTGCCAGAGATACCCAGCATGTTCTCCATTCTGGACAGTAGAATGTGTATAAAGGGAGCCAATCCACATCATTCAAGAGCCAGAGTCGGGAGGAAGAGGACAAAGCCTGAGGAGGAGTGGAGGTGGATGGACTGGAGGAAGAGAAGGTACTATTTTGGTGTGTTGTACTGTGTCTTGGTGCTGGTGTATGAGCACTTAATTCTGTAAATAAACGAGTGTAGCGTGTCTCCTGCCTCTCTCTATCCGGGGTGGCTTTCACACAATGTTGACCTCTTTTGTAAGTCACTTTGGAAAAAATCATCAGTCAAGCATGTAGTGGTGGCAAGGATGCGAAGATTCGCACTGTCCAAAGACAGTGATTTGTTTATTTTATTGTGGGGACTCCAGGATCACATCCAGCCTTAACTCGGAACACACACACACACACACACACTCACATGCAGAGACAGTGATAAGTGCCGCAATGAATCGATAAATAGTCAGGGAAGTAGTAATCAGATAATGAAAAGAAATAAACAATATTCCACAAAAACTCATACGCCAATGCCTTCCCCAGTTTCCCGATGACAATAATTATTTACATTCACAAAATGACCCAAAACAACACACGCTACTCAATAAACAATTAATACTAATAAGCAAAGTCCAATAAAGTCCAGTAAAGCAGAAGCAGATAATGATCGAGTGTGAAATGAAAAACCCTGTGAAAAGCCATCTGAAGGAAATGTAAAGCTTTGTCCTACCAGGTGCAATGCTGTTGTAAAATTGTTCTTTTATAGTATACTAAATATAACTCATAATATTTCATTTGTGTGTTTTATTTTGGACTGTTTTCATTTTAGAATTATTTACATAATGACTCTTAATTTGTGAGCTCAGAGCTCCTGTGGGAAATGTTCTGTAAACTGAAATAGCAGGCAGGTACAAATGACCTCATTAGCTCATTAATATTTATAAGGTAGTTTTCTAAGACTGTCAAATTCTGGAAGTCGATAAAATTCTGAGGTTTATGCAAAATAGACATAGACAGGAATTCTGGGAAAATTAAAATAAATTGTTAAAGACTGCCATTATTTATTAGAATGTATATATTTAAGTTTAGATAAAGTAACCAGAGTGTACATGCTTGTAAGACTATGTGAAATGGAGGCTTGGGACTTTAAGATAAACATGTTTCGTGTCTAGCCAAAAGTAACTTAATTAAGAATCAACCAGACCATGGGAACGTATCAGTTGTCCTACACTTTGATTAATGCAATATCTGACATAAGGCAGTGTTTAATTGTGAAAAGGTGTAATCAGCAAGGCACAATACATTCAAAGGATTTTAAAAATGCACTGCCACAGAGATTCCATTACTGCCAAGACTAGGAGGATCAGGAGAAGACAACTCGATCAGACTATGTCAGGAGTGGCCAACTTCGACCCTGGAGAGCCACAGTAGCTGCAGGTTTTTGTTCCAACCCAGTTGCTTAATTAGAAATCAATCCTCCACCAAGGAGGAGGAGGAGGCAGAGAGATGAAGAAGTAGAGAGAGAAAGAGCCGACAGGGTTGCAGATTGCTTTATTATCATGTGCTGTTTTGTGACTGTGTCTGTGGTGGGACACTCTTTAGGGTGGCATTATTCACGCATAAATCCTTGTGTTTATTTTATACGTGTGTCTGTGTCTTTGTGTTGGTGTTTGGGGAGCCAGAGTGCCCCCCTGGTGGTCACAACTTAAACACAGTAACAAACCAGAAGCATGCAGGAATCATTACAAGGCACTGTTGATGTTCTTTGCTCTCTGGCATGAAGGTAAGAAGGCTGCTGATGCCACCATCATAAGACAAACCTATTACATAGATAGGCAGACAGACACACACACACTCCAGACTGAACATACACCAGAATATCTAATAAGGATAAAAATTAAAATGAAAGAAAATTTCCCACTTGGCAGTCACGCCACAGTGAGGCATTATTGCCTCATAATGTTCACGATAATTAATCATTCATAGATTTGAACTACAGAAATGCCATACAGAAGACAATAATGTCCATCTGTCCATTTTTAGAACCTACTTTTTCCATTGCAACATCAATGAGCCAATGCACCAAAACCATCCCAGCACCACTGGGTAAGACTGTGGGGACATGCCAGTCCATCACAGGATACACACACGTCCAAACTTACTTATGCCAATCTGCAGTTGGCCGAGCATACCGAATATGCCTTTCTTACCCGAAGGAGACTGAAGAACTGGCAAAGTCCACAGAGAGCTCCCTTCCTAATTACTGACTAACAATCCCATCTTCCTGACCCCATAGTACTTTGACTATTCAAATCTAGTCAGTGGCCCAGGTGGCTTTTGCGCCTGTGTTTCCGCTCCGGCTCTTCCTAATTTTCCTTTTTGCTCTTTGTAGTTAACAATAACAAAAGAAAACTCCAATTACGTCTGAAATATCTTTCTTTGAACTGCTCTGTGACGCTCTGATGCTTCCTGGTTAGCTCTCGGCCCATTCTGATAACTGCTGGAAGGTTCCAGTCGCCTGTGACAGCAAGCACCATTTCAGCTCAGCACTTCCCAGTATTGTTCAGACATTGGCAGTGATGCACAGCAATACGCAAGTGGACTCGTGTCATGGCAATGTGGCAGTGTGGGCGCACACCCTGTCCCCACCCCCTATTCTCTTCTTCCTGTCAACCTTTGTCAGTTCACCATCACCCGGAAGTGTCTCATGGAAGTGTGCCAAACAATAATGTTGCCCCTATTGTCACTTTTCCATGTGGATGACACAATAATGAAGCAGCATTAAAGCAACAGGTGCCTCTAATCTTCTGTGACCAGGCGCTTGTGAGCTAAGGACTGTTAGTGTCAGATCTGGAGCCATTCTTGAACTGAGTTGGAAATGCAAGGTCAACTTAATTCACTTCCTAGGATGTGAACTAGAATTAGAATTGCACCCAGCATTGGAATTGAATTGGAGTGAATGGAATCTGAATTTAATTCCAATAAATTCTGGAAAATTTCACTTCTTGATTTGTTAAATATTATGCATCAGATATTATCAATCACATAAAATACAAGCACATCAAATCCATTCAGGTATTATCCATGCCATACTCATTATCCAACATATTTTTATTTCTAAGTGAAGAAAATGTGTATACATTATTTGCATCCTTCACTATGCACAATAACTGCTGTGGTCCCCGGCCGGGGCTGGAGCCCGGCCGGGACGCCCAGGAGGACCAGAGGAGGGCTTGTGCTTCCTCCAGACCGCGAGGGGGCGTCCGTCCTGGTTATGTTGGGGGCCTCGGGTAAAGGGCTTG
>JANRMT010027041.1:16726546-16736786 GCA_026402145.1 Polypterus bichir lapradei | reverse complement strand
AGGGCTTGGAAGCCCAGCCCTGTAGGGACCCGTGGCCACCGCCAGGCGGCGCCCCAGTGCCTGATTATCCCGGGAAGACGACAGGGGACACCCGGACGGCTTCCGGGTGCGCAGCCGGCACTTCCGCCACACGGGGGTGTGTCCGCGGGAGATTGCCGGGAAGCAGCTGGAGCCCATCCGGGTTCCTATAAAAGGGGCCGCCTCCCTCCAGTCATTGGCGAGAGTCGGGAGGAAGCGGACAGAGCTGGAGAGAGGACAGGAGGCGGCCAAGAGAAAGGCAGTGGAACTGTGTGGCCTGGACTTTGGGGGATCGGTGCTGGAGGCACTGGGGTTGTGAGTGCACGGTAAACTTGTAAATAATAATTGTAAATAAACAGTGTGTGGTGGAGCCAACGATGTCCGTCTGTCTGTGTCCGGGCCAGCGTTCACACTGCTTTTGAATTTGATTCAAGCGACACTACCCAGAATTCTTCAAGTCATTTGGATGACCTCAGCATTGCATTTCTGCTTTTTGCTGATGATGTAGTCCTGTTGGCTTAATCAGGTTCTCACCTCAGCTGTGCACTGGGGATGTTTTCGACCAAGTGTGAAGTGGTCAAGATGATG
Source organism: Polypterus bichir lapradei (assembly GCA_026402145.1). Taxonomy (NCBI): domain Eukaryota; kingdom Metazoa; phylum Chordata; class Cladistia; order Polypteriformes; family Polypteridae; genus Polypterus; species Polypterus bichir. The sequence continues at coordinate 16,736,180 of JANRMT010027041.1, read as the reverse complement.
AGGATCTGTTTCTCAGCCAGAAAAAGGTGGAGTGTCCACTCTAGGTTGGGGATAATGTTTTACATCAAGCAGTGGTGTTTAAGTACAGTGGAACCTCAGTTCACGAACGTCTCGGTACACGTACAATTCGGTTTACGACCAAAAAGTTTACCAAACTTTTGCCTCGGTTCACGACCACACACTCAGTATACGAACAAGCTAGTTTCCCTTTCGGTTTGTACATGTTCAGTCTCTCCCTGTGCATTTCCTGTGCAGCGAGCAAGAGAGAGAGCGAGAGAGCGCGACACACACACACACACACACACAGAGGCAGCGCGCACACACACAGGCAGCAGAGGCGCGCGCACACACATAGGCAGCGCGAGAGAGACGCGCGCGCACACACACACACACACACACAGAGGCAGCCCGAGATGCAGACACACAGGCAGCGCGAGAGAGAGCTGGACGCATTAAGGTAGGAAGGCAGTTAAAGAATGCACTGGGCTTGATTTTGTTTTCACTTCTGTTTCCAGCGATCTGTTCGTAGCGTGCATTGTTGCAATGTTATTTTTCTTGGTTGTTTATTAAATTATGGATTTTTTTCAAATGTTCATTTTTTTCCCTGTGCTTAAAAATTCATTAAAAAAGTGCTTTTAGCCAGCAGTTGGTAGCGCTATAGCACGAACTATTGCAGTGTTAGTTTTCTCTGTTGTTCAAGTTTTTCTCAGTGTTATTCAATGTTTTTACGTTTAGTTTACTATTGTGCTGTGCATTCAATGGTTTAATTAACTATATTTGTGCTTAAAAACTTAAAAAAAATATATATTTACATACAGTTCATATGGTCTGGAACGGATTAATTGTATTTACATACAATCCTAATGGGGGGAATTGCTTCGGTTCACGACCAAATTGGTTTACGACCAGAGTTTTGGAACGAATTATGGTCGTGAACCGAGGTTCTACTGTATCTAGTTGCACTTCCACTTAAGTTCCTCTGGTGTCTTCAAGTATGTGATTCACCGATAAGCTGATAGAATTCTACTGGATCTACTTTATCAATACCTTAGAGAATTGTGAAGACCATGATTAGGCCCACATGCTCTCTTCTTTGTTTGAGAATAAACAGGTTTAATTCTCTGAGTCTGTCACAGTACGACATGTCGTTAAGTCATTAAATCCTGGGATGCACTCAGTTGTTCTCCTTTGCACAGCTTCAAGTGCTGTTATGTCTTTTTTTGGTACCGTGGTGACCAGAACTGAACACAGTATTCCAGATGTAGCTTCATTAGAGCATTGAGCATAATGTTCCTTGTCCAGCATGGTGGCACAGTGGGCAGTGCTGCTGTCAGGCAATTAGGAGACCCGGGTTCGCTTCCTGGGTCCTCCCTGCATGGAGTTTGCATGTTCTCCCCGTGTCTGCGTAGGTTTCCTCTCACAGTCCAAAGACATGCAGGTTAGGTGCATTGGCGATTCTAAATTGTCCCATGTGTGTGTGCGCGCCCTGCGATGGGCTGGTGCCCTGCCTGGGGTTTGTTTCCTGGCTCGTAGCAAGCCGTGTACTCATCACAAATTTTAAGAAAATTACAATGAATAATGGGCCGAGTGGGTCGGCCTCGTTACCTCACTCGTTGAAGGATGCCCAGGCCGGTTTTGAGACCCAGTCTGCTCCTGTCTGCAGTGCTGCATGGTCCTTTCAGCCATTTAACGCCTTTAGACAAGATGCCCAAAATTATGATAGAGTGGCATATTAGGAGGTCTGGAGGTAGATGAGAGAGAAACGAGGACCAGAGAAAGAAGTGTTTGAGCAATGTCCAGGATATGCATGAGGGAGTGAGGACTTGGGTTAAAAGCAGTGTTGGGGTAACAGATAAGATCTCAGTTTGAGGAGGTCTGCACCAGGGATCATCTTTCAGTTCTTACCGTACCTCTTTGATCTCATTATGGATGTGTTAAGTCATCAGATAAAAGACCAATCACCCTGGTGCTGGCTTTGTGCTGATGACATTGTGTTGTGTAGCATCAGAAAAGGGGAATTGGAGAGGAAGTTGGAAGAAGTAAGATAGGCTTTGAAGACAGACAAAAAGGAAGAAGACAGAATGGTTGGGGGAATGCGCTGCCAAACCCACCACATGAACCACCTGGATACACATGAGGTTTAATGATGATTAGGATTCAGAGGGTTAGAACTATTGAAAAGAGTGGATACCGTGATGTATGAGTCCTTGTCTTGCACCCCCAAAACACAAGGCTGAGTCTCAATACTTTAGCAAAACCAACTTTATTCCGCTTGAAACAGGAACTGCACAGTTGTTTATTGTAGCGGGATCTACCGATCTCCTATACACAGACACAGCAATCAGGCAGGGTTGTGGCCAGATTAGTGGCCAAGTTGTAGCAAGGCTACATAACTTGTCAGTCGGGTTGGCCTTCTCGACTGTCCGTCACTTTATAATATGGCTGGGAGGGTGTCTATAAATAGCCCTTCAGGCACTTTTGAGGACGACCTAGTGCTGGGAGGATCCCGCCCGGTAAATATTCCAGCTGCCTGTTGCCGGCGTCATGTTTCCATAACAACCGAGAGGGGAAAAGATGTTTCGGCGGGAAACGTTTTCTTTTTAAGGGGAATGGCGGATCAAGGAAGGGGGAGAAAAAAGGACAGAAAAGGCTGAAGGCTATTTACACTTTAAAGAATCGTCATGATCCGACTTCACCCAGGGACATCTGCTATTTGTGGGTGACCACCCTGAAGAAATAATCAGTGTAACGAATCCCCGAGAAGATAGGACCAGGGTCTGGTGTTCTCTGGGTGCTCCCGTTTGGTGAGTCGGACTCGTGAGTGCGTTTCTTCGTGATAGCCAGCGGAGGAGCCGTTTTCGCCAGAGGACTGTTGTGTTCCCTCATGCCTTATGGTAGGAACTGAACTGCAGGTTACTTCTACGTATATATGGACTACGTTAAAACTTTCTTTCTGCTTTTCTCTGAGAACAGTTTTTTATTTTTCTTTATTGTCTGTGTCAAACCGGGGGATATAATTTGGCCGCAGGGGAGGGCATCTGGGGAAGTGGGATCACAAATGAGCACTCAGGCACCGGGCAAGGAAATGTAATCAGCAGTTTTCAATGTATTTACCAGTTATTTAAGGGCATGCATAGGGGACAAGAGGGGCCGAGGACTGAATATGGTAATGCTATTTTATCCTTCAAATATCGTCCACTTCCCTCTCGGGTGGTGAAGTGTAGGAATCGCGTTCCCATATCGGGCGATTGCTACAAAGTAATCCTGTACCCTGCATTTATAATTTTCCTTGCATCACCCATCGACGGCAAGCGATTATAGCGTGACCGTGATCGACTCGGATCTGCTTTTGCTGCGAGCTGCTTCCATGTTGGGAGCCCGCGGTTGCCCTGGCAATTGATAAACTATCTTCCACAGACGTGGCGATCAGGCTTCGGGACACTCTTTAGCATGTTGTCACATTGGGGGGAGTCCCAAACGAGTTTAGAAACCATACATTTAAATATCTAGGATCTGGGGTAGCCCAAGATGGAGAATTAGAGGTTGGGAGCATGCACTGATAGCACGTTGCTGCACCCACCACACGCCGAACCACCGGGATTGGGACCCAAGTGCAGCGGATGACACCTCAGCACCACACTGGAACAATTGGAAGAAGGTATCAAGAGCGTTCTGTGATTGATGAATTAAAATGAAGGTTAAAGGTCAGGTTTTTAAGACCAACAATGCTGTGTGGAGCTGAGACGTGGACAGTACTGGGAGCACAGAAGAAGACGTTGGATGTGGTAGAAATGAGAATGTTGAGATGGATGTGTGGAGTTACAATAAAAGAACAGAATAAGAAATGAGACCATCAGAGGTACTACAAAAAGTGGGAGAGATAGCTCAGAAATTACAAGAAAGTGGAATGGACAGGTGATGAGGAGAGACAATGGGCAAAAAGAGTGGTGGGAATGGAGGTATGGAGGAGAGAAAGCAAGGGAGGCCAAAGTGGAGGTGGAAGATCTGAAGGAAAAGAGTCTGACTGAGATGGAGGTGCAGGACCAAGTTAAGTTGATCAAGCACATCAACCACACATGGAGGTGGAAAAACATGAAGAAGAAGAAGAAGAAGAAGAAGAAGAAGAAGAAGAAGAAGACAACAGGCTGAAAAATACTTTAGCCAACAGGACTCCCATTAGAGTTCAATCAGTCCATCAAGATAGGAGTGTCACATATGACGAATAATCAGGTGCCAGCACTTCTTCTTCTCTTCCTACATTTATATGTAAACCGAGGACTTCAGCAGAACATTCTGAGTTGACTTCCTCTTCCGTTCTGTGGTTTTAATGTGACTCAAACTCCCACGCGCTGCCAGTACAGCAGAGCTGATGCACTAACCTCAACCTGAATGAGAGAGAGAGAGAGAGCGAGAGAGAGAAAAAAAAAAAAAAGAATAATGCCAGGCCTTCCAGGCTCACACCAGGGGTTTGCCTTTTTGGTGAGATCTGCGTATTTCATGGCATCAGCTCCTCACATCCTGGTATTTATGAGTTCAGTTCATGGAATCCTTCAAACTTCTGGAGTCTCATCAGACCACACCATACCATCTTCGAAGCTCACTAATGTCAAATATTGTGCAGCTTTATTGCGTTGACGCTCAGAGCTGCAAAATCTCAGTATCTTCAAGTTTCAGTTTAACATTCTGATCCTGCGAGATCAGGTGGTCATTCAGTGGGTACTGGCACCACTTCACAGATCCAGCGTCCTGGGTTTGAATCTTAATAGTAGAGGAAGAAGAGGAGGAAGATTAGAGAAAAAAGACAAAACTGATGGTTACACATCCTCTCTGTGACACACCAGCATTGAGGACTTCAGCAGAAGTGTGTTGAGAAACTCTACTGGGGCTCCTTCATACCAACAGCATTAGGCCTCTATAGTGCCTCACTGGGACTGCTCTCTTATCACGAGCCAAGTCCGTTTTCTTCTTTTTTGTAATTCTTTTATGTGTTTGAGGGGTGTCGTTGGTGTTTGTTATAATACGGTACCCTCCGTAAGGTTGTGGACAAAGTTTAAAATTTCAAATCAAACAGTTCTGACATTGTGATTAAAGTGCATTAAACTGACTTTCATTTAAGGGGATTTGAGTGCATTTTGGTCACACAACACTTTTTCTACACAATCCCTTTATTTCAGGGCACCATAATGTTTGGGACACAGCAATGGCACGTCTATTAAAGTCATCATATTTAGGACTTTGTCGCATATCCCTTGTATGCAATGACTGCTTGGAGTCTGTGATTCATAGACATCACCAGATGCTGAGGATCTTCTCTGGTGATGCTCTGCCAAACTTCTAATGCAGCCATCTTCAGCTCCCGTTTATTTTGGGGGCTTATCCCCTTAAGTTTTCTCTTCAGCATATGCAAGGACTGCTCAATTGGATATCAATTAAGTGACTGGCTTGGCCATTGAAGAAGTTTTAATTTTTTAGCTTTGACAAACCCCTGTGTTGCCTCATTTTGGATCATTACCTTGTTGTAGGATGAAGCGTCGTCCACTAAGTTTGAAGGCATTTACTGGAACTTGAGCAGATCAGATGTTTCTGTACACCTCAGAATTCATTGTGCCACCGCTGTCAGCAGTTTCATCATCAATGAAAAGAAGTGTGCCAGGACCTGTGGCAGCCATACATGCCCAAGCCATAACAACCCCAGCACCACCGTGTTTAACAGATGAGGTAGGATTTGTCATCTGGTTACGATCTCTTTCATGTGTTTGACTTTTGATTTCAGCTTGTCCCTTTGGTTTCTGGTTTCTCAGCTTCATTCGGCTGTCACTGTAGCATAAGGCTGCAGCATAACAAAGTGTGAAAAAAATGAAATGGTTTAAACACTTTCAGAAGGCACTGTAAAATGGAGCCTAAAAATATCTGTCCAATAATTAATTATAATTGAACTATGGCCGGTGGTGTAAAAAAAAACCTCAGTCAGCCACATCACTGGAGAAACTGAAACCTCTGGGAGGTCTGTGGTCAGTTACAGAGCAAAAAGACGAAACACAAAGTCAGGCCAGGCATGTCAGAGACAGGTTGCTTGTAACTCCTGTAACTCCACACAGGGTTAACTCCTTGAGCCCCTTTTAGTCATCCTTGTTATTTTCCTACAGTGGTGCCTGACTGATTCCCTTTTGGAGGTACACTATACAGTCATATGAAAAAGTTTGGGAACCTCTCTCAGTCTGTATAATAATTGACTCTCCTTTCAACACAAAAGATAACAGTGGTATGTCTTTCATTTCCTAGGAACATCTGAGTACTGCAGTGTTTTCCAAGCAAAGATTTTTAGTGAAGCAGTATTTAGTTGTATGAAATTAAATCAAATGTGAAAAACTGGCTGTGCACAAATGTGGGTCCCCTTGTCATTGTGCTGATTTGAATGCCTGTCACTGCTCAATGCTGATTACTTGCAACACCAAATTGGTTGGATGAGCTCGTTAAGCCTTGAACTTCATAGACAGGAGTGTCCAATCATGAGTAGTAAAAGGTATTTAAGGTGGCCACTTGCAAGTTGTGCTTCCCTTTGACTCTCCTCTGAAGAGTGACAGACAGCATGGGATCCTCAAAGCAACTCTCAAAAGATCTGAAAACAAAGATTGTTGAGTCTCATGGTTTAGGGGAAGGCTACAAAAAGCGATATCAGAGGTTTAAACTGTCAGCTTCAAGTGTAAGGAATGGAATCAGGAAATGGAAGGCCACAGGCACAGTTGCTGTTAAACCCAGCAGGTCTGGCAGGCCAAGAAAAATACAGGAGCGGCATATGACAGGATTGTGGGAATGGTTACAGACAACCTACAGATGACCTCCAAAGACCTGCAAGAACATCTCGCTGCAGATGGTGTATCTGTACATCGTTCTACAATTCAGCGCAATTTGCACAAAGAACATCTGTACGGCAGGGTGATGAGAAAGAAGCCCTTTCTGCACTCACGCCACAAACAGAGTCGCTTGTTGTATGCAGATACACATTTAGACAAGCCAGATTCATTTTGGAACAAAGTGCTTTGGACTGATGAGACATAAATCGAGTTATTTGGTCCTAACAAAAAGCGCTTTGCATGGCGGAAGAAGAACACCGCATTCCAAGAAAAACACCTGCTGCCTACTGTCACATGTGGTGGAGGTCCCATCATGCTGTGGGGCTGTGTGGCTAGTTCAGGGACTGGGGCCCTTGTTAAAGTCGAGGGTTGGATGAATTCAACCAAATATCAACAAATTCTTCAGGATAATGTTCAAGCATCAGTCACAAAGTTGAAGTTACGCAGGAGTTGGATATTCCAACAAGACAATGACCCAAAACACAGTTCAAAATCTACAAAGGGAGAAGTACAATGTTCTGGAATGGCCGTCACAGTCCCCTGACTTGAATATCATCAAAAAGCAGGCTGTCCATGCTCGGCAGCCATCAAATTGAACTGAACTGAAAAGATTTTGTATGAAGAATGGTCAGAAATACCTCCATCCAGAATCCAGACACTCATCAAACTCTATAGAAGGACAGCGTCTAGAGGCTGTTATATTAGCAAAAGAGGCTCAACTAAGTATTGATGTCATATCTCTATTGGGGGCGCCCACATTTATGCACCTGTCTAATTTTTTTATGATGCATATCGCATATTTTCTGTTAATCCAATAAACTTAATGTCACTGCTGACATACTACTGTTTCCATAAGGCATGTCAGATATTAAAAGGAAGTTGCTGCTTTGAAAGCTCAGCCAATGAAAAACAAAAATCCAAATAATTAAGAGGGGTTCCCAAACTTTTTCATATGACTGTAGTGACAAAATTATTGGGACCCACCTCTTAATGATTGAATTCAGGTGTTTCAATGAGACCCACTGCCACAGGTGTACAAAATCAAGCACCCCACCATGCAGTCTACATTTGCAAACATTTGTGAAACCAAATGGGTGTTTGTGAAGAGCTCAGTGACTTCAAGGGTGGCACTGTGATGGAATGCCACCTTTGCAATAAGATGATTCATGAAATTTCATCCCTGCTGGATATTCCACAGTCAGCTGTAAGTGGTCTTATTGGAAAGTGGAAGCGTTTAGGAAAAACAGCAACTCAGCAACGAAGTGGAAGACAACATAAAGTCACAGAGCGGGGTCAACGACTGCTAAGGTGCATGATGGGTAAAAGTCGCCAACGCTCTGCTGATTCCATGGCTGAAGAGTTCCAAACTTCCACTGGCATTAATGTTAACTTCAGAAACTGTGCAGCGGGAGCTTCATGGAGTGGGTTTCCATGGCTGACCAGCTGCATGCAAGCCTCACATCACCAAGTCCAATGTCAAGCATCGAATGGAGTAACGATTGACACTTTTCTGTTTGGCAGTCAGATAGGTGAATCTGGGTTTGTCATCGTTACCTGCCTGACTGCATTGTGCCAACTGTGAAGTTTGGTGGAGGAGGAATAATGGTAGGGGGCTGTTTTTCAGGGTTTGTGCCAGGCCCCTTATTCCTAGAGAAGGGCAATCTTAATGCTTCAGTATACCAAGATATTTTGGACAATACTATGCTTCCAACTTTGTGGAAACAGTTTGGGGAAGGCCTTTTTCTATTCCCAGTGCCCAAAGAAAGCAAGGTCTATAAAGATATGGTGGGATGAATTTGGTGTGGAAGAACGTGACTGGCCTACACAGAGCCCTGACCTCATCCCCATCAAACACCTTTGCGATTAACAGGAATGGAGATTGTGAGCCAGGCCTTCGCGTCCAACATCAATGCTCTACAGAATGAAGGGGCACAAATTCCCACAGAAACACTCCAAAATCTTGTGGAAAGCCTTCCAAAAAGAGTGGAAGCTGTTATAGCTGCAAAGGGGGGAGCAACACCATATCAAAGTCTAAGGATTTGAATGCAATGTAATTAAAGTTCATGTTGGTGTAATGGTCAGGCATCCCAATACTTTTGTCCATATAGGTGTATACAGTAGGGCTTACTGACTGAATGAATGAAGTCACCGTGCGCCATGCCGATTGACTGATCCTTACCGTTAAATGGCTAAAACCCTGGAATTGGTTCCTTCAGACAACAAAAGGTGCCCAAATGAACATTCATTTTAGGCTTGTAACCACAAACTGACCTCTGCCCTGGATGTGATGGACAACATAACACACTGGATCTGTAAGTGGGAGGAAGACCTTGATCCAGTCTCCCAGAGGTTTCGCCTTCCTTCTGAATAAGCTGCATTCATCTCTTGTGCCTCTTTGAATAGCTAAAGATGACAATCCGCACTCCTTGGAGTGCAAAGCTACTCAATTTGCAGAGTAAAAACTTTCTTTGGCCTGGAAACTCCTCTCCATAGAGCCTTGGAGCTGGGTGTCCTGAACCAGCACTAAGACCCACTCTGTCAAGCTAAACTCTGTTCCAGTGACTAAGCCTAGTCCAAGAATACTGGGACTAGATTTGAGATCTTTATTGTCACATACACTGCGAGACCACAGTGAAATTCTTGTGCCTCAGGTGCGATGAATAAATACAGTAAATAAATAAGAGTGGCAGAAGAAAGAAAGAAAGAAAGAAAGAAAGAAAGAAAGAAAGAAAGAAAGAAAGAAAGAAAGAAAGAAAGAAAGAAAGAAAGAAAGAAAGAAA
>JANRMT010027041.1:16602865-16726536 GCA_026402145.1 Polypterus bichir lapradei | reverse complement strand
AAAGAAAGAAAGAAAGAAAGAAAGAAAGAAAGAAAGAAAGAAAGAAAAGTGGACAAAAGCAACTTATAGTATATAGTATACTATAGTATATATAGTATAATTCCACATAAACCAGCAGGAGGGTACAGCACACAGGACAAGGTAGTCTGAATCAGGTTACTAGGAGTTCAGCAGCGTTATGGCCTGATGGATGTAGATGCCCCTGAACAGGGCCGGATTTTAGATGAAAAGAGGCCCTAGGCTATTCCACTTATGAGGCCCTTTCACCTCCCATTTTTAAGTTTGTTCAAATTGCTAACAATTTGAATGTATGCCACTCTTGATCTTGAGGCCCTAGGCTGAAGCCTAGTTAGCCTATAGGAAAATCCGGCCCTGCCCCTGAAGCAGGTGGACTGAAAGGAAAGTGAAAACAGGAGATTAGCTAGTCCTTGAGAAAAACCTGTTCAGGAGTTCACACCACTTTAGACTGGGTTGATGACCCAAAGCATACATCTAATACAATGCTGGAGTGGCTCCAGATCAGCTCTCGGTGTGTCCTTCAGTAAAAGGCATATGACAGATTAAAGAGAGCAAGAGGGCAAAGATCATCCAGTCTGATGAGACAAAAAAGTGAACTCTTTGGGCAGAAGTCCAAGCACAATTTCTGGTGAAGACCAGGCACTGCTCATCAACAGCCTTATACCATCCCTACGGTGAAGCACGGTGGCAGAATCATCATGCTATGGAGTGCTTTTCAGTGGCAGATACAGGGAGACTGGTCAGAAGTGAGGGAAGGATGAAGCTTAATATAAAGAAGTCTTACAGAAAAAAAACCTTCTGGTACCTTAGAGTAGCAAAAAGAAAGAAAAGAAAAGGAAAGAAAGAAAGAAACAAACAAACAAATAAACAAACAAACAAACAGTACAATTCCACATAAACCAGCAGGATGGCACAGCACACAGGACAAGGTAGTCTGAATCAGGTTACTAGAAGTTTGGCAGTGTTATGGTCTGACGGATGTTGATGTCCCTGAAGCACGTGGACTAGAAAAAAAGGCCCTGGTAGTACTTCTCAGAAAGCAGAAGTGAAAACAGGAGATTAGCTGGTCCAAAACTAAAGATGGCCATCTCAAGCCTTACATGTGCTCATAGGTTTTCTCTGCTTCACCGCACAGTCTATCCGAACCTGGCAACCCTCTCCCATTGCCTTGTCCTCACAGTCACCAGCTCCATGGCGCTGACCGTGCTGCCACTCTGACAGGCAGAGTAAATACTGCTTTTTTCTAGAGCGTGCAACCAGCAGAGCAGAGGCGTAATTACACTGCATCAGTGGATGGGCCGAAAATCTTATTGTCAATCAGTCCATTTGATCTTCCCCAAGCGGGCCGACATCCTCCCTGTAGCATGCTGGGGTCTAGTTGCTTATTCAGGCTGATCTGCAGGAATCCCAAAGGGGAAGGTTTGAGTTGCAAGCGACGCCCTGCCTGCCAGTTGTCTGAGAGCTCTCTGCCCAAGTCAGTGTGTCAGTTGGCCCAGTCAGGGACCTCAGAGGTGACCCTGCGTGAGGCTGGAGGCTCCAATTTGGAGTGCACTGCCCCACTGAGAGAAGCAGCAGTAATGAGCAGGATGAGCGGCGGCGCAGGTGCCATGGTGCAGCTTGAGGAGCAAACAGATGAAGTACTAAATCATTAATAGAGTGTCTTTATATCGCCTTTAATACTAGCTAGTCTTATTAATAAGTGACCGCTTTCAAAGTGAAAGAATATAATATCAACGTTTTGCCATTTGCACGTTCATAATAGAAAAAACAGAAATGTAATGCACAGGTCTGTCTTATTGTTATTATTACTACATTTTTTATACTAGATTCAGAAAGTATCCAGACTCCTTCATGTTCTGCACACTTTACGGTGTTGTTGAATTCATTTCGGATGGATACATTGCCCATTTTTTGCTTATCAATTTACACTCAATAACCCATAATGACAAAGTGACGTGTCTTCAGAAAGGCTTTTATTGAAAATAAAAAGCTGAAATCTCTCATTCCTAGAAATATTGAGATCCTTTGCTGTGGCACTCCAGATTGTGCTCAAGTCCATCCTGTTGGCAGGGCTGGATTAACCAAAATAAGCAAAATAAGTACATGCTTAGGGCATCAAGGGAAGGGGGGCACCACAGAAATTTTCCATTGCTGGATTAACCATGGATCTGAACCAGGTTCCACAAACAGGGGCTCCCACATTAAATGAAAAAAATATATGCAATAATAAAAATAATAATAAAATAGTAATAATAGAGGTTAATGATATATAATACATTAATCTTGTGAATACAACAAAATTAGAATCTGGTAACTGCCACAAAGTCCACCGAGGCTTGTCTTGGTCGTTTCGGCTGTCCTGTTCAATTTTCCAGCTCATATATATGGGGGCACCAAAATCAAAGTGCTTAGGACTTCTAAAGGTCTTAAATCTGGCCCTGACTGTTTGCTTCAATTCTTCTTAAGATGTTTCGAGAACCTGATTGTATTCCACCAGTGGAAAACTGAATTGTCTGGACATCAATTAGAAAGGCAAACATGTACCTGTGTACGGAAGATCCCACAATTCCCACTGAATGTCAGGACAAAAACCAAGCCATGAAGTCCAAGAAACTCACTATAGACTTCCGTGATCAGATTATGGTGGTGCAGAAATCGGGGCAATGGTTTAAATCTAGGTCTAAAGCTTTGTGTGTTTCAATTAGCAAAATGGCCTCAATAATTGTGAAATGAAAGAAGTTTGGAACGCCCAAACCCAAGAGTTGGCCATTTAGCTAAACTGTGTAACCTGATGTCATGCATGAGCGCATTGGGAGCAGCTTAAAGACCCGACGAGCAGCGTGAGATCTCATGTCAGGAGACAACGGCAGTGTACTAACCTTTTTCTCTTTGTTCCTTCAGGAAAGACGAAAATACACCACCGTGAGTTCATTCGAACATGTTAAACAACAACACAAGCCACTTCCGGGTTCCTTCCTTCCCTCTGGTCCCCATCTGATGACGTCACCACTACCCATCTACCACAGCGGCTCCTTCCCAGCATTCTGTATCAACTTCCATTCCCACCCCATAAATTGTCTACCTGTCAATCTTTTGGTTGTCTGTGCTATATGTACAAACCTGACCGCATTTGCAGAGAGAGAGAACTTCACAGTATACGGGGAAAGATTCCCCAAACCTTTGTAATCTCTTTTGTCTCTTCATTTTACACTGACAAGAAGGGTTTTGGTTAGCAAGGTGACCAAAACTCTAATGGTCACTCTAAAAGAGTTTCAGTGGTCCTCTGCTGAGATAGGAGAACCTGCCAGAAGGACAACCGTCTTAATCAATCCAACGTTTAGGGTAGAGCGGCTGGACAGAAGTTGCTCTTGAATAAAAGGCATATGACAGATCAAAGAGAGCAAGAAGACAAAGATCATCTGGGGCTTCATGCATAACGCCGTGAGAAGAATTCACACTATAACATGGTGTACGGACAAAACTGGAAATGTGCGTACGCACAAAAAAATCCAAAAGCATAAATCTGTGCGAACGCCAACTTCTACGTTCTTCCGTTACATAAATCCCGGTCAGCGTGAAAAGTAACATACGTGCACATGCCTGCCGTCCCGCCCTGTCTCCTCCCAGAATTATTCCTCTTTGAATATGCAAATCAATATAAATAGCCCTTAAAGCTCAGTATTCTGTGAAAAGACAACAGCAAAAGCACTTGAGGAAATAAAAGAACTTCAGCGAATACCAAGTTGAGGCAAAGAAAAACGTACTATTTGTTGGTTTAAACAGTGGTATAAACAACAAAAGGAAGATGATCGAGTGACATAGCGTGTCAGAGAAACTCGAAAGCTCAAATTCACAAAGTCGCACAATGCCTGAAATAAAAAAGAAGTTGTCAGATATCAAAGTCGCCATGAAAAGGTGAGTCGTAGCCTACCGTCTGAGTGTTATATGAAAGCTTATTAGGGTACAGAGAAAAAAAAAATAGGCACACAGTGGGAAAAAAAGCACAAAATGTCAACTTTAATCTCTAAATTTCCGCTTTAATCACGTAGTTTATTTTGTCATTAAAGTAGAACATCATAAACTTCATCTTAAAATCATTTAATTTACCAGTTTCTCAAATCCCATCGTAACTAAAGTAACACGTTAAATGCTTTGTTTTGTATGTGATCTTCTATGTGCTCTACGTGTGTGAATCACTACGTGCTTCTTAAACTGGCTTTCTCTTCATCCGACAGGACACAGAATCCATTACATTTGTGAAATTACAGCTCTCTGAATAATTAAAATACTGAGATGTGTAATTGATATCATTTTCATGATGATCGGAGTTAAAGCATGTTATTAAACATGGGAACACGGTGGCGCAGTGATTGTTCATGTCTCACGCAAGATGCTTGCTGTGAAGTGCGCAACCTTCAATGAAATAATTTACTGCAGCAGTACTGTCTCTTTCAAACGTACTAACCTCCAATCCCTGTCTTTCCTTTTCTTTCTCCAAGTAACCAATCGCCACACAATCAGCTCTGTAATAGACGTTAAGCCATCTGTAAGCTTAGAACACCGATTCTTCAAAATGTTTAAGGAACATTGAATATCTTCATAGTACATGTTTAATTATTCTATCCATCTATCCTTCCCTTGTCACGCCAGCACCAGCAAGAATACAGCGTGAGGCAGGAACAATCCCTGAACTTGCTAGCGCTGTGACACAGTGTCCTCACCTGTTTAATCATTAACAATATAGATTATTTAAATGAAGTTAAAGTTTTATCTGTATAATATAATAAACATATTTTGCTGCATTTCATCTTAAAAATAATATTGTCATCATATGTAAATATGTGTTTTATAAAGTGGCTCAGGTTGTGCAATATTATAACTGTATCGCAAGTTTACAGTGAGGTAATTGTACTTATAAGTACAAAGCGTTCTTCAAGGAGCACTTGATGGACTGATTGAGTGCGTTTAGAGTTCTTGAGATGAAACTGTTTCTGAACCGTGAGGAAAGGCTCTTAAGCGTTTGCCATATGGGAGGAGTTCAATAGACAACATGGCTGAGGCAGCGTGTGCTTGATGCTGTATACCGATAATTCTCTTTCTGATCAGCTGCTGTAGAGCTGTGATTCACACTCAGATACAGTGATATAAATACTCTGAGTGGTACAGTGAGAGTAATATGGAATAAGATGATCCGCTTTGGCAACCCCTAACGGAAGCAGTTGAAAGACGAAGAAGAAGAAGAAGGTGCAGTGAGAGTAACAACGCTAAAGCAGCTATGGTATTTAGAATAGTTTGACCATTCTGTGCACCATTATATTGTTACTGGTTAATTACAATTAGATGCATTAAACTAATACACAGTATGCGGTTAATTTCAGTATATTTATAAAGCCGCGTCAGGGATGTGGATCTGAAAAAGAAAGGGAAACCACACTGGAACAGTAGCACTGCTTTCACGCTGGGTGCCGCCAGTCTGCAAAACCGAGCAGAGAACTTGCATACACCAGAGTTGGAGCTACCGTGAAAATGTGCATGGCTTTACGACAAGTTTAGGTTTTATACATCACAATTTGAACGTGGAAACGTTCATACGCAACATTTTTGTGCGTACGCACCATTTATACATGAGGCCCCTGGCCTGTGAGACAAAAATTTGAACTATTTGGGCAGAACCCCAAGCATTATTTCAGGTGAAGACCAGGCACTGCTCATCAACAACCTTATACCATCCCTACATTGAAGCATGGTGGCAGAATCATTATGTTATGGACTGTTTTTCAGTGCCAGATACAGGGAGATTGGATAGAAGTGAGGGAAGGATGAAGCCTAATATAGAAAAGTCTTTGAAAAAAATAAAACTGACTGGCACCTTAGAGTAGTAGGAAGAAAGAAAGAAAGAAAGAAAGAAAGACAGAAAGAAAGAAAGAAAGAAAGAAAGAAAGAAAGAAAGAAAGAAAGAAAGAATAGTACAATTCTACCTAAACCAACAGGTGTGTACAGCACAAAGTGCAAGGCAGGTAGAATCAGGTCACTGGGGATTCAGTAAGTTTATTGCCTGGGGAATGAAGCTGTCCCTGAAAAATGTGGACCAAAAAAAAAAGCCTCTGATAGCACTCCCCAGAAGGCAGAAGTGAAAACAGGAGATTAGTTGGTCCTTGAGAAAAACCTGTTCAGGAGTCCACACCACTTTAGACTGGGGTGATGTTTCACCTTTCAGCACGGCCAAAGCATACATCTAATACAATGTTGGAGTGGCTCCAGATCAACTCTCTGTGTGGAGACTTAAACCACAGACCACGTCTGGAGAGATATGAAGACGGCAGTTTATAGACACCTCTTATCCAATCTAACAGGGCTTGAATGAAATGGCCGAAAGAATGGGGTAAACTGCCCAAATCCAAGTGTGCAAAGAAGACTAGAAGTTGTCATTGGTGTCAAAGGGACTTCTATAAAGTACTGAATTAAGTGTCTGAATATTTATAGGAATGAGAGATTTCAGTTTTTGATTTTTTTAAATAAATGTGCAAACCTTTCTGAAAACATGTTTTCATTTTGTCATTATGGGTTATTGAGTGTGGGCAAAAATGTCAGATGTATCATTTAAAATGAAATCCACAACACAATAAAGTGGAAAGACTGCAAAAAGTGAGGGAGTCTGCATATTTTGTCAACCCAATGTATAATACTGTGACAATATAACAGTCACCCAGATAAGACTCTTTTAAAAAAGAACAATAATACAAAAGGCATGTGTCTTGTGCTGGGCTGTTAATTAGTAAGAAAAGCTTATCTTGGATTCTTAACTTCTCCTTCTTGTTATTTTTATCCCACTAGTTATATTAAGAAGCCACTCTTCTGTTTCTTACTATTTGCCAGAGCCTTTCAGGACTTCGATGCAAGACAAGATGGGGCCTTATTATTACTATTATTATTATTATTATTTGTCCATTATTTATTTGCAAAGTTCAAGCACTGTGTCTGTGATACACATGTGAGTAACACTGGCATACCACGAGGAACAGTCCTGTCACCTTTACTTCTAGCTATAAATATAACAGCAGGTCACGTCACTTACAGAAGTTCTTAGATGATTCTTCACTAATGGGGTGTATTGACAAGGGGGGGTGAGGCAAAGGAAAAGAGCCAGGTGAAGAACTTTGAGAATTGTGTACAACCCAATATGAGCATAACCCAAAGAACTGGTTATTGACTTTCATCTCACTACAGAGCCTCAACATCGATATTAGTGTTTAGAGTGAGGATAGGGAGGTTGTGCACCACTACAAGTATTTGGGACAGACATGCCAAAATATAGGAAGGGGCAAGATTACTTAAGGCTTTGTAAACCATTAGCAGTATTTTAAAGTCAATTAACATTAACACGGTTGAGATGTGCTCAGATTTTCTTAATTTAGTTAAGATTCTTGTTGCTACATTCTGCACTGAGTATGTCTTTCTTAGGTAGGTAGTCCTGTAAGGAGTGCATTACAGTCGACTGAAAGCAAAAGTGTTAACTAATTTTTCAGCATCTTGTAATGTTATAAGAGGTCTAACTTTTGCTATACTCCTTAATTGAAAAAATGCTGTGCTAGTAATCCTATTAATATATGATTAGTTTTTTTAAAAACAATGATTCAGCTTGGGAAAAATAAAGGTCTGTCTATCTATCTATCTATCTATCTATCTATCTATCTATCTATCTATCTATCTATCTATCTATCTATCTATCTATCTGTCAATCCATCCTTGCCCAGTGAGATCCTAAATTGTCCTTAGTGTGTTGGTGTGTGTGTCCTGCAGTGGGCTGGCACCCTGCCCGGGATTTGTTCCTGCCTTGTGCCCTGTGCTGGCTGGGATTGGCTCCAGCAGACTCCTGTGACCCTGTGTTAGGATATAGGGGGTTGGAAGATGATTGACTGACTTTCAGTTACATTTAAATAAATGTGGTTATCTATCTATCTATCTATCTATCTATCTATCTATCTATCTATCTATCTATCTATCTGTCTCTCCGCCTGCCTGCCCACTTCCTCAAGTTTAGGCTCCTGTCAGCCTCCCAGTGACCTAGAATTTGATTAAATAGGTTTGGGACTAAACACATGTAAATTTATGGGCTCTTAAAAAGAACAGTCAGGCACTGTATGAGAGAAAGTTCAGGGTTTGCTTATATCTTGCTCTCACTTCTGCCAGGTTGACCTCTAGGTCACACAACCATGAGGTGGATTTACAGGTATAATAATCTCAGCCTCGTCCAATGTTGGTGCCTTTCTTGCATCTCTCACTCTATGACCCTAAACAAGATAGATAGATAGATAGATAGATAGATAGATAGATAGATAGATAGATAGATAGATAGATAGATAGATAGATAGATAGATAGCACTTTATTTCTCCTATGAGGTGGAATTTAGTAAGAGATAAGCTGTGGTTGCTGTCCTGTTGAAGCCTGTACCATCAGTATGTGTCTTCATGAAGTTAACTCCAGCTTTTTTTTCATTGCCTAAAGATGTGCCAGTGCTGGCAAATGCTGTCTCTAAACTGATGATGTGAGATTCACAGTTTCCACTTATTTTACTCAGTTTATTGTATCCACCTTAAAAATAAGGACAATTGTGTATCTATGTGTCTATTCAGTTGCTATGTCTCTGTTAAATAGTTCATTAGTATGGGATTCGTGAAAGTAGTGCTAATGTTTTGGGGGCTGTCAAACAACAGGGCCTGTTCAAGCCCATTGAGGAATTCCTTTTATAATTTTTGGCTTTACAAGAAATACACTGTTGCTATTTGTGATGCACCATCTGTTGGAATAAAAAATGTAATGCATTTTTACTACATACATGCAAAATAAATTCCAGAAGATGGTACACTGCAAACATTCATGCTGAAAAAGCTGAGGTTTACATCCCATAACACCTCTATTCCTCTTTTTCTTGAGAACACTTCCACACCTCCGCTGTTATTTCATCTTGACAGACTTCCAAGTGATTGACAGAATTGCAGCGCTATCTAATTTAAAGTGGAACTTGTCCATGACCCTGCCCTACTTCAGAACAAGGGACCCGTCAATGGCTGAATTATACAGTAGTTCATCTTTGCCTGTAGACAAGTTCTCAAGTTCCTTAAGGATCCATCTGCTGTCTCACAGTGAAGTGGTGGTCACAGTAAAGTAGTCCATAAAGTTTCTGATAGGAGGCTGCCACTCGCCAGAATTGGTTGGGGAGGCCTTTGTATTCTACATGGGCTGCTTTCTTTATCATGCTCATGCAACAAGTTTTGATGCCCTCCTCCAGCCATAATACGCGTTTCCAGTCATCTTCCATTCAATGTCTACATTCTTTAGCTCATTTATTTTTCTTTTAATTTGCCAGTATTTTTTAACTGTTCCTCAAATGTCAGCATCCCGGAGTCATCTTTTCACCTAATAAGACACTTTGATGTATTTTTTTGTTTGTTTTATGACAGTACGCAGGAAATCTTGGGATAGAAGCACATCTGCTGAGTCGTCTGAGATTGTTCTCCGTCCTCAATGCAATGACGCCCATCCTGACCGCAACCTGTTTTTCTTTTTACACAATGGCCGTTTATTAATCCAAAGGATTTACTGTGCCGTCTTCCGAGCAGTCTTTCTGTTTCTCTTATAAGCCGGCGTTTCTAGACTGTACACCTTCGGAAAGTAGGCGGGTTTGAAAACAGTTCGCCAAGGAAATGGGGGTGTGTCATCGTTATGCAAATGAATTAATTTTGCATGAGACGAGGAGGGATATATGCAAATATACCTTGAGTAGCGATGATTTCCTTGTTTGTGGTTGGCGATGCCTTAAATAATGTTATAACATTGACAAAGCATCCCATAATAAAACATCACACTCAAAGCATAATTTTTTCCCGTGGCAAAGTGTTCAAAAACAGTGCAACTGGGCGCGAAACTGTACAGCTTTGCAACTTAGTTGCCTTTCCCGGCGTCACAACGTGCGCGGTTCCTTTAAGAGCGTCGAGAGTGAGGCTGTGATGACGTCGTCAGCGTAGAGCCCGGAGTGGATCCGGAGGCAGTGGCGGAGAGGCGGCGGTGGCGGAGGTGGTGGCGAGAGAGCGCGACAGACGGTGAGTACCATCGAATTGGATCGCTATACTTCGCCGTGGGATTATAGTAGACGCGACTCGGGGAGTCACTGGGGGAGCTTCCCGGCTTGACCCCCCGACCATCTAGGCCTCTGCGAAGCCGGGCGGAAGGGAGGTGCAGCGGAACATGGCGGAGAGAGGACTGTGAGAGGCGCTCCTCTGGCCGCCCTGTCCTGCCGTACATCATCACGTCTACGGTATCTCTAAGTTTCTCTGCCGAACCTGACGGCACTGGAGCTGCGAGACGCGGAAGGAAGCGCGAGGCCCAGTTCATCAGTGGTGTGCCAGGGATTACCGACCTCCTGTGATCTGTCAGACAGCTGGGGACGGGCCTGGAGAGTGAGTGATACGGGGAGTGCCGCTCCGCTTCGGACTGACATATTGGCGGCTTTGATGCTTTTAAAGGGTCCTGTAATCTGACTGGAGCCGTGCACTGGTCCACCTAGAGCCTTGTTGTAGTTTTAATCTGTCTGGACTGTCAGAAGGTTGTCTTTAAGACATCGCTAGGAGACCAAACTTACTCTGGACTGTCGATGTTCTGGGGCAATTAAAGTGTTCACCTTTAACATATTATTAAGACCTGTTGACTGGGACTTAGGATGTAGCTATTGAGTAACTACCCTTCTGTTGGATCTGCCTTTCGGCTATTGCCAAGTTTTCATTATCATCACGTGCCCTGGCACCTTTAGTATCCCTGGGAGTGACTACTTGTTTGACTGGAGACTTTCTTTTCATCAGATCTCAGATAATGTGGTCCAGTGTTTGATAGGTTATTTCAGAGGGTGTCTGTCTTGTCTGTAGTATTTAATTTGATATTTTTATTCATTATGATGTTATTGAGACAGTTTAGTTAGTTTGAAATGTCTGAATCAGCTTCTATATAAAGGGGAAGTGCATTTAGGGCAGAAGCCAGGAAGCACTTCTTCTCACAAAGAGTTATGGGAATCTGGAACAAACTATTGAGACATGGGACAGCTTAGCTTTTGCGCAAACAGGCTTGATGGAGTGAATAATCTCCTTTTATTTGTTATGCCATGTATCCTTGAGTGACACTTAAATTTCAGATGTCAAGCTTTGTGCCATTGTAATGTCACTGGAACTGACCAGTAACAGTGATTAGGCCTACCATTCCAAAAGTCTCTGGGTTTTGTAGCCATGCAGTGTAACCAAGACTGTCTTGTCTCTTCCTCTTTCTCAGAAATGGCATCTTCTTAGTTGTTTGCCTTGGGCAGTCTTTGATACTGTCAGCTTAGCCTGAACTGACAACACCAGGAGTGTGTGATATTCTGATCTGTAGGTGTCAAAAACCCTGAATTGTAAAGCCAAGGAGGGGTGAGTCCAAATTTACGTGTAGGCTGTCCACCTACCCAGAGTTATGTTGAAGTTTTATTGAAAGTTTTTGAAATGTATGTATCTTTGATCACTGGTTGTGCTAGATAACTGAGACCTGCTGCACATGACCATTGGACTATCCTTAAGAATGCTGCCCTCCCTTAATTTTTTATACTTCAAGGTGTTATTTTCACCTAGCTTAGGTCACGTCATGGTTTGTCACATATTACTTAGAAAACGTTGACCTTATTGGATTTGTGGGCATGTTCACCTGTGCTCAAATTTCTAAACTGTTTGTCCAGCAACTTTACAGTGTCACATTTTTGACATTTTGTCTTGTACCCTTTCAGGTGCTCTGGTCCCTCCCACAGTTCAAAGACATAACAGGTTAGGAGAGCTAGCATTGCTAAATTGGCCCCGATGTATGACTATCAGTGATACTGTCAACTTAGTCTGAACTGTCAAGACCTGAAACTCATTATATTCTGGCCATTGGCAATCAAAAATCATGAATTTTAATGCAAAGGGTTAAGAGACTTTTTGGGGGGTTATCTGGGAGTTCATATTTTACATGTGGGCTATCCACTTACTCAGAGGTATAAAGACCTTTTGATGTGTTTTAAGAAGTTGTGACTTTTTTCTAACCAATGCACTTTTGTCCATTGGGAATGTAGAGATATGCTGGGGTAACAGAGATCTGCGTTCCTTGAGTGCCTTCAAGAATGCTGTCCTCCCCCATAGTTTGTCTTTTAAGACGTTACTGTCACCCAGCTCAGGTCACAAAGGCCATGTGTTGTAACATATTACTCTGAACCTCTGGGATTTTTTTAGGGTGTCCGGTTCAGCCAGTTTGGAAAATGGATGCGGCGTCACAAAGACTTTGTAGCAAGTCAAAGACTTTGTAGCAAGTCATCTTTCAGGCACAAAAACGCATGCCGTTTAGGGTGTTGCTGGGAGTAATGCTCTTATTTTAAGACCTTGGAGTTTATGTTCTGCAGCCCAAAGGCTAGAGTGTCACCTAATTGTCCAACTGGTATGAAGTGTCAAGATCAAGTGCAGTTTGGCCTCTTGGCTGTTAGCGCAGTGGTTTAGCCTAAAGTTTTGGCTGGAGTTTTTACAATCTGGTGCATATGGAAATTTCTTGGGGCTTGCAGTCCATTTGTGTTTTGTCAAATGGTCATTTTTGTTATTTATATTATTACTGCATAGGAAAAAAACATTCATATACAGGTACAGACTTTGAGACTCCAGTGGCCTTTGGGGTGTTACCAAGTCAGTCTACCTAGTTTGCACTAACAGGACCAAGTACAGTGGCCTTCAAAATGTAACCATTCATCAGTCTTAAACTATCAGGTCATTAAGTATGTGGGTATGGCACTCTGCTCTGGACTTTCAGGACCTGAGGTTTGTTGTGTTTTTTTTAAATGTCATCTTATTTTACTAGATTGTCAATTGCTATGTTAACTAGCATTCAAGGTATCACTGAAACTGCTGTAGTGCAAAGAGGTCCAAGTCAAGACCAATGGAAGATCTGAACTTCTCAGGCCTGACAAGTCCTGGCTTCTTTTTTCCTTCGTGGTTTCATTTTAAGCAGCCATGTGGGTTTTGCTGGTAAAACCATTGTCATATGCTGACATAGGAGTTTTTTTTTTTTTTTTTTAAAAATACTTTTGAGTTTCCATTTTTCTTGAACATATGAAGATCTGGAAAGTCCCTTTTCCTTTCTGTTTGAGGTTTAAAAGACATCTAAGACCTCTACATGGTGGCCTGTTGTTGCGTTATTTTTCTTGCGGCCACATATCACCAGGTTAATAAATCTTTTCCATGTAATTGTAACTTTAAGGCCCCACAAGGGAACAGCAGTTCACATCTTTGGAATTCTGTCCCTGATACATTTGGACAATGTCGTGGCTGTGTTCCTTAGAACTTCTTCCTGTTGCCACTCCCTTTTTCTTATTTATAGGAAAGTTGATGACACCAGTAGTAATCTCTTACTTGTCCCTTCCGTCTTATAGCCTCTTCTCTTATGAACGTCCACACACAGTCATTTCCATCAACATTCTTCACATTTGAGACAACATACAGCTCCTTGGCATATCATGACACAACAGAGATGATTCTGCATATGTTATGAGTGGCAGTTTCTGTATTATGGCCACACCGTTTAGAGGGAGACTTCCTATGGTTTTGATGTTTGTGGTTTTACCCTGCTGCTGATTATTTTACTGCTTTTTTTTTTTTTTTCAAATAGAATCCTATTTTTGAATTGTATGTGGGTTGCATGAAATTTTTAAAGACAAAGTTACATAACCTCAGCCCAGACCTCTTTTTTTGTTGATTATTTGTCTCAATGCAGATTTTATTTGCCTTCCACTAAACTTGTGGTGTGTGTGTGTATGTGTATGTGTATGTGTAGTGACGTTCATTTGAACAAATTGGTTTCTCGGTGCTGCCTCACAATTCCGGTATCTGTGTGGAGTTTCTATGTTCTTTAATGTCTTTGTGGGATTTTGATGCATGTATTAGGTTAATTGAAAATTCTGAACTGGCCCCTTGTGAGTGTAGACGCGTATGTGTCAGTGGGCTGTGTGATGATTGGCACCAACCCATGAATGGTTTCTGTATTTAATTAGAAAATGCTCAGATAGGTTTTGTGATCGTTGGTTTATGAATGTTATAGCATTTTAACTTTATTTTGCTTTACAATGTGTGTGTGAGAGAGGTAGATGTGTCCTCATTCTCTGAATTTTAATCCTGTTTATTCTGTAAAGCTCCATAGTGACTCATGAAGAGCACTTTATAAAAGAAAGGTTGCTTGATTGTTCATCTTTGCTGTAGAGCAACAAAAATACACTTCCTTGTTTGTGTCAAAGGGATGTAGAGAGAACACAAGCTTGAGGCTTTAGAGCTTTTTTCTTATTTTGGATACCACGTTCATATTGACCGCCAGACTGTGCTTTAAAATAGTCAATGAAACCTGACATAACTTTTCAGTATTGTTTTATAATTAACAGACTGATGGCCTTTATCCATTATACAACAGAACCAAATTTTCTCTCTTTTGTTGCACTGATTACAGCGTAGAAGCCTGAGCTCAGTTTCTGTTCTGTTTCACTGTCTGTATGGAGGCATATGTTTATTGTGGTTAATTGAAGATGATAATAATTTTAGCTTTTTTCTTCCATGTAAATGGAATTTTTGGTGGTGACGTCAAACATTTTTCTATCAAGTTAAAATTCTCATACTATAATGTTCGAAACATTGAGAAAAGTTGATTTTAGGATGGAGTCTGTGTGTGCATCTGTGGAAATGGGTTTTCATGTTGTAATTTTTTTTAATGTTGTGTAGAGTTCCTGGATGACTACATCCCAGCAGAGAGAGAAAACATTTTAGAACAAGCTGTTTTTGAGATATCCACCCTGAATGCCATGATCTATGCACAAACGATAGGTCCATTTTTTTCAGAAGTTATCTTCTTCGGACAAGTTACACTGGCTTCCTGGCATGTTGTTTTTGGTCCAGTACTTATCCCCATACCCTTCAAAAACAGTTTGACCTGGGTCTAATGAAAACTGCAGTAGAGACTGTTTAATTTACCTTGATTTTTTTTGTATTCTTCCCTGTTTAGTGTTGGGACCAAGCCTATTGATTTGCAGAATTTTTGCACAATTAAATTTTGAGATACCGTAGATCCCGGAATACAAGCCGAGAATTTCATCCTAGATTTTTGGCTTGGAGTTTGGGGTTCGGTTTATACAACGAGTATCATTTCAGATTCCAGATTTCCAGCGCAGTGCCGGTTTTGCCGATGAATACGGAAGTAAATAATGACGAAACCATAGAGCCATCTTTCAGATGAAGAAGTAACTTTGCATGCCGGTACTTTAAATTAAATAAAGAATTTATTCAAAAAAGTGTTTTAGTTGTTGATTTTATTAATAAAATTTATAATAAATTATCGGGAAGTTTAAAATAAAATTTATTTTGATTCACGATCCACATCTTGCGTTGCGAAACGGATGCGGTCACGTGTATCCATTTGCGCGATTGTAAACAAACAACCGAGAGCGTTAGTAGCGTCAGTCGGAGCCCAGACACATGTGTTTGTGGATGTAATTTCGAAACGAAGATGGACATTGTGTGGAAATATCTCCTCCTCCTCCTCCTTTCCTGCAGCCCAAAGATGTCAAATTAAATGGTGAGTACAGTATGAAATTGTTTCTAGAATAGAATGTCTTTTACTGTCTATACGCATCTACAATGAGATTAAAAGCAGCACCTTCAGTGCAGAAAAAAGTTCTGTATAGGGCTTGTATGGTTGTTTTTTAGCCTTAGCATAACGCCGTATCTGCGGCCCCGCTTCTGCTTTCTTTCCCTCCTCCATCTGTGTCGTCTCCTAGACCCGACAACAAACCACGGAGAGCCCGCTGGTCTCGCTATGTTGTCTGGGATGTTGTGCGTGTGATGAAAAACACTCAAAACAGATGTCTGGCTCTGGACAACGATGTCTATAAGGTTCTCAATGGTGTAGCGGATGTTCGCCGAACTGATCGTGCACAAACAAGGACAAAAAAAAAAGTACAAAAACAACAAAAAAGTGCACTGAAAAGGAGAGCCCTGAGCCGCTGCGCGCCGCCATGCTCCTAGCCTAATCGAAGTAGGCTAGGCACTTTTTATAACTTTTTGGTTAGTACATTAGAAAAAATATTGGTGTTTTTTATTATGAAAAGGTTAAGTAAGTGTTGTAGTGGGAGGTTTGGAACGCATTATGGGTTAGCCTTTGCGAACGAATTAAGTTCGTAAGTCAAGGGTCCACTGTATTGCGTATTTAAGTTAATCAAATTTATAACAAGTCTCCGGAAATCCACCCGCCGATGTACCGTATTTGCGTATATAGTTTCAACACAAAGGTTCCAATTTACCAAACTTCTCCGCAATCACTTCCTAGTTTCCATCAAAAATGCCGGCAGTCTCAAATTCTCGCCGATAAACATTATAAATATACCCGAAGAGACACTTTTAAGGAAATTTAGAAAATTTTGCTTGGAGAAGGGGGTCGGCTTAAATACCGGTCATCGGCAAATACATGTAATTTAGTCGGTAGAGAAGGGGATCGGCTAATATACCGGGTCGACTTGTATTCCGGGATCTACGGTATGCAATTTATTTTAATGTATATACAAGAACTCGCATGCACACAACTCAAAGAAACTTAAACATTAAGATCGCTGACAGCTTCTTGAGCCTTTCAGTAGCACATACTTGATGATGATGATGATGTAGGGAAAGAATTGAATGCACAGAAACATACACACCAAAACAGATCTGTGCAGGCCAATGTGCGCAGAGGCATTAAGCCACGCCATGTCAATCTGCCCATCTATCCATTTTCTCCATTGACCTGTGTCTAATGATAACTGCTGTAGAAACTGTTTAATTTACCTTGATTTTTTGCAGTTTGATCTGTTTAGTTGTGGGACCAGACCTATTGATTTGCAAAAGTTTTGCACAAGTAAATTTTGAGATACACAATTTATTTTAATGGGGTGTACTCACTTTTGTTGCCAGTGGTTTAGACATTAATGGCTGTGTGTTGAGTTATTTTGAGGGGCAAAAAAATTTACACTGTTATACAAGCTGTACCCTGACTACATTGTATCAGACTGTCATAATTTCAGTGTTGTCCCATGAAAAGATATAATAAAATATTCACAACAATGTGAGGGGTGTACTCACTTTTGTGAGATACTGTATATGTTACCGGCAATGTATGAAACACAGGCATTGTATAGAATGCCTGGCGTTTTTGGGCAAAGTATGAAATAGCCAAATTATTTTAATATTATATATACTTTCCCTAGGCATTATTTAGAATGACAAATGCTATTTAGTATTAAAAGTCATGAAAAGGCTTTGATTGAAAAGATGCATATGAAAATGAAAGAAATGCAAAATAAAGTATAGGACTTTCTTATTGAGGATAAAAAGAGAAAATTAAAATATTAACCTACTTGTTGCAACAAGGAAGGAAAGAGTTTTATTTATATTGCACTTAATTCCGAACAAAGACTGAAATGCAAATAGGGAATTCTCCATCTGGGGTGAGCGTCAAAAGTCACGTGCCTTGCCACATGACATTGGAAACGTCATTCGCGGGTGTATTTTATTCTTTTCCGGTTTGTCTTTTGGCATTGTATAGAATGCCTAGGAAATGTGTGACATATTCATCGTTTCATACTTTGATGTCCAATTTTCGGCATTCTATATATTGCCTAGGCATTCTATACAATACCTGCCTGTCATAAATTGCCGGTAACATATATACACATTCACACAACTCAAACTTAAACATAAAGATCGCTGACAGCTTCTTGAGCCTTCCAGAGCACATACTTGATGGTGATGTTGGGAAAGAATTGAATGCACAGAAACCCACACCAAAACAGATCTGTGCAGGCCGATGTGCGGAGAGGCAATAAGTCACGTCATGTCAATCTGTCCATCTGTCTGTTTGCTCCATTTGACCCAATGTGTTTAGTTTCAAATTAAATATCAAGTTGTTCAACTTCCTGCTTGTTTTACTATACATTTATTATACATAATACGTATTATATCGGTTAATGTACTTGATTTTATGTTATTGTACAGTACAATCTGTTGTACTGTATTGTAAAATCTTCTTTTGAGTGATTTCCTATGGTATCACTAAAGTGTAATTTACATGGCGAGTGTCCTGCAGTGGACTGTTGCTCTGTCCACATTTCTATATGCATTGCACTAGATCTTCTTTATAGGTTTTGTCCCTGGATTCCCTTGATCCTAATATAATAGTTTAAGCTTGATGGATAGGCTAATGTAACAGTAGATGCTCATGTTGTACGCAAAATTCCTACCTTAGAATTTTATTTGTCCCATCTGTCATATAGTGCCTTTGATAGCCGCCTGTCTGCATTTAAAGAACAAAAATCCGGAGGTCAGACTTTCAGAACACGTTACAATGTGGAAATTTTGAAACTTCAAACTACAGATGCACAGTGGGCGACAAGTGACATCACAGACACATGAAGGCACAGAAAATACAAAGTTGTACACAAGGCGATATATTAAAGTATTTATTTAATAAAAGACAATAAAACAATGTGCCAATTAAGTTAGTTTTCCATCCGCGAGGAGTGCAGTAGATGCAACAGAAGTCACAGAAATGAACAAATAAATACACATGTTTAGAAAAATGAAGCATTGTGTATTTGTTAATGAATGCTCCAGGCTCTGCTCTTGACCCATCTGGACTGCTGCAACTCTTTGCTGGCAGGATTGCCGGCATATGTTATTGAGCTGCTGCAGATGATTCAAATGCTTTGGCCCGTTTTGTATCTAACCAGTCGAGGTGGACACATGACACTGCCCTATTCAGGTCACTACATTGTCTACCTGCAGCAGCACCTATTAGGTTCATCAAACCCATGTATATGGAGACACTCATGAGGTCCTCTGCTCATTCTCGCCCACTCAGGTTTACTGATGAATGGCTACGTCTGGTGATACCACCTCTGCGTGGCATCAGATCTCAACCTAGACTCTTTTCCAGCGTATCTCCGAGCTGCTCACTTCTGTTTGAACTGCAGGACTCCCTCAGTATGTTTAAGAACCACCTGGAGACTTTCTTGTTTGGTAAATATCTGTGCCGTTGATAATGGCTTTGGTAGATTGATGCAACAAAACACGTTTTTGTGTTCTGTTTGGTTTGGAGCTCTTCAGTTGTGATGATCAATTTTGTAACCTTGTCTTGTAACACTTGCTCCAAAATAGTCCCCCAGACTGATGTTTACTCGGCTATGTTAACCTCTTTTGTAAGTCGCTTTAGATAAGCAAGTAAATATAAAATGTAAACCATCAAAATTTGCCTGTTCTTCTTTATTCTTATTTAAATTTGAATATTAAAAGTACTACCTGTAAATCCCGAAGATCTGAAAATTTATTATATAGTGCCTTATATGACTATCTATATAAACTGAAGGTCGTGGAGGCCATGGGAGTGCTGGATTCTGGGTGGGATTTGTCGCCAAACAGAGTGCCAGTCCATCTCGGGACACTTTTGCATAACACCCAACCTTCTTTGCTCTTAAATAGGACTATACACGGTACAATCGGTCTTCTGCAGCCTTACAGAGAAAGTGACCCTGCCTCTGTCTTTTAAAGTCCTCAGTGCTGGATTGAGTGCTAACTAAATGTAGGACTTTTTTGTGTGCAGGCCAGAATTTTCTCTGTCACTTGGTTTGTGTTAGACCACAAAACATTTTCCACATGGTTTCCATATCTCCATAGTCATGTTTTTATTTAGTATACCTCAAATGACACTGTTGTGTGGGCTTTTTTTTTTTTTTTTTTTTTGAGTAGTGGCTTTTCTGTTTTGCCACCCTTCCATACAACTCTTAATTGTGGGGAAACTGAAAAAACTTGTGAAATGTGCAGATGAAATAATCTTTGACAGGAAGGCCTGCCAGTCTTTTAAAATTGCCATTGGATTCTTGGTATCCTCTTACATTAATCTTATCCTAGCTGTGTTATTAATTTGAGGTTGACAGCTGACTTAAAGTATTGGTGGTACACTCTACATCTTAATTATTTCTTTTTTCTATTCGATTTTTTTCACTTTGTGGTTGGGGTACTAGATGGGTGAGCCTATCCAGGTAGTGTTGGCAGTAATGTGGGATGCATCCTTGAATGGAGTTCCAAGTTGTTGTCCATATTTCCAGTTTCTATCAGACATATGTGTTCAGGCTCATAGGAAACCACATCAGCAATGGCTGCAAGGTGTCCAAAAAAAAAGTTGTCAGGATGTCAGCTGGAGACAAGAAATGGCATTCTATGCAGTACATGCTTAGCTGTATATGTGGGGCAAACCTCTAAAACACAACATGCATGCAGGAATGCCATCAGAAGGAAACCGTCTCTGATATATGCACATGCAAGTTCTACTGGGACACTGCAAGTAAAATTCAAGGCTAATACTAAACATGCCAGAGAGCTGAATGAATTGTCGCTATCACATGAAAACACCATTTCCAGACACTTAGACTTGAACTTTGAGCAGTTGTTCAAAGCTGATCCTCCGGTCAGGACGTTGGATATCTCTGGGTCCACGGTTCTTGAGGCTGATCCTCCAATTAGCTGTGAAACACCCAGTCTCGCTAAGATTGCACAGGTGGTGAACCAGCCGTGGGGAGGAAAGGCTGCAGGGATCTGTGGTATCCGGGGTAAACTTCTCCAGGCTGGTGGTAAGGCTGTCCTCTTGGCATTGCAAGCAATCTTTGCTTCCGTTTGGGAGACTGGCATCATCCCAACTGACTGGAAAATGGGACATGTCATCCCTATCTAGAAAGGGAAGGGTGATCGCCTGGATTGCAGCAACTACAGGGGGATAACACTGCTCTCTGTGCCAGGTAAGGTCCTTGCTAGGGTTGTCCTCAATAAGGTCCGTGATCACTTGCTCACCTACCAGCAACCAGAACAGTCTGGTTTTACGCCTAAGAAGTCAACCATCGACCGCATCTTGGCACTGAGGGTTCTCATGGAGTGCAAATGCGAATGTCGGCAGAGTATCTTTGCAGCCCCTGTCGGTTTTCGCGAAGCGTTCGACTCAGTTGATTGAGCTGCCCTGTGGGACATCCTGAGGATTCTGGATATCATGGCCAGCCTGTACACTGGTACTGTGAGTTTTGTGCTGAGTGGAGGCAGAACCTCTGTGTTTTTCCCAGTTGATTCCGGGGTTCGTCAGTGGTGTGTTTTTGCTCCTACTCTGTTCAATGCGTGTATGGACTGGGTGTTGGGCAAGGTCGTGGGGTCCAGTGGCTGTGGGGCATCTGTTGGTGAAGAAAGATTCACGGATCTTGACTTTACTGACGATGCTGTGATCTTCGCGGAGTCAATGGAGGCTCTGATCGGGGCACTCGAGAGACTGAGAGAGGTGGTCTGAGTGTCTGGCCTTTTGAGTGTCCTGATAAAAAACCAACAGCCAGGCCTTTAATGACCTCTTGGGCACGGCCATCAGCAGTGTGTCCGTCTGTGGAGAGAGTGTTGACCTCATTGAGAGGTTTACTTACCTTGGCAGTGACATTCATGTCTCTGGTGATTCTTCTATGAAGTCAGTAGACGGATTGGGAGAGCATGGGGGGTCATGAGGTCGCTGGAAAGGGGTGTGTGGTGCTCCTGATATGTATGCAAAAGGACGAAGGTCCAAGTCTTTAGGGTCCTGGTGCTTCCTGTCTTGTTATATGGTTGAGAGACATGGACTCTATCCAGTGACTTGAGATGAAGACTGGACTCCTTTGGTACTGTGTCTCTCTGGAAAATCCTTGGGTACCACTGGTTTGACTTTGTGTCAAATGAGCGGTTGCTCATGGAGCCCCGAATGAGGCTCATTACCTGCATTGTGAGGGAGCATCGGTAACGGCACCATGGCCATGTGGCGCGTTTCCCTGGCGGTGATCCAGCTCGTAAGATCCTCATCTCATTGTTGGGGACCTGAGTGGCTGGACCAGGCCAAGGGGTCGCCCACGTAACTCCTGGCTGCGGCAGATAGAGGGTCATTTCCGGAGGGTGTGACTGGATCGCGTGTCTGCCTGAGGGGTTGCCAACTGGGATCCTGAGTTGTTTCATTGTGTGATGGGTGGGGCAAAGCACTGTACTAGTGCATGTTCCCAACTTGACTTGACTCATTTTCTTATATATATATATATATATATATATATACATACACACACACACACACACACACACACACACACACACAGAGGCACTGAATATTCTGTTGTAGCATCCCGTAAATAGCAATCTACATGTTCCAGTCTTTATATCTACAGCAACATCTACAACTGTGTGTGTGAGCCCAAAAGACCACAGTCACAGGTTCAAAATGCAAGGCTTTTTTTTTATTCACAGTCTATACCTGTACACACACACACTTCTTCTTTTCAATGGCAAAATATGATTCTTCTCCTTTTACTCCTCCCAATTCAGCATTATCCTACTCCTCTCCCGACTCACGTGAATGAGGCCAAGTGGCTTTCTTTATCCCAGACCCGGCAGTACTTCCTATGTTACACAGTTACACCCAGGAAACCCTTCCGAGTCTGGCAGAACTTCCTGAAAGTATAGGAGACCTCTTCCCCCACAGTTCCCTGTGACAGTACTCTGACAGGGTTGTCCATTAGGACTACAACTCCCAAGGTAACTTGCGGGTATACGAATGGGATACTTAACGGAGGGATGCTGCTACTTGGCATACTGAGTGAGGATTTTATACATATTATAATGTGGGTGTTAGAGTTGCTAAAGTTTATTAGTAGACTAATGGTGCTAAATGTCTCGTTCATATACTGTACTTTTAAAAGTTGTCCGATTTCTCCTCTTTGTGTGCATGACTCAAAAATTTGTTTCCAGTTCTCATAGAGCTTTGTGAGAATTAGGTGCTTCATGGATTCTACCTTTGATGCATTTCACACTGGTTTCCACTAGTTGTGATTTACAATTCAACTGAAAGAATTCTGCAAGATCAAATTTATCAATACCTTTGCAGATTTTGTGAATTTTAAAGATACCAATACTTCTCTGATCTAGAGTTAGAGGTTTAATTCCGATCCTCTGACAGTAAGACATGCTCATTACTCTAATGGTTACTCTTTTCTGCATAACATCTAGAGGAGTTGTGTCTTTTTTCGTATTCTTGTGACCTGACCTGCATGTGTTCTGTCCCCTTGCTATATTACTTAGAGTGGGAATACAATGTGTATGGATTTATATTAAAAAATATTTTACCATATACAGTATAGACATTTGAATTTGCCTTTTTACTTGGTTCCGCAGATTGTCTGAATAAGAAAGTTGTGCCAACATAAACCCTTAAATGGTTTTTGGGGGTTGGCCATTTTCTAGGGGCGTAGCACCTTATACTTTTCTGCCATACACTATGTTTTCCAAGCATTTTCCCAGTTTTAAAGATAGTCCAGAAATGTTTTTTAACACTCGCTATTCTTCGAATTTGTGCAACATCTGTTAGTTTCACAAGTTTACTCCCTGTATCACCGTTAAAGTTGTTATCATAAATTAGAAAGCGTAGGAGTCCAAGGACGGCCCCCTGATTGACTCTTCTGATAACCCCATTTTCCTCTTATCTGTACGTTCTATCTGTCACCAATTGAAATACAGATATACTATGTTTCTTTTAATGGCTTTGGATTTTTCACTTAAAAAGACCAGACAGGATATTTAAATGTCAAAATTGTACCTGTGTAACTTGGTACTGAATTAAAATCCCAGTGCATTTTTTAACAATCTTAAGCTTTTCAGGTTTATTGTAAGTTTCT
This sequence comes from Polypterus bichir lapradei, assembly GCA_026402145.1. Classification (NCBI taxonomy): domain Eukaryota; kingdom Metazoa; phylum Chordata; class Cladistia; order Polypteriformes; family Polypteridae; genus Polypterus; species Polypterus bichir. Next base: position 16,702,702 of record JANRMT010027041.1, on the reverse strand, counting down.
TATTAGTGATGTGGGCGGCTATGGTGAAAAGTGTTTTCTGTTCTGCTACAAGAGACAGAGAGATGAAGATGTACTACTTCTGCAGATGTGACATCACTCTTGATTGGTGACAAACGTGTGGGAGGGTAAATCCCAGAAGATGTTGTTCATGACTTATGAAGAAATAGGTGGGAGGGTACATTTCATTCAGAAGCTACACAGTGTAAGGCCTACAGAGTAGGTCTAGCCAGCCAAAGAGATTCATTTGACTCGCAAGCCGATACAAACCCACCACTACTATGATTAGATCACATTTTTCACCCCGGTTCAGATAAATCTTTGATGACTCGATTGAGATAAGGTACACTCATTTCTTTTACTAAAACCTGAGGGCATATCTAGGTGACTGAAACATGTACACAATTAGATTAAAAAAAAAAAAAAAAGCAAGCATTTACAAGAATTTATGAAACTCTGATCTGATTGTAAATGCGTTATGATGTTTTAAAAAAACAAAACAAATAGCAGAAATCTCAAAACTAGCATGTCACATTACATGATTTTTACAGTCGTAGCCTTCACTTGCATAATTTTATCGAGTCCAAGGCAGTCAACGGCATTGCTCCTGGGAAGCCGGTCATGTAATGTGACATGTCTAGCGACTCCCGCCAAGCAGTCTGCAACTCGCACCAATGTAATGAAACTGGTTTGGTTTTGTCTTTAGTCATAGGGGCAGGAGAGATGACAACTGTTTACTGCTCATCCCGAAGGACAATGAATATGTTGCAGGAACCAGGACTGTGGAGACGGTAGATAAATTCCTTCGAATCCGACTCCTTAGTTTCTGGTACTTCTGACTCCGACTCTCCGACTCCTCTGTATTTAATATGATAATGTATTTTCCATGGTGACTGAAGGAAGCAGGGGTGTGGAGTCAGAGTCGGAGACAATTTTGGGTACCTGGAGTCAGGGTCAGAGTCGGCAAGAATGTACACACTCTGACTCCTAATAAATTTAAATTGTAATGAAAAACAAATACAGCAAGTTCAAATGTCCCATTTCACAAACAATAGTCATAATTAAGTACTTCTCTGATGTAAGAATAAAGCCCAGTACATAGTTGTGTTACTACTAGTGTGAAGTTCATCTGAGCTATTATATAGGGTAGTCCAGATTTAATTATGCAATTTTCATTATGCTGTAAGTTAAGTTTATTACATAGAGAATTCACAAAAAATGATTTTTGTTGCTGATAGATGGCAGCACCTGCCCTGCATTCCAAAATGGCGGGGAGACGGTTGTCAGTCGCACAGCAGGTGCGATGTGTTCGTCTTTTCATAATTGTATAATTAGATCTGGACCACCCTGTACAACCTGACATTTACTTATTGTAATCTGTATTATGGTACATTACAAAAAGTGTTTTCATTTTATTCCAGATATGATGTGTTAACAAGTTCATTTCCGTGTAAACAAGTGTAATAATGTAGGTGGGGGTGTGTGCTATGGCCTGATGTGTGTTCAGGGGTTCTTATCTTTTGTTTAAACTGGCCAATACATATATGTTGCCTTCCTTCAATCAACATGGACAATACATTAGCATATTAAATATAGAGCAGTCAGGGAGTCTGAGTCAGAGTCAGAAGTACCGGAAACTAAGGATTCGGAGTCGAAGGATTTATCTACCGACTCAACAGCCCTGGAAGGAAGGCAACATGCACGTCATTTAACCACAGAACCTCTGGCTAGGAAGTTGACTCTCTACCTTATTGGCTAGTTTAAATAAAAGACAAGCACCTCTGAACACACTCAAATGAACTTGTTAAACACATTATATCTGAAATAAAATTGAAAACACTTCTTCTACCATAATCCAGATTACAATATGTGAATGTCAGGTTGTATAATAGCTCAGCTGAACTTCACGCTAGTAGCAACACAACTATGCACTGAGCTTTATTCTTACATCAGAGAAGTACTTAATTATGACTATTGTTTGTGAAATGGGACATTTGAATTTGCTGTATTTTTTTTTTTTTTCCATTACAATTTAAATGTATTAGAAGCTGATACATTTTTGCTGACTCTGACTCCAGGTACCCAAAATTGTCTCCAACTCCGACTCCTCGACTCCTACTCCACAGCCCTGGCAGGAACATGAGAGCTTTGGACCTCACATTTTAGATACCAAAGCAGAATGGGAAAAAGAAAAAAAAGTGCTACTGAACCCTTCGTACAGCACACTGTCTTCATTAGGCAGCTTATTATTTTCTGCCATAAACTGGAAGCAAGCATGACTGCTCTGGAACATCAGTACTTAGACGAAAAAGTAGATGTTAAAGTACATGTACCTGTGACCCATGCCAGACCTATAGAGCCTCCATTGCATTGACTTGTAAAATTTTTGACCGGCATACGGTCAAATGGCTGGTCCCAAATGGGAGCCGCAAGTCGGCGCAAGACTGTACTCTGTTTTTTAAATTTACCCATTGAGCGATTAGTTCAGGATCAATTTGTTCTTCACAGTCTGCTTCAGTCTTGCCCTGTATTCTTGCAGACTGATTAGTGTAACATGACATAACCTTCTCAGACCCACTTAATCTATTTTAGGGTCATGTTGGGCTTTGAGCAGTACACTGAAGTTAAGATTCATAGATCAATTTCAATTAAAGTGGCAGATGAATAAGTATAAAGATAAACGGACATGCAATTGAGACTTGACTGTCATTTTGTTTTTTGCTAGGATCATTAACAAGTTTAGGACTGCTCCATTTATCCTTTGAGTGGAGAATTATAATTTTACCTATGGATGATAAGTGTCTTAGAAATGAAATTCAATGGGATAGAGTTCATAATTCTCAAAAGTATAATTTATGAAACTGAAAGAAAAGTCATATGAATGCTGGGTTAGCCTGCAGCTGCCCTAATACCCTGACCTGGATGGCCTGTCTGTAATCGGTGGCCCAGATGACAACATTTTGCACAGTCTTGTAGTAAATATTTTTCAAAAATTAAATACAGCAGTTAAACATTATGAATGGTACTGTAGTAGAGTAATTAAAGTTGCTTCCTTGCTGTTCCAGAAGCCTAAATTCAAAACCTGTGTGGGTGGGTCGTCTTTAGATATTCTGGATTCCTCCCACATCCTAAAGGTATGGTGGTTAAGATGAGTGGCAACTCCTGATCAGACCTGTGCGAGTGTTAATGTGTCTCGTGAATGACTGGCATCCCATCCTTGGATGGTCCTCAATTTGTGCTGCTAAGAAGGGGCTGTGGCTTACCAAAAACCCCAAATTGGATCAAGCTGGTTTGAAAATGTGTTTTTCTGGTTTCCTCACACATCATAGAAGCATGCAGAGTTAGGTTGATGTATGACTGTTAGTGAACGACCGTGCCCTGTGATGAAATGATGGCCTCTCCAGGGTTGGTTTCTCCCTTTTGCGTAACACTTTCAGAATAGTCTCCAGCAGTCAGTGACACTATAGTGGAATAAATGAAAGACTCATTGTCAGTAAAGGATTGATAGAATGTGCCTGGAAGCACCAGGCACGATTACAAATGCTTCATGCATGCTCTTTACCCAAGACTTCAATGTACTGTACAGTGCCCAGTGTTTGGGACAAAGACACAATTTTCCTTGATTTCCCCCCCCCCCCAAGCTCCACAGTTAAAATTACAAATTAAACAATTCAGACGTGATTCAAGTGCACATTGCAGATTTTCATTTAAGGTGATACATTTCGCTCACACCATGTAGAAATGACAACACTTTTTTTTTTTTTTTTTTTTTTACCTGATCCTCCCATTTCTGGGTATAATAATGTTTGGCACAGGCTGCAATGGCAGGTTTATTAAAGCAGTCATGTTTAGTACTTTTGTCACATATCCCTGGCATGCAATCACTGCTTAAAGTCTGTGATTCATAGACATCACCAGGTGCTGAGGATCTTCTCTGGTGGTGCTCTGCCATGCCTCTAATGCAGCCATCTTCAGCAACTCTGCTTGTTTTGGAGGCTTGTACCCTTCAGTTTTTCTCTTCAACATATGGATATCATGCTTGGTTAAATTTAAATTGGGTGACTGGCTTGGCCATTCAATAATTTAGCATTTTTGCTTTCTCGTATATGAAGTATGGGGGAAGTATTGTAATCATCCAAAAATTCAACCTTGAGATTTTGATGAATCTTGACATTTTAGATCTCCCCGAGTCCAAAAATACCATTTTAGGAATTGTCTCTTTCTCTGTGTGTGTGTTTGTATAAACACGATAACTTGAGTACGCTTTCAGTTAGGTCAGAATTTTGCATACAAGTATTAGGTACAAAAACGTAGATTTCTATCAACTTTTGATCGATTTCGTTAACTGGAAGTGGTACTTTTTTATTCATGCAGCTTCAGAGTCTGATTTATTCAACTTTACTTTTATAATAATTGCTCAATATATTATTAATTTGATTTGATTTGTTGTTGATGGTTCTTTAATATACATCATATAAAAATATAATCATCGTCTTGCGGTTTACACCTCAAATATCAATCCTCATATCTGAGTATACGAGGAAGTCTACGGGAGACCACTCCTGATTTTTAGCTTTGAAAAGCTCCTGTGTTGCCTTAGCCGTGTGTTTGAATCATCTTGCTGTAGGGTGAAACACTCTCCAATGATTTTGGAGGTATTTACTGGAACTCGAGCAGATCAGATGTTTCTATAGTTCTCAGAGTTCATTTTGCCACTGTTGTCCGCAGTTCCATCATCATTGAAGAGAAGTGTACCAGGACCTGTGGCAGCCATACATGCCCAAGCCATAAAACCCCCACCACCATATTCAATAGATGTGGTGGTATGCATTGGATCTTATGCAGTTCCTTTTGGTCTCCACCCTTTGCTCTTGCTATCGCTGTGATACAGGTTAATCTTTGTCTTGTCTGTCCAGAAGACCTTTTTCCAGAATTCTGCAGGCTGCTTTAAGTAAGTTTTTGCAAACTGTAGTCTGGCCATCCCGTTTTTATGGCTGGCAAGTGGTCAGCATCTTGCAGTGTAGCCTCTGTATTTCTGTTCATGAAGTCTTCTAGGAATAATCATCTCTGAAACATCCACATCTGTCTCCTGAAGACTCTTTCTGATCTGTCACACTGGCGTTTGGGGCTTTTTCTTTACCATAACTAGGAGGCTTTGCCCCCTGCTCGCTTTGCTCGCCAACCCCTTCCCTCTCCCCCCACCAGCACTATGCGCTGTTGTGAACAAAGGGGGGCTGAACACACCCCAAGGAGACGCAGTTGCTCCTCCAAAACCCTGTTTATACAATACAATGATAACAATGGGAAACAGTTTTTTTTTGTTTGTTTGTTTGTTTGTTTGTTTGTTTTTTTTACCTCCTCTTTGCTCGATCAGCTGATGGCTTGCTGCTCCTGCCGTGCTGCGTGATCTGCATCTTGAGTGGCGCTTTGAACATTTAAAAGCCTGCACAGCAGCTGTCCTGTTGTCTCACTGCCTTGTCTCTCTTCTCCCCCAGACATGCTCAAACACTATTCGATTTCTTTTCCCTGTTCCGTTATTTCACCGAGTAATATTTTTCATTTGTTTGCGCTAATGTGATCTCTACTGTCATGTTTTTGACACTTTCGAATTTTCCTACTTCCATTATCTCTAACCTGCTCTGCATGTGTACCACGCCAATGTTTTTGAATTCTTTACAACGTTCTACTTTCTTTTTTTTCCGGCCCCGGGCATGGTTAAATCTCTTGGCACAAAGTCTAGTCTTGTGGGATGGGCTGATTATTACTTTCCTCATTTTCAGAATTTGCACATAGATTACTTATGTTCTTTTTTGCTTTCTTTTTTTTGTATTCTTTTCTCTCCAACGCTTTTGTGTCTCTTTTCGACACACTGCTCTAGAACGTATAGACGCACAGGAAGTGTGTCTGCCAAAAGCTTTCCAACAACTGAGAGGTCTTGTTTGAAAATGGTTGTAAGTAGGGGATGACTTGCTTCCAAAGGTTGTAAATATGACGTGACTTGACCGTCTCACCGGACATGAAAGTGTCTCTCTTCAAAAGATCACGTCTCATTTCAGGAAAAAAAGTCTCATCCCAAATGTTTTTTTTATTATAGAGAGATGAGGATTCTTGTGTCATTAGCAGTGGAGATCTTCCTTGGCCTACCAATCCTTTCATAATTACTGAGCTCAGCAGTGCGTTCTTTCTTCTTCATGATATCCCAGACAGTTGGTTTAGGTCATCCTAAGGTTTTATTGATGTTTCTAATGGTTTTATTCTTGTTTTTAAGCCTCATAATGGCTTCTTTAACTTTTATTGACACAACTCTTGTTCTCATGTTGAACAATGGCAACATGCAGACTCCAAAGGGTAGAAGCAAGCCGAGCTATCTAATGAAGCAACGAAACACACCTGAGTAATCGCAAACACCTGTGAAGCCAATTGTCCTAAACATTATGGTGCCCTGAAAAGAAGGGGCCATGTTGCCATTTATACATGGTGTAACTGAAATATATGCAAATCTATCTATCTATCATATAGTGCAGGGGTGGCGAACTCTAGGCCTCGAGTGCCGCAGTGGCTGCAGGTTTTCATTCTTACCATCTTCTTAATTAGTGACCCATTTTTGCTGCTGATTACTTCTTTTAATTAACTTGACTCAGGCCCCATAGTTTTTTCTTTTTCTTTAATTAGCAGCCAAACAATGAAGAGACACAACACAAGCCACCACGTGACCAGCTCCCCTGAGCCCATCACACAATATCTGAAATTAAAGAGAGGTGATGGTCTTGGTAAGGCTGATCTCTCAGGTCACCAAAACATTTTGATGGTGCTCGTAGAAAGAACAGAAAAACAACAGTTTTCGAAATGTGTGCTGTGGCAGAATGAGAGCAGCAGCAAGCCATGGAATTAAATAATGGGTTTAATTAGCAGCAAGAATTGGCTTTTCATTAAGAAAGTGATTGGAGTGAAATTGGTTGGAGTTTGAAGCCCCAGTTTAGCTGGCCATCTGTTAGCTCGTTTCACATGTCATTTTTGCTTGGCTGTCATTTAATGAAGAAAAGAATCAATTCAGAGGGCCGAACTCTTCTAACAGGGCTATTAAAGTGATGGGGAAAATGTTAATTGGCAGTGAAAACTGGTCACTTATTGGGAAAAGGGTGAGAATGAAAACCTGTAGCCACTGCGGCAATCCAGGCCTGGAGTTCGCCACCCCTGATATAGTGCCTTTCATATCTCTCTATCTATCATATAGTGCCTTCCTTTCACATACCTCTCTCTATCTCTGTCTCTTTCTCTAGCAATCATATAGTGCCTTTCTTATCTCTCTCTCTCTCTCTCTGTCTGTCTCTCTATCTATCAATCATATAGTGCCTTTGACATCTGTATCTCTTGTATCTATGTCTATCTCTCTCTCAAACATTATGGAGGGCACTGTTAATATCTTTGGCTGATATAACAGAACAGTTCAGTTAGTGAAGTTCATGTGGTGACCTCTGTCTTCTCAATTGTACAGTGCTTGTGTGTTTTGAAGAAGTGACATAAATGTCAGCATTGGTTTTTCAATTTGACTGTCTGCCCTGTAATGTGTTCTGCATATAGTATATCGCCTTTCACTGAAGAATGTCTACAATGAGAAGCAAAAATACTGAGACAGGTGATGTGGGTTATTTTTGTTACACAGTCATAAAATTTGTGTTCTAGGTGAGATGATGTCAGCTTTTATTCATGGGAAATAGCTTTCTATAAAACAATATTAGAAAATAGACCTTTGTTGTGTTTAGTTCCCAGAAGTATTAGTGCAAATGACTGGCAGGTGATTTTGATGGCTTAAGTGTTCCCTATTTTTAACATATAAAAGAGCTCTGAATGTGCAGGGTTGGTTGTAGTCACTGGGGTTTGCATTTGAGGTCAAAGGAACACACAAAGATGAACATTAGAAGGTTGACCATCGTAGAAAAGGAGGCAGTGTTGAAAATGAGATTAAAAAGTTCCAGAGCCATTGATGAAAACTGGGCATTCCAAAATCAACCTTATGGAATAAATTAAAAAAGCAAATAAACCACTAGAGGTGTAAGCAATTTGCAATAAGCAAGTTGGCCCAGAAGACCGCAGTAGATGATGACACGAGTATTGTTAGAGCTATGAAGAGAAACCCAAAAATAATACCCAAAGAAATACAGTGGTACCTCGGTATGCGTCCGCTTTGGAATTAAGTTCAACTTGGTATACATCCTGTTTGGATGCGAAAAATTTTGCTTGGTATACGACCTTTGTTTGGAATATGACTCGCGCGCTAGAACTTGCATGGGTCAAAATGAGTAACAACACTGTGCGCTACACTTGTTTACCTCTCTTGAGACAAAGCCACAACTGCCCACTAGCGTCAGTACGCCAGTTGCTACCATTCAGTTAACAACCCGCGCTATAACTCGCTTTGAATTTTCATGTGATTTCGTGTTTTTTTGCGTAAATATTTAGTAAATTCATTAAACATGAGTTCTAAGAAAGTTAATGAGAAGAGCCAAGCAACGAAGAAAATGGTTAGGATCACCATGGAGGTGAATAAAGAGATTGTTGAAAAGTGTGAAGGTGGCATGCGTATCCGGGACTTGGCTGCTACATACCGTATGCTGTGAACGACGGTATCTACGATTGTGAAAAACAAAGACGTTATTAAATTGGCCAGCGGCACCCGACTCTTTTTTAGCAAAATAAAGTGAGGTTAAATTTTCATTTATTACATAAATACAAAAGCAATTAGATGAATTTTAGTATTGAGCAGTGTTTAAATTATTTTATACAACCCCATCAATGTATAATATGCCAATAGCAATAGGATTTTTTTTCATTGGAACGGATCAATCATTTTCCCTTTATTTCTTATGGGAAAAATTCGTTTGGTATACGTCCTGTTTGGTATAAGTCCAAGGATCTGGAACGGATTAAGGACGTATACCGAGGTCCCACTGTAAAAGACTGTCTAAAGGGTGCAGAGGTGAAAGTGTCAGCATTCACCATTTATAGAAGAAAAAGAGCAACAGCACTACAAGATGCAAATATCAGCACCAAGAACAGTAAGAACAGACTTGAATTCATAAAGCAATACAAAGATGAACCAGAAGGGTTCAGGAGCAAAGCTTTATGGACAGATGAGGTAAAGATTAACCTTTATCAGAGTGATGGGAAAGGAAAAGTGTGGAGAAAGGTTTAAGGTTTCTTTATTTAGTCATGTTTACACAAGAAAACGTGAAATTTGCCTTCTCAGTTGCATCTAATAACAGACTGAATGATATAAAACAAATAGAAAGAGGTGGACTGTTAATAATCCTAAGCGCAGGCATGGAGTAGGTAGCATCATGGCTTGAGCATACATGGCAGCTTCCAGAACTGGCTTACTGGTCTTTGTTGTTGATGATGGTGGCGGCAGGATAAAATCTAAACAAATGTCTTCAAGGGCAGTGAATGGAGGATCATAATACAGCAAGGCAACAACAGTAAACATAGTGCCCACCATACTGTCATGATTTGGGGTTCTCAAAGTCCCCCAGTGTTTATTTCCATCATTAGGTCTGCTTCCAGCGTTGCTAGGTGGCATGGCCTCTGAGGCCGGGGACCCATGCATAATCAAAATGAGACTGGGATTAAAGGATGGCTATGAGTGCAAATCCTTATTCTGGTCTGCTGATACATTAAGCTTTAATATTAAAAGTTTATCTTTGTGCTCTTTCCTCGAGTGTGCTTTCGGTTTTGAACCTGTTGTTCTGTCAACCATGATTATTGTGTTGGGCTTTGGTTTTGTTTCTCTTTATATTTTGTTTTGTTTTTTACATGCGTCTCATGGTATTTTGCTCAAAAGTTCCAGTTTGCTGTCATTCCACTAATCAAGGAGTGGAAAGTGGATACTTCTAGACTGGCAAAGTGAGTGCCCTGATTTAATGCCAGTTGAAAATGCATGTTACCTACTGAACCAACAGTGGAAAGTAAAGTCAGAAAAGCCCCACAACAAGCACCATCTGGAAGAGGCTGCCATATAGGCTTGGCTGATACCAAATTAAGGTATTGGGAGTCGGTTGATGTCAATGCATCACATTTATTTGTGTGTGTAACGAGTATGGGCCCAAATAGTCATTTTAACCAACTTTATTTTATTACTTCTGCTCAGTTGAAATTGGGGGACTAAACACAGCATAGACAATACTGGAAAAATGACATGCTGTAGATGTAAAATGTTCCCCAGAAACATAAGGTGACGTTCTGTACTTTCTACCTTTTCACCTAGAATGCATATTTTATGAGTACAAACCATAATTTTACCTTGTTGTTCCAGTATGTTTGCTTCTAACTGTAAATTCTAATATAGAATGTTTCATATGGTAAAAGTAGGGGTGTCCTGGTAGGCAGGTTGTTGTGTTTATTTATTTATTTTTATTGTTTAATTGGCTTATGAGGCCATTGTGAAGTCATTGAACTAACTTATCTTGAAACGTCTGTCTTGATTATTTCACACAAACAACAAACTGGACTGGTTTGATAATACAGTGGAGATGTACAAGCAGGGAGTTGGACTTGCTAAGGAGACCCTGGTCTTTTGAAGTATGCAGCAAGCTGTTTAAAATGTTTTTACCAGTCCATAGTAGCCAGTGTGTTGTTCTTCAACGCAGTCTCCTGGGAATGCAACCTATGCTCAAAAGAAGCACGGTGTCTGAACAAACTAATCAGGAAAGCCTGCTCCATCACAGAGCCAACTCTGGACAAACTAGCAACTGTTGTGAAAAAAGGACAATGGCCAAATTGGAGGCCATCATGAAATATCCCTTCCATCACCTCCATTTTCACCATGGTGTGTTAAGAAGTGTGTCTGGGGTTTTTTTTCTCTCACTCCTTTCAGGCAGTTCAGTGCTTCCAACTGATGTACTTGTTACGTTTATTTTTTATTTACTTTGTTTATCGGTTGGTTGATTGATTGTTTGATTGATTGGCTGTATCCTCTGTCCTGTGAGTCTGTATCCTTATTTTTTATGTTTCTGCTGCTGTATGCATCTGAATTTTCCCCCAGGGATTAATTAAGTTTTTCTAATCTAATCTAATTGAACACTTTCAGTACATAATTATTATGCCATTGCATTTCCGATATCTCTTAAGCCCAACAGACACAAGTGAATAAACATTTCCTGTCAATAGAATGTTGGTAGAGAAATAATTTTAAATGAACACTCTAGTCAAGAATATTTTTTAAGTCTTGTTACCCAGTATTTGTAGTCATGGCTAAGTTATATTTTTTAAAATTTTATGTTTATATGGAGACTGGAGATTACCAAGTTCCTGACACAGCAGGCCTCTTTGGGGAACCAGTGCTAAGTAAACGTCAAACACTATCAGCGACATCCATGAGGCTCATAATCTCTATGTCCGGTACTCTAGTCACATGCTCACATCATCCAAAACCACATGTATTTGGTTAAAATATTGTTAAATAAACCAGTTCTGAAAAGCCCTCTTGGAAATGGCTAGGGAGCACACTTATAGGGGAACAAGCTTCTGAATTAATAATCCATGCATAACTGGGGAGACTGTGCATAACATACAATCAGCAAAAGGTCCATCTTCAACTCTAGGGTGCTGGAGCACTACCAGACGCACCTTCATGCTGCACTACTGAACAGTTTAGTCAATGAATAAAACAAGTTGGAGAAGAGACATGGTTTATTATCATGTTAGCAGATAAATAAGAGACCTGTCTCATATAGGTAGGTAGGTATTTAGAACTTTATTTGTCCCCAGGGAGAAATTTGACTTTTTACAGAAGTTCTTTAAATAAATAAATGCATAAACCTATACACATGCACATACAGAATATGGTCAGAACACGTACCAGAATGACTAAAAATTTAAAACGAAAGAATACTTTTGACTTGGCAGTCACAGCCCCAGTGAGTCATTACACCGGTGCATTTTTGTTGGTATAAAGGAACCCCTGTAGCGTTTCTTGACATGCTTTTTGCTCAATAATTTGCTGGTGGAACATCTTCAGTGTTAAGTGTGTCAGTGAGAGGAGTTTTGTTTGAATTTTCTACTTTGCTATGACCTCCAGGGAGTCTACAGTGTATCCCAAAACTGAGCCGGCCCTTTAATTAGCTTGGTAATTTGGTGGGCCTCTCTTGAAGTGATGTTACCATTACCAGCCCAGCACACCACAGTTAGTAAATTACTCTGGCCATCACAGAATTATAGCAGATGCGAAGGATGTCACTTCCCACATTACCTGCTCTACCCTTTCTTCTCTAATTCATCTGTGTTCTGAGACCAGTCCAACCTGTCGTTGACATGAACCCAAAGTACATGTAGGAGTAGACCACCACTACATCCACTTCTTGAATAGTGACTGTTCATTGAGGCTCTTTGGTTCGGTGAAAGTCAATAAGCAGTTCCTTTGTTTTACTGATGTTAAGATGCAGACAATTCTCTTTGCACCAAGATACAAAGTTTTCCTGCTGACTCTTCTCCTCAGTCTCATCCCCCTTATCAATACACCCCATAAGTACAGAGTCCTCTCATTATTTCTGTAAGTGACATGACTTGATGTTTATATTTATAGTCGGAGGAGTACAGAATGAAGAGAAAAGGACACAGAACTGTTCATTGTTGTGTTCCAGTGTTGCTCACTGTTGAGCCTCACAAGCTGCGGTCTGCTGGACAGATAATCCATCATCGGACACTGTAGTCACATCCTCCTGCATATCTTTAAGTTTACCCCTTAACAGGGATGGCTGGATGGTATTGAAGTCACAGGAGAAATCCAAAAGATATTCCTGACAGTGCTGCCAGCTTTGTCCAGGAGAGAATAAGCCTTGTGGAATAGATGGATAATTGCATTGTCGGATAAGCCAACTGCTGTGGGTCCAGGTGCTTCACTGTGAGAGGACTTGTACAGTCCAGGACTAGTCCATGGCTTCAGTACAGCAGAAACTATATATCTAAGACTATCAGTGCAAGCCCCCCAGTTGCTGCCAGTCTGCCGCTCACGTTGTGAAGAGGGGGGCTGAATGCACCCCAAGGAGACGTGGTCATTCCTCTGAAACCCCCTCTTAAACGGTGATACAATGGGGAAACTGTTTTTTTTTTTTTTTTTATCTCCTTTTTGCTCGATCAGCTGTTGACTTGCTGCTGCTATTGCCGCATGATCTGCAACTCGCGCGGAGCTTCGAACATTTAAAAGCCTGTCTTTGTCATCTACTCTTTGTCTTTTAGATCCGGCCCTGGATGTGGTTAAATCTCTAAGTCTCGTCTCGTGGGATGTGTGTTCTTGATATTTTTTAGTTTATAATTTAAAAACGGAATAAGAATCTGAAAATCTAACAACATCACATTAAAGTTCAAAAAATTCTGAAGAGAATGATACCAACCATTATATATGTAGGTTTTAAAATAAACCCGATTTTAAAGTGTGACAAAAAAGTGACATTTTTACATCACATAAAAGTGTTGCACCTTTTGGCTTAGGCTTTTATATATACTATATTATATATATATATATATATATATATAATATACACACACAGTCCGGAAAGTATTCACAGTGCATCACTTTTTCCACATTTTGTTATGTTACAGCCTTATTCCAAAATGGATTAAATTCATTTTTTTCCTCAGAATTCTACACACAACACCCCATAATGACAACGTGAAAAACGTTTGCTTGAGTTTTTTGCAAATTTATTAAAAATACAAAAACTGAGAAATCCCATGTACACAAGTGTTCACAGCCTTTGCTCAATACTTTGTCGATGCACCTTTGGCAGCAATTACAGCCTCAAGTCTTTTTGAATATGATGCCACAAGCTTGGCACACCTATCCTTGGCCAGTTTCGCCCATTCCTCTTTGCAGTACCTCTCAAGCTCCATTAGGTTGGATGAGAAGTGTTGGTGCACAGCCATTTTAAGATCTCTCCAGAGATGTTCAATCGGATTCAAGTCTGGGCTCTGGCTGGGCCACTCAAGGACATTCACCGAGTTGTCCTGAAGCCACTCCTTCAATATTTTGGCTGTGTGCTTAGGGTCGTTGTCCTGCTGAAAGATGAACTGTTGCCCCAGTCTGAGGTCAAGAGTGCTCTGGGTTTTCATCCAGGATGTCTCTGTACATTGCTGCAGTCATCTTTCCCTTTATCCTGACTAGTATCCCAGTTCCTCCTGCTGAAAAAACATCCCCACAGCATGATGCTGCCACCATCCTGCTTCACTGTAGGGATGGTATTGGCCTGGTGATGAGCGGTGCCTGGTTTCCTCCAAACGTGACGCCTGGCTTTCACACCAAAGAGTTCAATCTTTGTCTCATCAAACCAGAGAATTTTGTTTCTCATGGTCTGAGAGTCCTTCAGGTGCCTTTTGGCAAACTCCAGGTGGGCTGCCATGTGCCTTTTACTAAGGAGTGGCTTCCGTCTGGCCACTCTACCATACAGTCCTGATTGGTGGATTGCTGTAGAGATGGTTGTCCTTCTGGAAGGTTCTCCTCTCTTCACAGAGGACCTCTGGAGCTCTGACAGAGTGACCATCAGGTTCTTGGTCACCTCCCTGATTAAGGCCCATCTCCCCCGATCGATCAGTTTAGATGGCCGGCCAGCTCTAGGAAGAGTCCTGGTGGTTTCGAACTTCTTCCACTTACGGATGATGGAGGCCACTGTGCTCATTGGGACCATCAAAGCAGCAGAAATTTTTCTGTAACCTTCCTCAGATTTGTGCCTCAAGACAATCCTGTCTCGGAGGTCTACAGACAGTTCCTTTGACTTCATGCTTGGTTTGTGCTCTGACATGAGCTGTCAACTGTGGGACCTTCTATAGACAGGTGTGTGCCTTTCCAAATCATGTTCAATCAACTGAATTTACCACAGGTGGACTCCAATTAAGCTGCAGAAACATCTCAAGGATGATCAGGGGAAACGGGATGCACCTGAGCTCAATTCTGAGCTTCATGGCAAAGGCTGTGAATACTTATGTACATGTGATTTCTCAGTTTTTTTATTTTTAATAAATTTGCAAAAATCTCAAGTAAACTTTTTTCACATTGTCATTATGGGGTGTTGTGTATAGAATTCTGAGGAAAAAAAATGAATTGAATCCATTTTAGAATAATTCTGTAACATAACAAAATGTGGAAAAAGTGAAGTGCTGTGAATACTTTCTGGATGCACTGTGTGTGTGTGTATATGTATGTATGTATGTATGTATGTATGTGTGTGTGTGTGTGTGTGTGTATATATATATATATATATATATATATATATATATAATATGTAATGATTAGATAACAGAATCTGTCATTTTAGGACAATACAAACATACTCCAAGATGAGCTGAATTTTTGGTGTGTTCATTCTCGACTGCTGTGAGGAAATCTGTGGAGAATTAGTGGTAGCTGCTAATGCATGTCGTCCTTTAGAATTTGTGCCTTTCTGGAGACACTTCCCTTTATATAATTGGCAATTTACTGTTTTGCCGTTGATCCGTAATTTTTTTTTTTTTTTTTTTTAATGTAAATTAAATACTATGTTTTTATGTTGACCAATCTGCTTTTATTTTTAATGTCAGAAATGCTTAAGATTTTTCACCATTGACCAGCCCTGTCCGTCACAGTTGAAAAATCGTGGCTTGTTCTCTCTGTTGGGCATGCTAGATCCCTGTTTTGCTCTTTTTGATTGAGCCTGGATATTTCTGTGTGCAGTGTCCTTGTGGAGGTGATACAGTGCTACAGCTGTCTGCTCACAGAGTCCTAATTTTAACCAGCCAACAGAGTCGCTTCACCTATAAAGCTAGGAGTGATGACAGAATGACCGATCTTGTTGACTGGCTTTTACATTGTGGTGGTGCGATGATGGGAACCGGTTTGTTTTGACCTTTTGCAGTTTACCAAAGTTAACAAATTTCGATTTTTGGATGCCACATAAGATTAAGGCAGTCCTACCTCTTGCTCTGGCAGGTTGTAATAGGTATTTGCAGATGCCATTTGATGAGAGTTTTAACTTGTGTCATGACACAGGAATCAATATTGCATTTTTTTAATAAGTTTATATAAATCTTTTTATCTCAGTTTTGAAATTCTCTTTATTTCACTGAAGTTAATTACTAACACCTCTAATTTTAACCAATTATATGCTGAGGTCGATGGAAGGATTGCAGGTCCTCAAGTTGAAATATTAGGGTGCCAACCTGGCCATCTCCATTTAGTCAAAAGGTTTAAAGAGAATATTTGCATGACTGCAGCAAAATGAATGACAAATAGGATGTCCTTTACTTCAGGACTCTCTCTTGGCTGAACAAGTCTGCTTTAGTCACTGGGGAAGGAGCTCCTTCATGTCGTGTGCTCTCATATCAACTGATGCCCCTTCCAGGAACTGTAGGGTATATACCTTGAGGACAGGAAGGGATGGAGGCAATTGCCTTTATTGGGCATCTTCTCAGCACTATGGAGGGAGTTGAAGAGGATAAGGTTAGTGCCAGGTCCTCCTTTTGACCTGGGGCTGTAGTACATACCTCAGAAGAGCCTGGAGGATGATCCACTGATGCACATGTGTGACAAATTGGTAAATTAAACTGCAGGCTGTACTTTACCTGTGGGTGGAATTTTTGTGGAATTTTTTTACACCTGTTATTTGTCCATGTAGAGTTTGTGTGTTTTCTTCATTTCTCTGGGTGTTTTCTTCATGTACATGTTAGGTTAATTGGTGACTCTAAATTAGCACTGCTGTAGGTGTGCGCAAAAATGGATCCTGCAATGGACTGGCTCCCTATCCAGTGGTGTTAAGCCTTGCACTCTGTACATGTAGGTTCTCATAATCCTAAATTGGATTAAAGGAGCTACATTAAATGCAATTGCCTTGCTGATTTGCTACACCTAATACAGAATTTTTTGAGATATTCTGTTCATGTCAGTAGAAACACGAGAGACGTATTTAAACTATATTTAAGGTTGTTTTACATCCAGGAGCAAAATACATGTGAAAAAAAAAATGTGTTAAATTTAGCTTGATTTGGGGACATTTAAATTGAAACGTCTGACGTTTTTAGTGAGCTGTGTAATACTGCACTTGAATCCATATCCAGGTTTTAGACTACAAGTAGAGAGCTGTTTTTCAGTAACATAGATTGATAAATGAAGACCGATGGACAAAGACGATAGTACCACAGCCATATGGCTTATAGATTGATAAATAAAAAGTGATGGACAAAGACGATGGTAGCACGGGCATATGGTTTATGGATTGATAAATAAAGACCGATGGACAAAGACCATGGTACCACAGGCATATGGTGTTTTTTTTTCCCTAGTTGGAAGGTCCGGGTCTTTAATTAAAAAAACCCAAAAACTTCTTTCTCTCCATTCTACATAAAAACGAGATTAAAAGTTTTTCTCTGCAATCAATCACTACAAAGTATATGGGTTATGAAATATAAATTGTGAATTACAATAGTCAGTCATTTTCTAACATACCCAATCCAGACCAAAGATTACGGGGCTGGGATGCCAGAGCCTATCCCAGCTATCAAATGGAGCAGGGCAGGAATAAAACCTGGACAGGGTGCCAGCCTACTGCAGGGTGAACACACACAACACCACAGCCTTTAGTGTCACCAATCCGTCTAACCTGCATGTCTTTGGATTGAAACTGGAACACCCAGAGGAAACCCACACAGACACTAGAAGAACATGTAAACTCCACATAGGGAGGACCTGGGCTTGTGAACCCTGATCTCCTTACTGCGATGCAGCAGTACTACCACTTTGCCACCGTGTCGCCCTGAATTACAGTAATACTGAATGAAAAAGGCTCCCGAATGGTTTGCTGAATGCTTTGGTATGGTTCACTGCTTGCAAGTGGAAAACAATTACCCCTACACAATGAAACTGCGATTGTCCAGCTGGGATTCAATCCCAAACCCCAATGACCAATGGCAATTCTTGAACGAGGGCTCCTTTCCCCCGGATGTCAATCAGTGCTGATTCTCCAAGGTGACAAAAGGACGCCAATCGACGACAGTTCTGCAAAGGGGTTGAATCTCCTGGATGATGCTCTGTGCCAGTTGTGTGTCGCAAAGACACTCAAAAGACGAAATTAGGTCGCGCAGAAAGAAAAATTTAAGAACCACTGCAGTACACATGCATTTTGAAGTGACATGAAAATTGCATGCCGCAGTGAAAAGCACTCCATTATTTTGTTGGATGTTTTTAATTATGACACAATAAAATCATGCCAAATTAAATGTCCCACTTGCATATGTATTGCATTTCAACATTGTTAACACGTTGGATTGTATTTAATTTTGGTGTAAATAGTCTTGCGGGCGGCATGGTGGCGCAGTGGGTAGTGCTGCTGCCTCGCAGTTAGGAGACCCGGGTTCGCTTCCCGGGTCCTCCCTGCGTGGAGTTTGCATGTTCTCCCCGTGTCTGCGTGGGTTTCCTCCCACAGTCCAAAGACATGCAGGTTAGGTGCATTGACGATTCTAAATTGTCCCTTGTGTGTGCCCTGTGGTGGGCTGGCGCCCTGCCCGGGGTTTGTTTCCTGCCTTGCGCCCTATGTTGGCTGGGATTGGCTCCAGCAGACCCCCGTCACCCTGTAGTTAGGATATAGCAGGTTGGATAATGGATGGATAGTCTTCTATACACAGGTGCCAACAGGTGTTTTTATTCTGAATGCCATGATATTAACGTTACCCTGCGTTTGCCCTTTGGACACCACTGAAATGATCAGACATGTCTGCTTTCAACTTCCCTGCCTCTTGGCCTGCTGTTTAACTTGGTCACTGTTCTCATCCTGTTGTGGTCTTAACTTTATTCCTTGTGATCCTTTGTCAGGTCGGAGAGCCAAAAAAGCAGCCACGAAAAGGAGTTTGAACCTCCATGATCCACATGTGCTGGCACCACTCTCTGTTACAATATTATTACTATTTTTTTTTTTTTTTTTACTTTTTTCCTCTCACTGTGCCTCTGCAAATCACGACATGCTTATGACAATATTGTATTTGTCTTGTAGCACTCAGTTGGCGTCCATTTTCTGCAAGCATATTGTGACCAGTGTTGCCACTCTAACCTTTAGGAAAAGAGTAGGTCATGTTTATAGACTGGAATTTCTAACTAAATACAACAGCAGCATATGTCTGCCAAATAAATCAAAGTGTCAAAAAACTAAATCGCATTCCTGAAAAGCAGTAAAGGACAAATTCAGGCTTCGGAGCAGAACATTACTAAACAGGACTCATCCTCATTCAAGTCAACAACTTGAACTTGATTTTCCTGTTCGCACTCTTCCATTTTCTCACAAAATAGTTAATGGCACAGTCCTTCTACAATGACAGATATTGGGTGGCCTCCAAGCATTTCTAAGGCAAGCACCTTGACATTTAATGGCCTCTCTTGCTATCAGCACACACATTAAGCCATGTGCACTATGTAGGATATGATGTCAAGGCACATGTCGCCAGTCTCGATCACAATACTAATTTGGTGAGGCACAGACTAGTAAGTACGTTTTAAGAGATGCGCGGAGTTGCTAATTTTTCGTTTAACGTGTACAAAACAGTAAATTGAACACAAGAAATTGTAGGGCAAAAATTGTGCTAAAAGAAATAAATGATCGTTATTAAAAAAAAAAAAAAAAAAAATTAGAAACATAAAACAGGAACAGATCTATGTGTAAAAACATAGAAGTGTCCACACTGATCTGATTGTGATGTGTATTTATTTAAATAAGTCGTCCGAGTACCGCTAAGAATTTTTTTTTTCAGCTACTTGTGTTTTTTCTTCTTGTGTAGCTGTTACTGTAATAAGAAAGTATAAAAAGGCACATACACACGTACATGTATAATGCCCAATGTTGTTAAGCTTAGTTTAAACATTCAAAATTATTTACTTATTTTTATTTAGAACTAGCTGTCTCCTGCTGCTCCGCCCGTGTAGTAGTGAAACAGGACAATTATAAAATCAGTAAAAAAAAAATGTAATCATTTGTATTGAGAAGAATTTATATTGATAGTTTTCGTATCCGAGGGGGCCTCTTTTATATACAATATTTTTGGTTTTGCTATCAGGAGTGAGAACATAGCTGTGATCTCTTTGAGAAAAATGTAAAAAGTTGGCCAGGTGTCTCTGGCCAAGTGGAAGGTAGATACCCTCCAATGTCCAGCGTTGCCACTGTATCTAATCGTTTTCAGCTCTGACGGGAGAGCGTCCTCCGTGTGGGGACAGGAGCACGTGGCCGTGATATCTCTGCCAGTGAGCAGCTACTCTCTAAAACACACGTAGCACTGATCTCTCTCTCTCTCTCTCTCTCTCTCTCTCACACAAAACTTCAAACATTACTCTTTAACTATCTGTAGATGATAATGTCTGCTGAACAAACAGGCATCACTAGCTAAGTGAAGCCATGGTACGCTCTAACATGTGGTGAGAGGCAGAGTGACTTGAACGGAGGCTGGTGTGTGAGTGGTGAGGGCCCCGCACAACTCCCTACTCCTTAGGTCCCATCTCCCCCTCCCCTCGGCCCACAGCCGGTCTCTCTCAGATTTTCACGAATAAATCGGTGCCACAACCGAACTGTGATACTTAGTGCAATTAGAGAAGTCGCAAAATCAACTGGAATGTTCAAGCAAATTTGTAGAAAAAAACCCAATCTAAATCTGTTAAGTAATTCTCTTTTGAAAAGTGAACAGACAGACGTTTGATTTTATATATATATATATAAATATATATATATATATATACACACACACAGGGGTACCTCGGTATACATCCTTAATCCGTTCCAGATCCTTGGACTTACACCAAACAGGACGTATACCAAATGAATTTTTCCCATAAGAAATAAAGGGAAAATGATTAATCTGTTCCCATGAAAAAAAATCCTATTGTAATTAGCTTATTATACATTGATGGAGTTGTATAAAATAATTTAAACACTGCTTAATACTAAAATATAAAAGCAATTAGATGAAATAAATTAAAATTTAACATCACTTTACTTTTTAATAACGTCTTTGTTTTTCACAATCGTAGATACTGTCGTTCTCGGCATATGATATGCAGCAGCCATGTCCCGGATACGCATGCCACCTTCATACTTTTCAATAATCAATTCAAATTTATGTGATAAAAACACAAAATCACGTGAAAATTCACATAGAGTTATAGCGCGGGTTGTTCACTGAATGCTAGCAACTGCCGTACTGACGCTCATGGGTAATCGTGGCTTTGTCTCGAGAGAGGTAAACAAGGGTAGAGCGTGGGTTGTTCACTGAATGCTAGGAACTGGCGTACTGACGCTCATGGGCAATCGTGGCTTTGTCTCGAGAGAGGTAAACAAAGTGTTCTAGCATGCGAGTCGTATTCCAAACAAAGGTCGTATACCAAGCAAACTTTTTCGCGTCCAAACAGGAAGTATACCAAGCTGGACTTATTCCAAAGCGGACGTATACCGAGGTACCACTGTATGTGTGTGTGTATATATATATATATATATATATATATATATATATATATATATAGATATATATATATATAATTATATAAGAGGGAGAGAGAGAGAGAGATTTATTCTTACTTTTGTCTAATTTGACAGCCCTAATAGATTTTCCCAAACCCTGTGACTTGTTAGCAAGGATTGTTGTTTGATGGGGCCTAGTGGTGAATAGGCTGTACTCCACCGAGTAGCATGGAGGTACAGTATGTGAGAAAGAGCAACTATTGTAATATGGAGAGCATTTAGAAATGTAAAATATGTTTTCATTTTAATGCTGAATCAGAGTGTCATTGGAGATATCTTCTACCCACAGTTCAAGAAAGGAAAAAAGGAGGATGTAAGAGAGGGTTGTGTCAGTGGTGATAGGCTTGGACATCTGTCATCCTTTATCCAATCCTAGAATTTTTTTTTGGCTAAGTTAGGTTCTCGACAAAGTACTGTATATTGTTCTCCATTTATGGTAGGAGTTTCTTTGGTCCCACCCTGCTGTTTTTAAAGCTGTACTACAGTAAGTGCTCGACTCAAATTCTTTTTGTGCTTTTGCGTAGTTCGTGTTGATCTCTCAGCTAGTATATGAAGGTTTCAAAGAGGCTCCTGTCACACATATGACCAAGGAAATTCCAAAGTTAACCATCCCAGATATTTTGAGAATTCCCTCGTCCTCACATACCAGCAATTTCCTAAGTTGGTTAGCATTCAGACATGAACATCCCATTCCATTTATAGGAGGACGGATCCTGATAGGTGTGCCAACCTTTGCTGGTTGCACAGTTCTAATTTTTTGTATAAACAAAACTTTGTTGGAGAGCATCAGTGGTTTGCTCTAATTATTACATTAGACAATGTACTTGAACTACAAAGAAAGTTTTCAAACACAAACTCCCTTGTGGCTGGGAAATAGGGGGGAAAGAAATAGCCTGACCAAATAGGAAACCAAGGATCTGCTGAAGCACACTAAATTACTTTTACTATTCCAAAAGCCACACTGAAGCTCTATTCCAGAAGACAAAGGTTGTGAGTCCCATCTGAATTCTGCATATTTTTCAAACAGAAAACTTAGTAAACAAACTTACACAGTGGTAGTCAGGTTTTTTTTTTTTTTTTTTTTTTTTACTTGTCTCCTGAGTCGTCTTTTATGATTGCTTCCAGCATTTGAAAGCTGATATGTCATTTGTGAGGTCGAATGGATGTTTTGCATTCGTTATATGATAGTATTTTGGCTTTGTTTCCACAAGGGAATTTACTTTCTCC
Organism: Polypterus bichir lapradei; assembly: GCA_026402145.1. Taxonomy (NCBI): domain Eukaryota; kingdom Metazoa; phylum Chordata; class Cladistia; order Polypteriformes; family Polypteridae; genus Polypterus; species Polypterus bichir. The sequence goes on along the minus strand of JANRMT010027041.1, from coordinate 16,679,969 downwards.
ACATCTTATGGATTCTTCACTAACAATCTAGTAACTCATATAGAATAATACAATCAGAACAATAACTGACACTTCATATATATCATCAACATAGACATACAGATGTACAGGACAAGGACTTTTAACATTTAGATCAGTGTTGGCAGGTCTATGGTTTTCCCACCCAGTTGGGCAGTTTTGGATAGATGTCCATGCGGAAAGACTGAGCTTTGACGGGTTGTGTTTTTATTGGTAACTTTTTAAAATTCAATATAGTACTAGCAAATCATGCTTGTGAATATTTCGCAAAGAATAAATGAAATAATGATGAGGGCAAGAAGAACATCACACATTATACATTACAATAAGAAAGGAGATTATTTTAATAAGTGGTGACTTGTGAGAGGAGACAATATTAGTATAGTCACATGATTAGTATGGGATGTTATTATAGTCACAACAGCATGAATATTTACAATACAATGTGTAACGTGAACAGGTTAGTAGAACATACTGGATAAGAAGGGAAATGCAGGGCACATGTAAGTCGGTATGTGTGAAGTGTGGCCATCAGGTAATGTAGTATGCTGACGTCTATAATAATGTCAGAAAACACAATTTGTTACATAAACGTTATAACCTGTGTGTAACCTGCAAGTACCTGTTCGCTTAACCCGGGTTTCGATGTAACTCTGGAAAATTCAGTGTACAAACTAGCCGTGGATAAAAGCGGGGCCTGGCAAATAAAATAACCTCCGACCTTATTAAAGTTCATCGTTGTGACTTGGCGATAGTCATACAGTATGCTAAACAAACTGGGAATTGCCTATGCCGTAATAAAAAATGAATATCTTGTTTTGAGTCGTCACTGTTATGGAATCCCTGTAGTTTTTCTGTTGTAATATTTCTTATTGTCTAGCAGTTTGTCACTACTCTTCAGAAAGGTTGTGCATGTGTGTGCAGTTAGTTTTTCCTTCACTGTCTAGGTGCAAGACTTGGTGCTGCTGATCTTCGGATAAAGTCGCTTTGTGGTTTGTCATACGTTGTCTTTGTTTTTCCAAGGCATCTCGCCAGAGTTGGTTGGTCTGGCGTGATGTCGATGTTTCTGCTTCTGTGCGTTGGTGTGAGTATGTAAGCCAGCGAGACCACTACAGCTAGGCTGTATGTGCCTTTTTATTTTATTGGGAGGCTTACGTTGAAGTGAAGGAAAAAGGAGGTGTAAAATGGTAGTGTCATAATGCCGTTTCGGTGAGTAACAAAGTATGCATCGAATAAAACAGTCAAATACCACAGTTGATAATTGGTCACATTGAAGAACTGAAGATAAGCTTAAGACTAAAACTCTTCCAGGAACACAGATTTGTCGCTGTTGTTCTGGAGGGATATAGTAGTTATGGAAAACGTTGTTTATATTGAGCATGGATGGACAGAAGCAAAATAATATAAGGATTGTTGTATTTTTTCTGCATTTTTACCATGTTTTCCATCCATCTGGTATCCCTTTCCTGCTTTTCGCTCTTGTATGTGTACTTTTTCGGTAAAAACTCTACTGAGTAGAAAAACCCCACCCCTGGGTGTATGATGGCATTATGCCAATTCTGTCAATTTAGATCTCTCTGAGGGGGATCCCCACCCCCATCCTGAGCTTTGTTGGTATGCTGCGCTCACATGTTCTTGGACAGAAAGTAAATCTGATTTGTCGAGTTGGAAATTCCACACAAATGCTTGACAAACTTGAAATTACATCGTGGATCATTTAAACAAAACAAAGCTACCTGAATTGTCCAAGTTGTGATGTAATGCTGACCTTACACCTTAATCAATCTTATAACCTGGTCAGCCCGACATGCCATTGCATTTGGAGCAAAGAGATAAACATTTAATACGATTATCTTGGTCTTTATGTCCACAAAAAATACAGTTTATCTTTTTTTTTTTTTTGTAGAATAAGTAGCAAATCAACAGCAACTTTGCATTTATCTGAATAGTCCGACTGGAAACTCATGTGAATTTTAATTAAGAGGGAATGTGAAATGTCACAACTTGGTATCCCGAATAGTCCGAGAGCGTGCGAACGCTTCTCCATCGATGGTGCCCCCCTCTATTCGGTGTGTTACTTTGGCTACGTCAGGTATTGGGCTATTTGTTTGGGCAACTTTTAGTTTTAAGCTGTCTTTGGCTATACATTTTTTTTTTTTTTGAACCTGGAAACCCTGTATTAGATCCAGTACTATGAATATGTTAAGTAAACACATTCTAAATTGAATACTGTTTTTTATGGTCAAAACAAAAATAAAAGATGTGTAAATGTCAGCTTTCCCCGTCCTTCCCATTCCCTTGACGCTTGCTATTGCAGTCGCATAGAAACATCCATTTTGTTGTCTTTTTGACAGGGGAGTACATACCGTGATGCTATTGGAACTTGACGAGGGGCTTCAAATAGGAAAAGCCAATAAGAAAAGTAGTTGTAAAGTGGACTGAAGAGGCAGACGATAAACTATAGTCGTGGCCAAAAGTTTTGAGAATGACCCAAGTGTTGGTTTTCATAAAGTGTGCTACTTCAGTGTTTTTAGATCTTTTTGTCAGATGGTTTTTATGGTATACTGAAGTACAGTTATAAGCATTTCATAAGTTTCAAAGACTTTTATTGATAATTACATGAAGTTTATGCAAAGAGTCAGTATTTGCAGTTTTGCCACTTCTTTCTTTTTCCAAGACCTCTGCAATTCACCCTGGCAGGCTGACAACTTTTGAGCTAAATCCTGATGGATGGCAGCCCATTCTTGCATAATCAATGCTTGGAGTTTGTCAGAATTTGTGGGTTTTTGTTTGTCCACCAGCCTCTTGAGGATTGACCACAAGTTCTCAATGGGACTTGTGATTAAGGTCTGGGGAGCTTCCTGGCCATGGACCCCAAATTTTGATGTTTTGTTTCCCGAGCCACTTATTTCTCGCTTTTGCGTTATGGCCCAGTGCTCCATCATGCTGGATTGTTCATTGCTAGTCTAAAAACTGTTGTTCAATGGTGGGGAGAAGTTGCTCTTGGAGGATGTGTTGGTTCCATTCTTTATGGAACATCCTTAAGAGAGCAACTTCTCCCAACCATCCAAACAGTTTGGTGACCAATGTGACAGAGCACCAGGCCATAAGGCAAAAATGATAACTAAGTGTCTGTGTCTGTGAACAAAACCTCAAAATTTGGGGTCTGTGATCAGGAAACTCCCCAGACTTTAATCTAAAGGAGAACTAGTGGTCAATCCTCAAGAGGCGAGTGGACAAACAAACCCCCCCCCCACCAATTTTGACAAACTCCAAGCATTGATTAAGAAACAATGGGCTCTCATCAGTCGGTATTTGGCCCAGAAGTTGATTGCCAGCCTGCCAGGGCGAATTGCAGATGTTTTTGAAAAAGAAAGAAGGGCCAACACTGCAAATATGGACTCTGTGTATATACTTCATGCCATTGTCACTAAAAGCCTTTGAAACTTCTGAAATGCTTGTAATTCTACTTCAGTACACCATAGAAACATCTGACAAAAAGATCTGAAAACACTGAAGTAGCAAACTTTGTGTAAACCAACACTTGGGTCATTCTCAAAACTTTTGGCCGTGACTGTACAGGATTGCTGTGATCCTGTAAACTGGGGTCAGGTTAGAGACCCCTCCTCAGAGTATGTAAATGTTGTAATTGTATTCATTATTATTCAAAAATCGTAATGGGATTAATTATTAATCAAAAATCTGTATATTTTCTTAAGAGAAACAGTGATCAATTGTGACTTAATTTATTGAAAGAAAGCTGCAATGCATTTTGGGACAGTGATATGGAACCATACAAGGAATGCACATGTGAGCTGAGAAAAGCCATTACAGCGGCTAAATGTCTGCATGCGGATGAGGCAGCAGTAATAATTCATACAAATGTTGGCAGGGTTACAATTACAAAGTAGGGCCAAATCCACATTCTCTATCCCCAGTATGTAGTGCCTTGTATGTCTGCTATAATTACGAAGCAGTCTGCAGCTCAGTCGCCTGCATCCTTTTTTGCTTCGGTGTATTATGTAAGGAGGACTTTTTTTAATGACTACAAGTCCATAAGGCATCTGGCCTGGGTAGAATTTCAGGTTGTATTTTTAAAAACCTGTAGCAACCAATTAGCTTGACGTCTTCAGTGACCTCTTTTCAGATATCCTTAAGAGAATCTGTGGTCCCCGACTGCTTCAAAGGGACAACAATTAGTCTTTTTCCTACGAAAACAAGTGAAATGTCTGAATGACTACAGATAGTCAGGGTGACCTCGAGTTTGCATGTAATCAGAACTAGTTTACAGAAGACGTCATATCCCTTTCATTTCACTTCATATCACCCTGGCACATCTGGATAATAAAAATTGATATGCCAGAGTCATTTATATAGACTACAGCTCATCATTTAACACTGTCAGCTCAAGAGGATTCAATGTCACTCCTATATCTGGATTTGGAACGTTCTAACTGGCAGCACCTCAGCATGTGCATAATTTCAGCTTTCCATCTTCCATACACATTGGTACCAAGACCGGGCAGTGGGCTGAGTCTCCTTGTGGTCAAGCACAACTTCATCTCCACCGTTAAATTTGCTGAGGACACCACCGTCAATAGGCCTGATCACCAGCAAAGGTTGAAGAAGTCTACCGACTGACAGAATGGTGTAGGCACAACAATCTAGCCCTTAATGCAAAAAGAAAAAACTGGTCCAAAGCATTAAGGAAGTGGAAAGAAGACCATACACCCATTTGTACTAGAGGGAATGCTGCGTGAAAGGTGAGAAACTTTAAATTTGTTGTAGTCAACATCATCGATGAACCAAAATGGGCACAAAACATTTTGAGTATTTATATATAAAAAAAAAAAAAACCTTTATCAGATGTCTAAGGAAAGCTCCATCTATTTTCACTAACCTTTTCAGGTATTGTGTGATGGACACCAGTTATTTTGGCTCATTTTGTATCTCATTATTGTTTGGTTGCTAATTAAGGAAAAAGAAACAATTAAGGGTACTTAAGAAAAGGGTTAGAATGAAAACCTGCAGCCACGGTGGTCCTCCAGGACTGGAGTTGGCGACCCCTGCTATAGAGCATGTTAACTTTCATTCTGTTGAGCAAAACTGTGTGCCCTCCATGCCTTACACACGCCAAGGCAGGTCACTAACTGACACTGTTCTATAGTCAGAGGGGCATGAAAGAGAATATACCAATTCAATTTCGACTTGTGGGGGTTGAAAGAACCTCCCATAGACTCTGCACTAATATATAGGCAAACATTTAATATCTCTCTATTATAAAAGAAAATCTTGAGACGAGACTAATGCCAAGAGATTTTTTCAAGTCCCGCCCTCCTCTCATTTGTGTGAATGCTTTTGTCAGACACAGTTCCTGCACACTCAGCTCTTATAAACTTTTACGTTTTCCTCACTTTAAGTTCCCAATAAAAGAAGACGTATTATGTCCAAATCTTAATGAAGAATTTTATCCCGAAGGGTTATCAACAGAAGTAATGAGTACACGGGCAATCCTAGCACAGAGAAACAATGAAGTCAAACGAATTAACGTGAAAATTGTCGATTGATTGCACTGCAGATTGGTTAAATGCATATCAATAGACCATGCTGAAACAGTTGGTGGTGATGGTACATAAGATAAAAACATCAACTTACAATATCCTGAAGAATATCTGCAACCGTTAACACCATCCGGTCTTCCACCGGCCGAATTATTGTAGAAAGAAGGATGTATCGTAATGTTATTGTGCGCAAAATTTTAACAGGCGACATGAAAGGTAATGTAGTACATTTTCCGTGGGTAACATTAGACAGCAAAGGAGATCTTGATTTGTCATTCGTATTAAAATGTTTCCAGTTTCCTGTTAGAATAGCTTTTGTTATGAAAGTTAACAAATCACAGGGACAAGCATTTGAAAAAGAAACAATATTCACTCACGGGCAGTTATATGTTGCGTTGTCATGATGTAAGTCCAAACACGGAATCAAAATTCAATGTAATATTGACGAAAATTTAATTTCAAATATTGTTTTTACTGAAGTTTTATACTAAAAATGTAAATTTAAAAAAGTACTTGCGTGTTAATTTCAAATCCAAACAGAATGTAACACAACAACTACCTCTAACGCAACAGGAAACATAATTTTCTTTCAATTTTATTACGTTTTACTATTATTTACTATGGTTAATTACTTGCTGTAATGTAAAATAGTTATTGTACATCCGCTTCCCCATATGCGAGCGGCAGAGCCGTGAAGTGTCTAGGGCGTAGTGCCCGCCTGGGGTTTGGCAAGCAAAGCTAGCAGTGGGCAGAGCCCCCTAGTAACTTAAATAACACATTGTTGTTCTGCAGTAATAAATGATGCTTGATGAGGTGGAAAAAAAAAGATTTTACCATAATGGCGCATCATAACAAATTGTGAAAAAAGGGGTCTGAAATTGCACTGAAGACACTGTAAACCAACCTGGACTTCTTTAAGATGTTGTAGAAAGACACATGCACAGGGAGGTGAGGAAAACTCTCTATACAGTATGACTGGGATGGGGTTCAAACCTGTTTTTCTGAAGGTGTATGAGAACCAGGGCTGTGGAATCGGTAGATAAGTCTTTTGACTCTAACTCCGACTCCTTAGTTTCTGGTACTTCTGACTCCGACTTCTCGACTGACTCCTCTGTATTTAATATACTAATGTATTTTCCATGTTGATTAAAGGAAGGCAACATACACGTCATTTAACCACAATTTAAATTTATTAGGAGTCAGAGTATTGTTATATTATATATATATATATATAATAATATATAATATATATATAATAATATATATAATAATAATAATATAATATATATATTATATTATATATATTGTTGAGGCGGCTGACCGGAGCTGTGGCCGTAAGGTGGTCGGTGCCTGTCGCGGCGGCAATCCCCAAACCCGTTGGTGGACACCGGCGGTGAGGGATGCCGTCAAGCTGAAGAAGGAGTCCTATAGGACCTTTTTGTCCTGTGGGTCTCTGGAGGCAGCTGATAGGTACCGACAGGCCAAGCGGAATGCGGCTTCGGTTGTTGCTGAGGCAAAAACTCGAGCATGGGAGGAGTTTGGAGAGGCCATGGAGAACGACTTTCGGACGGCTTCGAGGAGATTCTGGTCCACCGTCCGGCGTCTCAGGAAGGGGAAGCAGTACAGTGTCAACACCGTATATGGTGGGGATGGTGCGCTGCTGACCTCGACTCGGGACGTTGTGGTTCGGTGGGGGGAGTACTTCGAAGACCTCCTCAATCCCACTAACATGCCTTCCAATGAGGAAGCAGAGCCTGGGGACTCTGAGGTGGGCTCTCCCATCTCTGGGACTGAAGTCACCGAGGTGGTCAAAAAACTCCTTGGTGGCAGGGCCCCGGGGGTGGATGAGATACGCCCGGAGTTCCTTAAGGCTCTGGATGTTGTAGGACTGTCTTGGTTGACACGTCTCTGCAACATCGCATGGACATCGGGGACAGTGCCTCTGGATTGGCAGACTGGGGTGGTGGTCCCCCTCTTTAAAAAGGGGGACCGGAGGGTGTGTTCCAACTATAGAGGGATCACACTCCTCAGCCTCCCTGGAAAAGTCTATTCGGGGGTTCTGGAGAGGAGGGTCCGTCGGATAGTCGAACCTCGGATTCAGGAGGAACAGTGTGGTTTTCGTCCTGGTCGCGGAACAGTGGACCAGCTCTACACCCTTAGCAGGGTCCTGGAGGGTGCATGGGAGTTTGCCCAACCAGTCTACATGTGCTTTGTGGACTTGGAAAAGGCGTTCGACCGTGTCCCTCGGGGAGTCCTGTGGGGGGTGCTCCGGGAGTATGGGGTACTGGACCCCCTGATAAGAGCTGTTCAGTCCCTGTACAACCGGTGTCAGAGCTTGGTCCGCATTGCCGGCAGTAAGTCGAGCCCGTTTCCAGTGAGAGTTGGACTCCGCCAGGGCTGCCCTTTGTCACCGATTCTGTTCATAACTTTTATGGACAGAATTTCTAGGTGCAGCCAGGGTGTTGAAGGGGTCCGGTTTGGTGGACTCAGGATTGGGTCACTGCTTTTTGCAGATGATGTTGTCCTGTTTGCTTCATCAGGCCGTGATCTTCAGCTCTCTCTGGAGCGGTTCGCAGCTGAGTGTGAAGCGGCTGGGATGAGAATCAGCACCTCCAAATCCGAGACCATGGTCCTCAGCCGGAAAAGGGTGGAGTGCCCTCTCAGGGTTGGGGGCGAGATCCTGCCCCAAGTGGAGGAGTTTAAGTATCTCGGGGTCTTGTTCACGAGTGAGGGAAGAATGGATCGTGAGATCGACAGGCGGATCGGTGCGGCATCCGCAGTGATGCGGGCTCTGCATCGGTCTGTCGTGGTGAAAAAAGAGCTGAGCCGTAAGGCAAGGCTCTCAATTTACCAGTCGATCTACGTTCCTACCCTCACCTATGGTCATGAGCTATGGGTAGTGACCGAAAGAACGAGATCGCGAATACAAGCGGCTGAAATGAGTTTCCTCCGCAGGGTGTCTGGGTTTTCCCTTAAAGATAGGGTGAGGAGCTCAGTCATCCGGGAGGGGCTCAGAGTAGAGCCGCTGCTCCTCCGCATCGAAAGGAGTCAGATGAGGTGGCTCGGGCATCTGATCAGGATGCCTCCTGGACGCCTCCCTGGTGAGGTGTTCCGGGCACGTCCAACCGGGAGGAGGCCCCGGGGAAGACCCAGGACACGCTGGAGGGACTATGTCTCCCGGCTGGCCTGGGAACGCCTTGGGATTCTACCGGAAGAGCTGGAAGAAGTGGCCGGGGAGAGGGAAGTCTGGGCTTCTCTCCTTAAGCTGCTACCCCCGCGACCCGACCTCGGATAAGCGGAAGAGGATGGATGGATGGATGGATGGATGGATAGGAGTCAGAGTTGGTACATTTTCAGGTACTCAAAATTGTCTCAGATTCCTCGACTGATGAAAACAGTGCTAACCACTATGCCACCGTTCCACCAGTTTAGCATTCTTCACCAACTCCAGTTTGTTTTTTTATGTTGCATTTCAGGCAGTATTGTAAATATGTTTTCCCAGATAAGCATTAGAAATGTGTGGCCCTGGACCTTATCTGTGTAGCTGTTTCCCATTGGTCTGAGTAGTTCCTCTATAGCTCTTCAGGAAGCACTTTCCTGCTAAGGACAGACAAACAAAATCAGGAAATTATTATCTGTATGGATAGGGCTCATGTGACCAGGCCAACAAATGAAAAGCCATTTATCAGAATTGAAAGTCAAACGTGCACAGAAGTGCACTGTGCGAGAGGCTTATAGTGTTAATCTTCACTTGAGGACCTTTGAACAGCCTAAGAATAGGAAACAAGTTTCATAGTCTTATCTGTAGCCCCCCTCTCTCTCTCTCTCTCTCTTTTTTTTTTTTTTTTTTTTTTTTGCATTCTTTTTCTAAACTCACTTTTGCCTTTTCTGTGGTGCAGGAGAATGTTGTTTTATAATATTTTGGGTATTGTCGTGCCAACTGTGGTCTTTTTTTTTTGTTTTTTTTTTCTTTCCATTTAGTCTCATTGTCCAGACAGCTTGAAAAACTGCATGTGTACAAACATAAGATAACATTCTCTCACACACGGTTTAACCAGTTCATGTTCATGTAAAGTGGTGATTCTCTGCCACTTTTAAGTTGCTGGCTGGCGTCATTAGGTCTGCAAATGTGTTGCGGTGGGGATCTTTGTGGGTTGCTCAAATGTTTGACAGCGCTGCACAAATGTGTTAAGAATGGGGACCTCATGCCCTGCTCTTCCATTTGTGCTCGCGTCACTGATCGGGGAAAAACCCAGTTTTACACTTGTTCATTAGAATAAACATCCAGAACCCACTCTTATACTCACATGTTCTATTCATCAAGGGGAGACAACCCCCAAGCTCTTATATTTGTGCTTGATTCGTCAAGGGACCCCTGCTGCTGCTGCCTGTGGCTCAGTTAATACATTTTAAAATGTAAAAGTGGGTTGCTATATGGTAAAGGTCGAGAAACACTTATCTTGGCCATATCAGATGCAAGGCCTGAATAAACCCTGAACCAATATTGGGTCCGCCTGCTACACAACCCCACTCGCACAGGTCCAATATGGACTTGCCAGACAACCTAACAGGCTTCTCTTTGAGATTTGGGAGGAACACCAGAGTACCCAGAGGAGGTTCTTCAGAACAGGGCTGTGGAGTTGGTGTGCTGAGATTCTGACTCCTCCTCCTCCTCCATTTATGGTACCACTGATTCCTCCTCCTCCTCCATTTATGGTACCACTGACTCCTCCCTTTCCTCAATTTATGGTACAACTGATTCTTCCTCCTCCATTTATGGTATCACTGACTCCACTTCCTATGTTTCATGACTGCTAGTGTGAATCACCAGGCTCCTTTTATCACCTTAACCTACTAAAGTTTGGGTTTAATTTTTATATTATTTTTTAATGAAGTTACAAACACTGAGTAACCTTAAACAAAAGACAAAACTAACAAAATTAAGAAAAAGTGGCTGTATTTCTATCAAAAAGCTAGAAGAAAAAATAGTGTCATTGAATTTGTATATGTGAAATTGGACGTTTTAACACATTATCCAGCTTTTGAATCTTCTTGGTAAATCTTTACAAGCTTTTCACACCTGGATTTGTTTAGTTTCTTATTCTTTTTAAATTTACGTTTTGTCAGAGTCAGTACATTTTTCCATCTAAGACTCCATTAACCCAGCTTTTGACCCCCGACTCCACAGCCCAACTTACAGAACCCCCTCAGCTTACTTCTTTATGGGCTTCATGTTAAAGTTTATGGGACTGAACTTATTCACACATACCTTTTTATTTAATTCCATTTCACATTTGGATTTATTACTGTTTTTCCTTTAAGATTTTACTATTAGAATACTGTGCTGACAGCAGTGCACTCCCATATTCCTGGCTCCAGCTTCCGTGCCTAACTGACGTCCTCTAGCTCTAGTCACTAGCTTCCCACATCATCCCCAATATGTATTTGTTTTTCCCCAGAGTTGTGCTAGCAAGTTGTTTTTACATATTTATGTGCCCCTTTGCACACTTCCCTGCCCTCCAAGCCATCAATTCTTCTTTTGCTTTCCCAGCCTGATTCATGCTCGCAATTCCCGGGAGTGTAGTTAAACAAATATGACCGGTAGAAGCGGGCTCCTCTGAGACAGCTCATATTGCTGTGCTCGGCTTCTTTCATTTTCAGATATCTAAATACAAAAAACAGCAAAACTATTTCATAAGAGAAATATTTCAGGTTATTTGGTCATCGATTCAGTGGTTAGCATTTTTTGTATCCTACATCCAGTGGCTCGGGTTTACATTTAGGACTCTTAACTAAACTGTAATAGGAAGATGAGGCACCTTAACCAGCTGTGTTTGTCTCTCTCCAGAATGGCAACCAGCCTTGGCTCTGCTGCTGCTGGGATGACCCTATAATGGATAAAATTGTTTCAGATAATGAATGTCATATGGTCCATTCAGTTGATTCAGAAAGTAATTCAGACCCATTCACTTTCTGCGCAGTTTATTATATTGTAGATTTAATTCTGAATAGATTAATTTTGCCATTTTTTACCTGTCAATTTTAAATTCAGTGCCCATAATGACAAAGTGGGGAAAAAAAAAGTTTCAGAAAAGTTTGCAAATTATTCAAAAATGAGAAACTGAAATTTCTCATCCATAGAAGTGTTCCGACAATGAATTCAGTACTTTGTAGAAGATCCTTTGGGAGCAAATCCAGCTTTGAGTCTTCTTGGTGAGTCTCTACAAGCTTTGCACATCTGGATTTGGGAAATTTGTTCTTTTTAGTGATTTTTTTTTTTTTTAATACTTTATTCACCATATGAAATGTCTTGTATTAGGAATTTGTCATTTTTTGCATTCCTCCACTTACTCTCCAGAGAGTTTTGGGGTCATCTATATGTATAGTGCCCCTGGAGCAGGTTGCAGGTTAAAGGCCTTGCTCAAGGGACCAACTTAGTAGCACTGCTTCTGTCACTGCCAGGATTTGAACTGGCAACCTTCAGGTTACCAGCCCAGATTCTTGAGCCAGGTTTTTTCTTTCTTTCTCATTATTCTTAGCAGGTATGCTCAGGCTCTGTTAGACTGGATGGGAAGCATCTGTAAACTGCCATCTTCAGGGCTTTCCGCACATGGTCAATTGGGTTCAAGTCTCAGCTTTGGCCTGGTCACATATGGACACTCGGATTTGTCCCAGAGCCACTCCAGTTTTGTCTTGGTTGTATGCTTCAGGTCATTATCATGCTGAAAGGTTGACTATCTCCACAATCTGAGAAGGTTTTCTTTGGCTGCATTATTTTGTATTTCCTCATTGGATTAATAAAGTTTATCTAATCTAATTCAGACTTCTCTCGTTTCTGATGAGTCTCCATGTCCCTGCTGCCAAGGTGCATCCCTATAGCATGATACTGTTGCCGCCATGCTTGACTGTAGGAATATTAGGCAGGTGATGATCAGTGCCTAGTCTTCACCAGACATACTGCATGGACTTCTGCCCAAACGGTTAATTTCTTTTATCTCAACAGACCCGAGAATCTTTATACTCATGCACTGAGAGTCCTTTAAACTGACATATACCTTTTACTCTAAAGTGTCTTCCATCCAGCCACTCTACCATAAACTCCTGTTTAATTAAGTTCTGCTGATCATCTCCTATCTCTGCAGAGGACTTCTGAAACTCTGTTAGAGTGACCTTTGGGTTTTTGATTACATCTTCTGACTAAGGCCCTTCTTGCCCTTGTTACTCAGTTTGACTGGACTCAGGTGGTTCCAAACATCTTCCGTTTCACAATTTTGTGTTTATCCCTTTTGCCCTGATCCATTCCTCACCATTATTAGATCATATAGGTCTACAGAGAGTTCCTTGAATTTCATGGCTTGGTTTTTGTCCTGTCATGCTGTGTGAATTGAGTTACCTCCTTTACACAGGGACACGTGCTCCATCCTAAGCAATGTTCAAACCCACCAACCTCTGTTCCGGGGAAAAAAATACTGATCAGTTTTGAGGACTCCGACAGCATCTCCACAATATATATAAAAACGTTTTACAGTCCCTCCCTTTCAAAGATGCCATATACAGTGGGAAAATGATCTCTCACTCAACATTTCAGTAAAGGAGTTGAAGGCAGCCATGCACAGAATTCCCTCGAGCTCTATATGTGTAAAGCATGCGATTATTCAAGTTAAAATCATCTATCGAGCACATCTGTCTCATATAAAATTGTCCAAAATGTTTCCAGGGCAAGATCCAACCTGCGAACGTTGCAATCGAGCTCGAGCCTCACTGGGCTACATGTTTTGGGCCTGCACCACATTAACATCATTCTGGACCAAATTCTTTAAATGCCTGTCAGGGGAGCCTTGGTGTCACAATCCCTCATAACCTACTAACAGCTGTGTTTGGTGGGCTCACAGAGGGGCTTACAGTGGAGAAGGACAAACAAACTGTAATGGCCTTTACTTCACTATTGGCACATAGGATTCTTCTAGTTGGAAGAGATAAGTCTGACTCGCCTCTTTTAAGTCATGTTATTATATATTATTTGAAATTGGAAAAAATCTAATTCTGTACAGATCCTCTAAGTGAGAACTTTTTCAAAACTTGGCAGGATCTGATCAATAACATTTTAGAATAACTAATTAAATTGAAGAAGCAGATTCTCTTCCCTTTTTTTTTTCTATTTCTCTCTATCTAACGGTCCCTCTGTCTTTTATATAGTGCCTTTCATATAGATAGCTAGCTAGGTGGGGGTTGATTTGTTTCAAACCTAGTTTTGTAAAACCCAATGTGCTTATATGGAGTGTTATTTGATTTTAATGAATTCAATAAAATGTTAAAAAAAAAAAAAAAAAAGTCCAATCAATTCATTTAGCGGTAGGTGGATGCCAGTCAAATTCCAGAAACATCTCAAGGAGAATGAAAGTAAACGGGATACACCTGGCCACAATTTGGAGTGCCGGCAGGGGTCTAAATATTTACAGGAATGACAAATTTCAGTATTTGATTTTATGTAATTTGAGAACCTTTCTGAAAACATGTTTTCACTTTGTCATTGTGTGTTACTGAGTGTAGATTGTTGGGCAGCAATCAGTTTATCTGTTTACTGTATTGTTGATTTAAATTTAAAGTGTAGAAAGTGAAGGTCTTAATACTTTTCTGAATTCACTGTAGTTGTTTATAAAAGGACAGTTTTAGTTAACAACTCTTATCTGAGTGTACTGTACCAGAATAGCACAACTTGAATCTTGGATGGTTAAGTGACTTCCTTGGTTGGTTGTTCAAAGACATATTAACTTTTTGTATGATGCTATTTATACCCGCAGTGCAGTTGTTTACATTTTTCCAAAATTGTAGGCTGGGAAAGAAACCAATTTTTATATGACAACCGGAAAATTTCCTGGGTCAAGTTTTCAGGATATCAACTCCACCTTTTGTTTCCTTGTAAATTTCTTGAACATGCTGTATGTGTAGAGTAATGATGCGCTCATGTGCCATCTGAGTTTCAGGAGCCCTGACTTGTGATAATTTAACTTTCCCACTTCATTACATTCAAATGAATTTCCAGTTGGAATTTTCTGAGAAACGTGAAATGGCTGTAGATTTGTTGGTTTGTCTGCAAAACAATGATAAGCAGTACTTTATTTTTTTTTTTTGGTGAATGTACACCACAAACTAAATATTAAATGTATGTCACTTTGCTACAAATGCAGTTTGATGAAATTTCATTTCTGACTGTGCTATCCCTTTTAAGATGAGTTGAAATTTAAGTAATCAACTTTGCACCATCATTTTGTAATGCATGTGGTAAGAAATAGCATTGCATTTGTCATTCCAACAGATGGCACATCACAAGAATTTATAGTAATAAAATGCATTGCTATTATAAATGGTTGTGATGTGCCATCTGTTGGAATGACAAATGCAGTGCATATGTCTGAGTTATATGCCATTTGGGTGTCTGCTCTGCTCCTTTTTTAATTGTCATTATTGGAATACAATGAAGGGAGCAAACTATAAAAAAACAGGCGTATTAATAAAACAACAATGGAGAGTTAAGCATTTAAAGCTATAGCAAAATTAGAAATATTTCTTAATGTCTTATAAATGTAAAAACATACTGCTCTGCTTATTTTGAATTCAGAATAAGAGAAGACAAAAAAAGACCTCATTAAATGAGATAGATATGAGAGGTGCTATATAATAGATAAATAGAACTTTATTTGTCCTCAGGGGTTAAATAAATGAATAAATAAATAAGTAGATAAGTAACTAAGGAAGTAAATACATAAATATAAAAACACACTTTGGTCTGAACACACACCAGAATGACTATAAAGCAAGAAAGGTAAAAAAAAAAAACATTCTGACTTGGCTGTCACAGTGAGGCACTATGCAGACACTTATCACTGATTGTGAATTTGGATGGAACAGAAACCTGAAGCTACATAGGGTCACCAGGAAACCACTGCTTTTAAATATTAAAAAAAAAATGCAACAAACTATCAATCAGTCCTTCAAGCTAATTTATAAAGTCGGTAGCTAAAACGCCCCAATACAGGGTGGCCCATATTTATGTATATGATTGAAAAGGCGTTATTGTCAGGAAACCTCCAATGTTATTATCAAGTAACACAATGGAACATTAACATTAACATTTTCATCCCATTTTCCATGGCGTGGTCCACCAATGCGCCATCCAGTTCGATACATGCCTGAAGACGAAGAGCAACGTTGTCACAGGCGGCTTGGCACATCTGTACTGGTGTCCTCTTATATTCTTCTGTGATAGCTGCACGTAGATCAGCCACATTGTGGTTGCGATGCTGATACACCTTGTCTTTTAGGTAACCACACAGGAAAAAGTCTGGTGGGGTCAAATCGGGAGACCGAGCTGGCCATTCCACAGGCCCGCATCAGCCTATCCAGCGTTGCAGGAATGTTTTGTTCAACCTCTGTCGCACTGGTATGGTGTAGTGTGGTGGTGCCTAATCTTGCTGCCTTCACAGATCATCAATTTCTGGTCTTCGTTACTCCCATTCTCAGGCTACATAGTGATGCCATTTTCAATACTTTTCGCGCAGTTGTTTAAATACTGCACCCTGTGAAACGTCATATACATAAATGTAGGCCACCCTGTATATCAGGGGCAGGCAGTGCCTGTCCTGGAGGGCTGCAGTGGCTGCTATTGCTTAATTAGAAACCAATCCTTGCCAATCTCAGACCTTATTTAACTCTTTGAGAGCTGAATATTTTTTTCCAAAAAACAATGGTTTCACTCAGATATCAGTATAAAATGTCTGTTGCTGCATGCTGTGGTTGCCAGTTTGCCAAGAATGTGCGGCAGGCTTGCTGCCAGGCCATCTTCGTGTTGGTGGGACAGCAGCATCGGTCACGGTCGCAGTGCATTACAGTCTGGTTTCTACCTCTTATCATTGTTAAGTGTCAATCCACCCTAGCGAACATTTGTCAGTACCACGACTAGCTGGGGACCAGTCAGCTGAAGCTGGAACCTCACATTCGTTTTCGATCACTTGTATCAAAAACTGAGTCCGACAAGTCATAGTCCAGTTCAGAAATAACATACAAGACGCCCTCCACGGAGTATATTACTTTACGCATTTGCTTTGATCTCTCCCCAGATGTCAGGGCCATTTTTGCCGTTGTGTGCACCTTGCTACTCATGATAGTGCAGTGAATCTCGGTCAAACCAATGGATCTTACTTTCCTTCTAGCAACGAGAGTCCAACTAAAACGTAACGGTTGGTTTTGTCACAGTTTACAGTCGATTATCATCAACTCCTCCTTTTGACAAAAATCGACATCAGCCCTGAAAGAGTTAATTTTATGCCTCATTGGGAGTTGGCCTCGTCCATTATGGGAGATGGACATCTGAAGCAGAACTCTGTTAGCAGCGGTGTTATTTTTTTCTCTCTTTTTTTTTTTTCTCATCCCGAGGTATCCTGTATTTACCCAGCCCAAGGAGGTTCTGTTACAGTATATGCAAGCATATTTAAACATGAGCAGCAAGAAAGGGGCTCTGAAAGAAACTGAAAAGAAATCTAAAGCTACATTAAAGCCTAGACAGGAGAAAGCACAGATTGCCCAGGGCCACTGTATCATCTCCAGCCAGGAGCGAATGTGTAAGTGACTCAGGTCACAATAACTCGATGATTCCAGAAAATGCATTTAAAATGAAAATGGCCTTGCCTTCCACATTCTCATCCACTCCTCATGAGCCGGGAGCATCGGCTTTAAAAGGGCTTGCCAATTCACCCACGGAGCACGAAGTCCGAAATGATCTGTCCGAACTGAAGGTAATGATAGCTGCAATGGCCATGGCCACCGTTCAAGAAAGATATAAGGAATAAAATAAATGGTATACGCAAGACGAACGACAAGCTGCGGCAGAATATTAAAGACCTG
The DNA here is from genome assembly GCA_026402145.1 of Polypterus bichir lapradei. Lineage (NCBI taxonomy): Eukaryota > Metazoa > Chordata > Cladistia > Polypteriformes > Polypteridae > Polypterus > Polypterus bichir. The sequence continues at coordinate 16,662,489 of JANRMT010027041.1, read as the reverse complement.
GAGAAACCTGTAAATAATCGCTTTGAGGCAGCCTTTAAAGGTATGCTAGAAATTTATTGAGGAAGAAATTCAGGAAAATGCGTCTTAAGTTTGAGAATAAACTCAGAGCACTCGGTGCTTAGTTGGAAGACGTTAAGTAAATAAAGTAAGATAAATAACATTCGATCTGGCTTTTATGTAATTAACATATAAATGTTAATGTTTTGGGCACATGCACCATCCAGATCTAAACACTAGAGTGGAGAGTCTATAGCTGCAGGTGGAAGCTGTCGTTGCTGTACTTTGATTATATGAGCCAGATTGAATGTTATTTACTAATTTACCTTAATTTATTTACTTCCTACAGCGTAAAGTCACAAGTAGACTGCAGAGCTTCCTGAGTTTGATTGACATGGGCATGCTCAAAAAATACATGTGTAATGCCACGAAAAGTGCCTGCTGACACTTTTGTATCAAGCAATGGTACGAGAATGCAGTTAGACTTTTTTTTTGAGCACATACACCATCCATCCATCCATTTTCCAACCCACTGAATCCAAACACAGGGTCATGGGGGTCTGCTGGAGCCAATCCCAGCCAACTCAGGGCACAAGGCAGGAACCAATCCCGGGCAGGGTGCAAGCCCACCGCAGGACACACACAAACACTCCCACACACCAAGCACACACTAGGGCCAATATAGAATTGCCAATCCACCTCACCTGCATGTCTTTGGACTGTGGGAGGAAACCGGAGCGCCCGGAGGAAACCCACGCAGACACGTGGAGAACATGCAAACTCCACGCAGGGAGGACCCGGGAAGCGAACCTGGGTCTTCTAACTGCGAGGCAACAGCGGTACCACTGCGCCACTATGCTGCCCGCACATACACCGTCCAGATCTAAACACTAGCATGGAGAGTCGCTTGCGTACTGAAGAGTCTATAGCTGCAGGTGGAAGCTGTCATTGCTGTACTTTATATATAAGAGCCAGATCGAATGTTATTTACTTATTTACCTTTATTTATTTACTTGCTTCCTACAGTGTAAAGTCACAAGTAGACCGCAGAGCTTCCCGTGTACATATACAAAGTACAGCGATTGCCAAAAGTGCGACGTGCATTCTTGCTTCGATATAGAACTGTCGTCATGATCTGAGTTTACCTCAGTTATAGCACGTCTTTATGTGAAAACAGTAGTGTCAGATGGGGGGGGCGGGGGGGTGGGATCATGAACATGACTAAGAGAATAAAACTGAATAAAAAGAAAATAAAGCTAAGTATCATAAATTTACACCGGCTGTTACAGACTGGAATCAAATGTATGTTTTTATTCTGAGATAGTAAAAATAAGAGAATCTCACTTCTCAAAACGGAGTTGTCTGGGGTTGAACCCGTGAAGTTTTGATTACCAGTCAACAGATACTGTTGAGCCACCGAAGTGGTCGTAGCAAAAACGTGTCAATGTCGCCCCCTAACCTGGGTTCTTTTTCTGCAGTTTAGTCTTGAATAGAAGCGCACTTGTTCTGTTATATTTGTACCTTTTGTGAAAGTGTTTATTTGATATTTGGACTTCAGGCTTCACACATTATACACTTCATGTCTACATTTTGTCAATTATTACTAAAACATTAAAAACATTTCTGTTTTAACAATGTGTTTACATAAACATGAAATGCTTGTGTTTCAAATAACGATATAGTATTTATAAAAGGTGTAGTTTTGCTTGAGTTCTCACTCTATAAAACTGTAAGCAACTGACACGGAGGTAAACAGACTTGAGCTGAGAAAACTCTGTGGCGGTGGGGGGATGTGATAGTAGGCTGCTTGCTGCTTATCGACACATTTACGGGACAAAAGACGTTGATGGAGAGGTGCGAAGCAATTTAAGGTGGGAAGGATCTATGAGGTTTTTCGTAGTCTCTGATAATTCTAGTGTTAAAGGTTGTCAGGGTTCATTCTAGAAAGCTCTACATGTATATCTTTTACCATATATTCTAAATCTAATAAGTCAGAAAATATACATTATCCTATTTGGCACTCTTGCAGAGTGTGTCATCCGGCCACAGTGGCGTATGATTATATGAGAGATATTCTGAGAGACTCATTTCCACTTTAGGTGGGAAGTCCCAGGTATCCACCCAAGCCGCAAAACGAGCAACGCGCTAAAAATAAAGTTAATAATTATTGCCTTTGTTTTTTGGAAAATTTAGCACACAGTCTTGCTGCTGGAGGTGTATGCCAACTGTGCAGAGTCTTTTCTTGCTGGCTTTCCATAATCACGTCAGGATGCGTGGAGTCTCTAGCAGGGAGATCTTTTTGTGGCTGCCATGTGTAGGTTGCGGACAAACTTCTTTTTAATGCTCTTTACCCACTTGTGGTGTTTGAGCACAACTTTCCTCCACTTTATGGTAATTCCCATATTACAAGCCTCCGTTGTAGGCTTTGTAAATGTCATTTATGCAATTCCTGTGAAAGGCGAATGGCCTCAAATGATCTCCTGTGGGCTCACTTGTGTTTCTGTGTCCAACAAGTTGACCCGCTTGTAAAGAGAAATGAATCTTCTACCCTTCTCAGCCTATCCTTTCTTTGCAGTGAGTGCCATCACACATCACAAAGCATACAGCAGAACAAGATGAAAGTGTTGGTTAGCCATTATTAGCCCTCATGTTTCTGTTACAGCATTTGCTAGCGCTAGCTCACCCATAAATAGATAGACCAGAATCTTTCGGGGGTTGAGTTGGTATTGCTCATTTAGGTATCAGGAGTGGTGGTGGTAATCCGTTGGTTATCTTGTAATGATTCATACGTGTAACTGCATTTCCTTTTCATCTTTTTCATCTCGGCTTTATTGCCAGCATTAGAATGCACACCCATGATCTTTCATCTGAGTTAACAGTGCTAGCACAAACTACAACTGGACAATAATAGGATGGATTTCTACATCTCACCTCTCTAGTCACATAGGTTGCAGGTCACAAACTGGAGATCAAACCCAGTCACAAATATTGTAAAAGAGCTGGGCTGTGATTTATAGAAGCAGAATTTATAAATACTCTTCCTTTGGTTGAGGTGCTGGGCTTTCTTATATTTATCACTTTAATTAAACTTTGATAAGTACAGAAATGCCAAGGCTAACTGTTTGGCTAGCATGCACTTTATCATAGGTGTCAGTCAGCCATTGTCTAACACGATAAGTCCTGAACAGGGTCATGGTGGTTTGCTGGAGACTATCTCAGCTAGCATAGGGCACAAGGCAGACACAAACGCTGGACAGGGTGCCAGTCCATCACACGCACACAGTAGAGCCAAATTAGAATTGACAATGCAACTAACCAGCATGTCTTTGGACTGTGGAAGGAAACCAGAGCACCCAGAGAAACCCATGCAGGCACCGGGAGAACATGCAAACTCCATGCAGGGAGGACCCGGGACGCGAATGCTGGCCTCCTTACTGTGAGGTGGCAGCGGTGCTACCACTGCACTACCATGCTGTCCTGTCATATGTGAGATTCACAATCATGGGACATCTGATTGGTCACTTCTTGTGTCCATAATGAATGGAATGGCAGTGATTAGTGATTAAATTTAGTAAAATTTGCCTCCTGCACACTTCGTTCACCAACACCCGGGCGGGCGCTACATGCTAGCCACTGTGTGGATCTGCTGCTTGTGTACGGGGATGCGGATGTACAGATTAAACAGACTTTTATTTTCATGGGAATTATTACATATGCATAATAGAACTAACTACTGTACATTACAGCGAGTAATTAATTATATTAAAAAATAGGAAAACGTAATAATTTAAAAGTAAATTATGTTTTATGTTGCATTAGAGGTATTCGTTGCGTAATAACGATTTTGTTCTGTTTGGCTTTGAAATTAACAAGCAGATACTTTTTAAACTTACGGTTTTACTGTAAAACATCAGTAAAAACAATTTTTTGATATTTTTCGCCAATATCTCAATGAATTTTGATTCTGTGTTTGGGCTTTCATCGTAACGATGCAACGTATAACTGCCTGTGATTGAATTTTGTTTCTTTTGCTCTAATAAATAAAACGACTTTTTCAAATGTTTGTCTCTGAGACTTATTTAATGTCTTTGTAAAAGCTATTCTAACGGGAAACTAATGTTTTAATACGAATGGCATATCAAGATCTCCTTTGGTGTCTGTTATGTCCTGAAGATGTACTACATTACCTTTCTTGGATACATCCTTCTTTCTACATTAATTCAGCCAGTGGAAGACCGGACGGTGTTAAGAGTTGTACATATTCTTCGGGATATTGAAAGTTGCTGTTTTCATCTTCCGTACCATCACCACCACCAGCTGTTTCAGCATTGTCTATTGACGCATTTAACCAGTTTGCAGTGTTACGGATAGACAATTTTGGCTTTAATTCATTTGATTTCTCGGTGCTAGGATTGCCTTTGTACTCATTTCTTCTACTGATAACCCTTTGGGATGAAATTCTTCAATACGATTTGGACATAATAAGTCTTCTTTTATTAGGAACTTAAAGTGAGGAAAACGTTAAAATTTATAAGAGCTGAGGGAGCAGGAACTGTGTCTGACAAAAGCATTTATACCAATGAGAGGTGAGAGGACCGTGGGCGTGGGCCATTAACATGAAATGGTTGAGAGGAGGACAGGACTTAAAAAAAATTTCATGGCTAAAGTCTCGTCTCACGGGACTTGAGAAAACCTCTTAAAAAAAGTCTTGTCTCGTCTCAGGATTTTTTTTTTATATAATTGAGAGACTAATACCAGTCTCTGTGCAGCAGTGGGCAGCTTAACATGTCAGTTAGGTATTTGAATGAGAAATTAGTTACATCTGGGAAAAAAAGGCAAAAGAATTTTTTGAATTTTATATACATTAAAATATACGTATAAATCTCTTTTTTTCAGAACCTTGCAGATTGGCCACTTGTCCCTTCTTAAATTGGGCTTTGTCTGCATCTACCATTACGGAGTATTGACAACAAGCTGAACAAGTGATACTGACATTTGACATCTCCATGTTAGACTTTTTGTTGTATTCCAATTACTTGCTTGTTGAACCTTCAGCTTGTAAAGCCATCATCCCTGTGTTATCGTGAAATTTGTGAGACCTCCCAGTAACGTTTATTGGGTTCATCAGCTCTCAATGTTGATGATTAACATGTGTATGCACACACACACAGATATACATACACATAGTGATCATATGCAGACAAAGTCTTGAGTGGTGCCAACTGCCAGTCAGCATCAGTACTGCATCATTGGGCAACTTCAGTTGTAGTGAGGGCTGCTTGGTGAAACAAGATGAGGGTACTAGTTTTAAAAATGATCCATAAGAAGCCAGCAGGATTGCAAACAGTTTGAACACTTCACTGCACAATTGTATTAAAATTAGGCCCATCTAATTACAGTCTGGATTTCTTGCTGTGCCCCGCTTGTTCGTGTAATTCCCCCTGGGTTGGAAAACGTCTTCGTCCAAGGAGCGCTCACAACTTCAAAAATTTTCACGGTAGGATAAAACTTTATATGACTTTCAGGAAGCTGTACTCCTGTGAAACTGAACTGTGTCACGAGTGTTATCATTTTGTGCTAAATGTTGGGTTTTGTTTGTATCTGTAATTAAAACATTTTTGTCATTTACTACCATAAATGCAAACACAAATTTATTACAATAGGTTACATCTTGTAAAAAATTGCAGTTGTCTTAAATAAAAATGCTGAACTACAACACTCATTTTTGTCTTTGCAGCCAGCCTCACACACGTGAATTGCTTACACAGTGATAATTTCTTTTGTGTTTCTCTCAACTTTTTGCAACTTATTTTGGGCTGTAAACTGTGAATATATAGTAATTATGGGCCCAAAGCGTGTTTGCAAATTGCAGATAGGTCCTGCACCCCTAACCCCAGCGAAACGCAAGGGATAACTATATTTGAATATTCACATATTTTTAATAAAGAGTATCCTGACCCTAACCTTTGTATAATTTGACAACTCTACTCAGTTGTAAAGTAAAGCCTACAGACAGCATGTAGATGTGTTCAAAATTAGAAAGGGCATTGGCACTCATTTCATGTTTTAGTTGTTGTAGCTTGTGCAAAAAGCAGATTGTGTGAATCTTCCTGCTGGAGCTATGGCATGGTGCCTACGCCCGCCTCTTTCTTCATTGATCACTGGGACCTTCACAGCTCTACAGTTGACCTGCCTCGCTCTTGGGAAGTTGAGCCTAGCATTCAGTGCCAGTCTGATCCTTTGGCCAGTTCCCAGCACCAGTTTACTCTGGAGACGCTAAGCTGCTGATAGGCTGGACTGGAAACCCACTTGGGCCAGTCGCCAACCCCCCACTATATACCTCTAATCGCCGGATGCCGGAATAGTAAAGCAGAACAGCAGGGTTTCCTCTTTCCCCTCAGGAAGAGGCCGATCCTGGCAGCGGACGTCTTAAACGCGTGCCAAGTGCCTTCAGTGCTTCCGTCTGCTAGTGGCTCTGATGTCAACCACTGGTGACGGCCAGCAGCCCTTGCCGTTTTTTTTTTTTTTTTTCCCCCTCCCACTTTTTCTTTAGATACCCGACAACTCAGCAGTTTTATATCATTATTTTTAAATGTAGAAAGTTGTATTTTGAGAATTTAGGAAGTGTACAAGTCGATATTGGTGTCGGTTCTTCTTTTTCTTTTTTGTAATTCTTGCTGGCCTGTCTTCCTTAAAAATTGTTGTCCAGCATATTTTTGACTGCACTAGGTTTTTTTTTTTTTTTTTTTTTTTTTTTTTGGGTGTCTCTCAGTAATGAACAGAGTAATTTTAAAACGTTTTTTGCTGATATGCCACTCTTGGATGGCAGTGGTGGCACTGAAGTCTCTCTGCTGGGCTTTTAGGCCCTTTTCTGATTGATTTGCGACCTCAGCAAGATGATAATGTGGTTGGGATGTTGCTTCTTTTAATCATGGTTTAGTTACTGAATTTGTCTCTTTTCTTGGCCTTTTACATGAATATATTCTTAAACCCACTTAATTCACTTCAGGGTTGTGATAGGCTGTCCTGGATATGATGCCAGTCCATCACAAGATCCGGTTAAACACACTATTGGCACTTGGTACCACTGCACTACTTTGAGTAGTGAGAAAAGCGCTATATAAATGCAAAGAATTATTATTATTATTTTTATTACTGTCAAGTTGTTTGCCTGCCTATGAAAAAGTCATCTCATATAAATTAGTATTGGATTTATTGGGTAGAAGGATCCTTTCGTCTGATTGGCCTGGCTGCCCCAGCACTGAGTGAGCTGCAGAATGGCCAGTGGGGGAGGCGGCTTGTTGCCAGAAGTCTCCAGGACTCTGACTGTGTCTGGCCTGTCTGACTCCTTTTCTACAGTCTGGCTTTGGTTCTACAATTAGCTGATGGACAGTTTTTAATTAATTTTAATTAGTTTCTACTTTGTTTTTGATGTATTTGAACAAATTTCTGTACTTGCTCTTCTTGTCAAAAGTTTTGGAACAACTCAAGTATTTTCAATTCTTCATATTTAATCAGTTGAAATGCAATGTAAACTGTCAGAAGTTTAAAATTAAAGTTTAGGTTTGTAAAAAAACTGAACAAAAAAATGAAATTTCAGAATATTACAAATGACCTTCTTCAGGGATCAACTAATAGGATACAACTTACAGATATCCTGCAGCAATTAAACTAAATGAAGTCTTCCAAGTTGAAGCAAAAAATTTCCACAGGTGTCCCAACTTCTGTTGATTACTTAAAAACCCTCTATTGACTGTCTTAACTCTTTCAAGGCGGATGTCAACCTTTATCGAAATTCAGAGGTAGAGGAAGATAATTAGCCGTAAACGGCAACAAAACTCGCCTTTACATTTTAACTCATCTCTCTTTGCTATAAGGAAAGTTAGCTTTGTTGATTTGACCTGCGCATTCGTGAGTAGCGAAGAGCAAACAACCTGTAAAATGTCATCGACATCGACATCTGGTGAAAGATCAAGGCGAATGTACAAAGCAAAATACTCCGTGGATAGGATTTTGTGTGTTATTGCTGCATCAGACTCTGATTTGTCGGATTTCGTTTTTAATGCAAGTGATCTGGAGAAAGTGAGGTACCAGCTTCAGCTGATCGTGGTGCTGAACACGCTTATGTAGCTGATGCCCTTACGGCAACGTTCGCCTGGGAGGACCACCACTTACAATAACACTGCCACGCGGAGATAGGCCAGACAGCCAACCCTCCATGCATTCCTTTCAACCTTTGAGCTGCCCCTACACAACCACCGGAGACACTGAACAGGCGTCGACAGCAGCCACAGCAACAGGCGTTTTACGTTGATTTACATGGGAAAGCTTCGCTTTGTGTGCTTTTCAGAAAACAGAGTTGCCTACAAAACATATTCAGCCCTCAAAGAGTTAAAGCAGAGTTGAAACAGACTGTGTTAGTTACTACTCCCTCTGAAGTACTACTTGGCCAATAATTCAGTGATTAATGGCAAGAAATTTGAAGAAAAACTGGGGGTGCAGTGTTCCTCAGTAGCTGCCTTCCCCCATCTTTCCAATCTTTGGGCTTCCCGGCTGGGTTGAGCTGCTGGCCGTCCATCACTATATATAAAATGTGTATGTGTGTAGTGATTTCTGCTTTCAGTCATTTGTAATGAGATAATTCCTCTGATCTTACACCAGCTTACTCCCTGATGCACGCACTATGCACTGCTTCCCTCTTGATTGCATAAAATGTGTTTTGAAACAACAAGTGGGGATCTCCACCCAAATCTCCCTGACTTGAGTAGGCTGAATCCAGTGGTTTCATGAAGTTTCCAGCATGTCTAACCCCATTTCCCCGCCATCTACTCTACCGAGAGTTCAGGCTCAATTGAAAACTGACTTTTACTTCCACTACAAAAATCCCAAATTGTTAGTACTGTACCATTTTTTAAAAATGAGTTTTTGTTGGTACTTTTTCAGTATTGGTAAACCTCACAACCCTAATATATTGCAGTGTGTGTGTTCAGTCATAAAATAGACATGCAGCATGTTACATTAAATTGTCCATGCATTCGTTTATATCAAGATGACATATATATTAGTCAGATTCATATGTTCCTTTTCCATTAGATGAAAAGAAATAAGAGTATAAAGATATTAAAGTAAATTGAATATTTTAAGTGATGAAACAGTGTGGTACAGTTCAGGCATCCCCACATTTAAGAAAGTATCGTCTTTCTGGCAGAGCATATCGCACCTTCATGTAAGCCATTAACACACAAGGGTTGAAGTCCAAAGATCAAATGGCCTTTAACTAATCCACATGCCCAGAAAGTGAGATATTCTATAGGTGTGAAGCAACTTTATTTAACTAACATGCCCCCAGTACCCTTTATGAACTGCAGTGCTCTCGTTTGAGATGAAGAAATGTGTACGTGTTTTGTTTTACTAAGCGGCACAGTTCTGCTAGATCATGCATACACACATTTCATTTTAAGCTGAAGATATTCCAGTGCAGTGTACTGTATTCCCTTTGACTGCGTTTTAACACAACTTTAAAATCAGCTGCCTTTCACATTTAATGCTAAGGACAGATGCAGGCTTCAGGTGATACTTGAGGACAGACAGCTCCAATTTCCCTGGGAGAGTCCTATGCATTTTCCCCACTTTTGTGTTTTTAGTGTTCATTCCCTTTTTCGGCAAGAAGCTTGAGCTTTGCATTTGTTGAGAGATGAGGGTGTCACTGTTTAAATTCAGGCTTACCTTGTGTCAGAAATTGAACCACAAACAAACTGATAAATGAAGTGGGAAATTCACCCACTCAGAAATTCAAAACTAGAATGCTGATGGGGAATGTGGTAGAAAGAGTCTCCTGGCTGGAGGAGATTTAGCTCTCTGTGTTTGTGATTGGTCAGGTGCCACCAAAAGATTGGCTACATGCAGGCTACTAGCCAAGGCCTTGGTGTCAGACTGCACAGCACAAGTGCTGCACCCTTGAGAACATTAAGGGCTCTTTGTATAATTTACAATGGGCATTGTATGATTGCTCAGGTGACCACAGTAGGCAGACATTTGAACTGGCAGCACATAGCATAGGCTGAATGGGTGTTGGATTGTGAAGCACAAGTTCCAGTTCCCATATTTGGGGTTGTGGTAGCGGTTGATTATAGCAACCAAAGAAGAGTTTGAGCTTTCTTTTTAATATATACGTAGTGTATTTTCAGTTGGGTGCGGAGCATTTCCTACTGTTAAAATAAAGTGGTAGGGCCCTTTAGGTGTCTAAGGAAAGGGTTCGTAAAGTAGTAATATTATTCTCCTATGTACAGAGTACAGTTAAAGTCCAACCAACATGCAACAAGTGGCCACTCTTCAGCATCATAATAAAGAAGAATGTATTAAAATATTAAACTTCCGCTTTGCTTAACAGAAAGCCCAAACCAGCTTGACTGAAGTAATCCTTGCACCTGGTTGCATTATAGTTGGTCATCTAACTGTATAGATTTTCGGTCGTACAATGTGTTTTACTTAAAACCTCCTAAAATGCATTATCCTGTGATCTGTCCTTTGATCGACCTGTATGTCCAGCTGACCGATGACTCTTTAGATTTTATAAATTTGTATCTCCCACGGTCATTACCGAGCTGCATATAAAATAAAGCTAAAAGTGCAATGCATTTTCTTACTACATGCTAGAGTTGGTTCTGTTCTGAAAATGAATTGATACCAGTTTTCGGAATTCAGTACCGGTGCCAAAACGGATCACAGGCAAAAAAAAATAAAAACTCCTTTATAGCTGCTTCATTTCCACTGGCCGCAAACACGAGTGCCTCCCTGCTATGCTTCACTACACAAATCGTTAACACTTGGTGGTCTGGCACGTTACTAGAAGTATACACCTTTGAAGACCAATATATGTAGTATGTATATTTAATTTAACAATCAAAGCACTGGGACCCCTTTTGGAGTTCCAATCAGGCTAATAAATGACCAGACGTTAGATGCTTTCTACCATTTACTTCCAGTATTGAAATTAAAGGAATGCTGATACCATACTGGGCGTGGAACAGTGGCACAGTGGTAGGACTGCTGCTTTGTAGAAAGGAGACCAGGTTTTATGTACCAGGGCCTACCTGCGTGGAGTTTGCATGTTCTCCTCTTATGTATGTGGGTTTCCTTTGGGTGCTCTGGTTTCCTCCCACGATCGAAAACAACAAGATTTATTTATTTAGCACATTTTCATACAAATAATATAGCTCAAAGTAGTGCTGGGAGGTATACCGGTTCATACCGAAAACCGTTTATTATTTTTGTTATGACATGGATTTTTCTTATACTGCAATACCGGTTTAAATAGCCTAAACAGCGTTCAGAATGTGGCGCAGCGGGAAACTGTTTAAGGGGGGATCTTTTTCACTGCTACACCGCTAAACACGCATGCAATGGAGTACATGCGTTAGTGGAGGTATTGAGCAGTGAAAATGGACAGAGAGCATTCAGAAACTGAAGCTGTAGCAGACGATAAAGTTGAACATGATGACACAGAAGAACTTTTGCCGAATAAAGGAGCTGTGTCTGTTGTCTGGAGATACTTTGGTTTTAAAAGGTCGGATGTGGACCAAACAACTATTTACTGCAAATGTTGTCGAGCTAAAGTTGTCAACACAAGCAATTTGCTGCACCGCCTCAGCCGCAAACATACTTTGGAGTACCAGAAATGTATGGAACTAAGATTGGCACCCTCAAAGTCCTCAGGTAAAACTAAAAAAGCTACAGGACACTCGAGTCAGACGTCACTTGTAGACGTGTTTGCTAGAGGTGCTGCCTACAACAAAAAGAGCAAGTGGTGGATTGAGATAACCAACGCCGTTACAATCCAGATGGCTAACGTGTCAGTGGACAGAGATTGTTAACATTAAGCAGAAAGTGTAGTTGGTTTACAAAACATATTTACTATTTATTTCTTTTCTAACACATGTTCAGTGCAATACGACTTTTGACAAGCACCTCTGGATATTTTACTAAGTCTAAATGCCTCTTTGGATGGTTGAAAATATGTTGTCAAAATTATAGTTTAAGTTGTTTGCAAAATTTGTTCAATAAAAAGGTTCTATATTTTGACTGCAACTGTCATGCAATGTGATTCCTTCTCTTCATTAGTGCCACCCCCTTGAAAACTATCACTTTATGGAGCCATGCAAACAATTCTCATGACACTGGAATAGGTTATTCTTAGCCAGTCTACTGCAGTAATTGCAGTGGAAAATGTGGTTAACATCCACTCATGCATGGGGAAAAAAATACCATTGAATACCGTGAAACCGGGATAATTTTGAAAAATACTGTGATATAGAATTTTGGTCATGCCGCCCAGCACTAGCTCAAAGTGCTTTACATGATAAAGAAAGAGAACAAAAAGACTAAGAATAAGGGAACACTAATTAACATAGAATAAAAGTAAGGTCCGATGGCCAGGGAGGACTGAGAAACAAAAAAAAAAAAACTCCAGACGGCTGGAGAAAAAAATCAAATCTGCAGGGGTTCCTAGGCCACAAGACCACCCAGCCTAATGGAAAAGACAGGTTAGGTGGATTGGTGACAATAAATTGGCTCAAGTGTATGTGTGTTTGACCTGCAGATGGACTGGTGGCCCTGTCCAGGGTTTGTTCCTACCTTGTGCCCTATGCTATTAGCTCCAGCACCACACCCCAAACCCCATCCACCCCCATGACCCTGTTCAGGCCTAAGCGGGTTAGAAAATGACTGACACCGTGTTGTGTTAAAAATTGGATTTTTCTGTACTTTTCAGTACCAGTATGCCGCAAAACCAGCCCTGCTCCATGCATTATAAAATACATTCCAGTTGATGGCACATCACAAACGTTAAGTTGATATGCCCAAAAGGTCAGAAACATTGGCACTTAATATGCCCAAAAAAATGTAACTGTTGAATTTGCAGTCCCCTCTGAAAGTATTTGAACAGCAAGGCCAATTTATTTGTTCTTCCATTATACTGAATATATTTTAAGTTTGAAATAAAAAGACGAGTATTTGACTAGAGTTCAGAATTTTAGCTTTTATCTCTTGGCATTGATATCTAGATGTGTTAAGCAATATAGACAATGGCTAATTTTATAAAGGGTGGCGCACAAAAAACCAAACCGTCTCCGAACGGCTGGCTCGAGTTATTATACAAGCGGGTGTTGTCGCAATTGCGACGCCTCATTGTTGCGACTGGGTCAGCAGCCCCAACTGTGCATTAGTAAGGAAGCTGTGAGCCAGTAGGTACAGACGTGTGTGAAAGAGAGCCGGAAGATGTATTCTTTGCAACAGAGGATTGGAATAGTTGGAGGTGTATGTGTCTACCAATTCTTTTAAGGATACGTGGGACATTTTCGCACAGAAGTTTCCTGGCATTAACCTACCAGCAAAGAGCAGTATTCATGAGTTGGTGAAGAAGTGGCATAAGACTGGATCAGTTGCAAACTGCAAAAAGAATCGGGCCCTGTTGCTCGTTTCATGTACGGGCTAAGAAACGTATGTCAACTTTGGAGTCGGAGATGGTTTGGTTTTTCGTGTGTCACTCTGTATTAGACCACACAATTTTTTTTAGGTGATCAAAAGTAACGGATCATGTGACTGATGAGTGTTTCTTGCTACCCAAGTGTGCCCTGTTAAATTGATTGTTTAAATAATGAACCTCACTGAATTTGAACTCTCGGTTTTCACCTGTAAAGACTGTGTGTTTAATTGCAAAGGATAAGCTAACATGAAGATCGGGGAGCTGCCTATGAGAGGAAAGTAAGCAATACTAAGTTGAGAAAAGAGGGAAAACGAATCTGAGACATTCTACAAACAATAGGCATAGTTGGTACAAATATCTGGAATGTTTTGAACAAGAAAGAACCCATTGAGAAGTGTATAGAGCATTAGACATTGAGCAGGTCGGCCCAGGAGAACAACAGCTGAGGACAGCAACACTGTGAGAGCTGTAAAGAAAAACCTTAAAACAGCACCAAAATACTCGCCATGGCAGGGTGGTGCTATCACAATCCACTATTTAAAGAGGGCTTTGAGAGTAGAGATATAGAGGCCACACCACAAGATGCAAACCACTTATCAGTAGTAAGAATCGGAAAGTCAGATTGGAATTTGCAAAAATGTACCAAGATGAGCCACAAATGTTAAAGAACAAACCTTCTCTGAAGTGATGAGACATACCCCCTTTCCAAAGTGATGGAAAGGCCAACATGTGGAGGAAGACTGGATCTGCTCATGATCTAAAACATACAAGCTCGACTGACAAGTATGGTGGAGGTAGGGTCATGACTTGGGCTTGCTCCTGGAAGTGGAGCATAAGTCTTTATTGGTGATGTGATGCAACTCATGATGGTAGCAGCAGAATGAATTCAGAAGTCTACAGAAACATTTTTGTCTGCCAATTTACGGAGAAGCCAACCAAGCTAATTGGGAGGGAACATCTTCATTCAGCAGGACAATGATTGCAGACACCCAGCCAACTCAACAAAGGACTTCACAAGGAGCAAAAAGATTTTGGAGTGGCCAAGTCAATCATCAGACCTCAACCCAACTAAGCCTGAAGAGGTAAAAATACCCAAAATGCCAACTGACAAAGCAGAATAGGAGAAGGAACCAACCATTTGGTGATGTTCAGTGAGTCAAAGATTTGATGCAGTTATTGCAAGCAAGGGAAATTCAACCAAAATATTCAGTTACTTTAAGTCTTCCTCTTCCAACACTTTTGCTCACCTAAAAAAAACTGGATTGTCTGCTACTTGTACAAAATGTGCTGTCTTCTTCTTAACACATCTACATGTCAGTACCAAGACGTAAAAGCTGAAATCCTGAACTCTTCTCTTTATATTCATGTTTTGGTCTCAAATTCTAGATGTCCTTGTCAAACATCCTGAGTGAATTGGCCTTGCTGTTCCAATATTACATGCACCCATCAGGCAAGCTGTTGACTCTCATACATTTGTTTTCTGATATCTGTGATTGTTTTGGGTCCACTGGACCTGCTTCTGTCAGAATTTCTTCCAGCGCCAAAGTTCCTTTTGATAATGTAGGAAGTCACCAATACTTTGGCTTTCTTTGCAACTTCTCTAAATTAAAAACACTTTGTGCATTAACTGCTGAACTATGTATTACTGCTTATAATATGCTGCAGTAGAGGTCTGTGCCAGTAATAATGAACTTGATCAAATGTTTTAAAAATGTAAAGAAATAAAGCAACAGGTTTATTATCAACAGTATATTGGGAAAGGATGCTAAGGATAGAGCTGCCAGACAAGTGGAGAAGAGGAAGGCCTAAGACAAGGTTTATGGATGTGGTGAGAGAGGGCATGCAGGTGATGGGGGTGACAGAACAAGATGATGAGGACAGGAAGAGATGGAACAAGAAGAAGTAATGTCAAAAATGTGAAGAAACTGTTAATTACTTTTATTTTGACCAGCAACATGACTAAGAATCTCCATTTGAATGTGAGTCCTAGGAGGACAGCACCAGATAAAGTGCAGGTTTAGAAGCCCATGTGCCACAAATATAACACGTTTCTTTATGGTGTCCACACTTGTTACACACACAACTTTTGGCAGTTGGTGACTGTTTGTACTCAACATACGGCAGAATGTCCATGTAGTGCTGTCCCTGACTTTCTTGACAAATCGGACGCCTTGTGATGAAGAAATGCTTTCGGGGCATTAGTGCCAGAGCCTACAGGTTCTACATCATCCAGTTGAATTGTCACCGTCTCGATCACTGTCATTATCATCAAAATATTAATGTTGCAATCTAGTTTTTGCTCGACAACGTAACTGCAGACTGAGTCTATTTATAAATGCTATTTTCTGCCCAAAAAAATTCTAAGTTTACCCACCAGATGGCAGCACTATAGTGGGTAACTGAGACACGGTAGCAAAGCTCATTAGCAAGCTGGCTACGTCTGTAGTGGCCGTATGCTGACATAGGGGTTATACTGTACATTGTGCCTTGATAGACTAAATGAGATATGACTTAACTCATACCTTGGGTTGCAGTGGTCTGTCTTGTCTTTTTTTGAAAATTACCTTTTCCTTGCCATTATGATAACAGTATACATAATTAGTAATCAACAAAATTTAGGACACCTGTAGGAATTTTTTACACCAACTTTCAAGGCTTTGCTAACTTCCATTATTGCCAAAAAACTGAACGTTGTTGACCCATTGCATAACTTATACATGACCAAAAACAGAGTTGCACTTTTTTTTTTTTTTTTTCTGTCTCCAGGAGTTTAAAGCACTCCTTTACACCATTTCAAATTATTCACTGGACTTGGGGTGCTTAAATTTCTGGAAAAACTTGAAAATTGGAGGTGTTTTCTTAAACTTGTACCTGATAGTGTAGAATTCTGCATGTAAGCATAAAAGTTATTTATCCGTTTAATCACCTGTCTTTTGTGTTTACAGTTGTTCGCACCTGTCCAATATTATTAAAGCCATTATAGTGCAGTGGGCAAGACCTGCCCTTACAGCTAATCTCTACTTAATTACAAACAAACCTGCTGCAGTTAGAGTGCTATCAGATGAAATTCTGAACTTGGGCTTCTTACAAGAATGTGGTGGATAGACTGGGGATATTCTGACTTGGAAGGACTCTGGTGAAAATCCTTTGTACTTGGCCATAATGTACAAGGAACGTCTTCAAGGCCCCATAGTGCAGTGATTTTTAAGCTTTCTGGTGTTGCAACCCACTTTTTTTTCCATGCAAGTGTTTTTGCAGCCCACTTGAAGTGGGGAATCCCCTTTGACAAATCAATTGTCAGATTGGTGTGTGTGTGTGTGTGTGTGTGTGGGGGGGGCGGTGTTAGGCTTTCCTTCTTGGTGATTGTCAGAGGGGTGGTTCCCCATTTGAGAATTTAGCGTGATCATCTTAGCGAAAGATTTGTTGAGTATGATTGGGGTGGTTCCCCATTTGAGAATTTTGTCATGGTCATCAGAGACATCCCCTTGTCAGATTTGGTTAATCGAGCGCAGTTGTTACAGCAGGGGAAAGGAGGTTCCCATTTCAGATTTTTAGCCCGAGTCGGGAGGTTGGGGGGTATAATGTCCTACTAGGTGAGCTGAGCACGGATATCAGAGCAGGGAGGGGCGTGAGTGCGATTGTCATAGTAGCAACCCACTACCATTATAAAACATACCAACTAGAGACCCACCTCCGGTAGTGGTTGAGAAACACCGCACTACTGGTTATAATGCTGGAGTTTATATGACAGAGCTGTGTGTTCTGTCCTGCTACAGAAGTACCCTAGGCTGACAGTGCTCCAGTTTTAAAAATGTCTGTTATTAAGCCCAATCAATTTCACACACTGCCTTATACGGAATTATTTTAGAGACGGCGATTAACCTAAGACACGTTTTTTAAATGGAGAACCTTGTTTTAAAAAAAAAAAAAAAAAAAAAACACAAAGTACAATCAACTATAGACAGCAGAAGTTCAAACCCATAAAACCCAGCACTGCTTTCTGGCAGTTCTGATTACTGTGCCTCCCAGATAAGTGTTTGTTAAATAAATATATGCAAATGATTGCAAGTTCTTTGCTTCATTTAAATATTTCATACTTGAGGCTTTAGAAATGTATGTGCACATGTAAAATGGCTTTAAAGTGAAAGTCCACATTACCAGTATGTTCAAAGAAGTGTGAAAAGTCTTTGTAAAGACTTTCTAAAAGTAAGTAAACTTGTGGGCATTTACCATTCATTAATCCTGGATCACCAGTGAACATGTATGGAATTCCCAGTGTAACCAGTAGGTGATGCCACCAAGCCCCAGACTCAGATACCCTATAAAGTTATGAGTTTAAATAATGGATTTTTAATCCACCATGACATTATACAATGAAATTCTTTCCTCTCCTTCCTCCTGCTGTTGAGTGTTGCTCCCTTCTTTTTGTATTGGACCCGGAATGGCTTCCTGTGACCTGGCATAGCTTGTGGGGAACACTGTTGGGTTGGTTGAGAACCTGGGTAATTCTTCCCCCGACAGCACCCTCTTTCAGCACCCAGGTGCTCTAACAAGGTTGCACTTCCAGACTTCAGTTCCCATAAGCCCTTGCAGATTTCCCAGCTGGGACGCCTCCAGCCTTTCACTTTGACCTAATCTATGGGGCGTGGAACTGCTCCTGGCTTCTCTTTGTCCGTCCTCTGACACCTTCCATCTTAGCAAGAAGTCATGCCATCGTCCAACCGGGATGCCCATCTATCCTCAGTGGCACTCACACGAGTTACCTAATGGTTATGTAGAACTGGCGACCGTAAATCTAATGCATTTGTCATAAATTTATACTTGTGGTCTGGGTTTTTTTTTTTTTTTTGGCTTCCTGCCCCTAAGCTGAAACAAGCGAGTGTTTTCTTAGCAAGCATTAGCAATTTTATCCGCAAGGCAGATAAGCACTGAGGTGTAGATTAACAAGAAGTGATGCATTCTGATTTCTGCCTGTTGGTCAAGCACAGAAAAAGAGAATGAAAACTAAAAACCGAGTAGGTTTATTCTAGTTTCTAATCTTAATGCCGTTTCGGTGGAAACTGCTGAGAATGTCAGAAAAATTTGTAAAAAAATGATCAAGCAAATGCAGAACGAGCACTAGGCAAAATGCTCTTTCAGCCTTTCCTGTTTTGGGTCAGTCAAATCCGTTTGTCTCACATGACTGACAAGAAGAAAGAAAGAGGAAGTTGCAAAAGGGGCTGGTGCGCTTTAACTCCCACGTGGCTCTGCGGGGTGCCATCTGTGTCTGTTGCTGGCTGCTCTCAGCTCAGACTGTGAGGATTCAGGCCACTCCTTGCGCAGCAATAGTCCGATTTGGTTTATTTTTAAAATGAAAATGAGATGTGGCAAAATTAGAGCTTGCTAATTTTGTCTCTGCACGTCTCTCTAACTGTTCTCGATTTATCCCTGAGGCCCCCAAGGACTTATCGCCCCTTGTAGAAGGTAATTAACCTGAGGAATGTAGACATGTTTGTGCTCTTCATCTTCTCACAAAGTGAAAACTCAGAGCTATTTGATTATGCTCAGCTCTCTTACTGCTTGAAGTCTCTAAAGCTTAGTCATCCACTTCATTTTTACGTAGTTGCAGGCTTGAAACCACCTGTCAGATCTATAGACCGGGTTGACAGAAAATGAACAAGAGAAAAGAGGAAAGAAGAAAATAAAAGACTACGCCCTGTTTGGTATTTTGGTGTGTGATAGTGTTTCCTCCTGAAAACTGACCTCTTGTTGAGTGAAGACCAAAGGACTCCTCATCTGCAAGATTCTTTAAATCTGGCTCCCCCTTCTGGTTGAATAGCTCAAGAAGTATATATTTCCCTTTTTCTTCTTCATACTGGTCTTTGATTTTGATATACTTTATTAATCCCTAAGGAGAAACTGTCTTTTAGCATGAACTTTGGGAGTCAGAGTGCAGGGTCATCTGCTGTATAGCACCACTGGAGTATTTTTTTTAAGTTAAGGGCCTAGGCCCAACGAAATTGGATACCTTCTGGCAGTAACGGGATTCGAATTGGCAATCCAGTGCAGATCCTTATCCACAGAGCCACCCCTTGACCCCTAACCTTTGACCTAAAATATGACACTAAACTGGTACACTGACATTCTTTGTTGTGTAAGGTCATGTAGTGCCTTGACAGACCAGAAGGGAGGGTGTGCGAGGCTGATGCATACTTTACAGTTAGAACTGTTGAAGATCTGGATATCAATAAGTGTGTTTACATGCACGTGCGAAACTGGGATACAGTGAGCAACCCGGTTAAAGGATAAGTTCAGTATTTTATAAGTCAAATTTATTTTGTCAATAGCATGGTGTATATGCATTTCTCTCTATTATAATAAAACAATCCTGGAAGGAGACATGACTTTTTCAGAGAGATACTTTCATGTCCCACAAGACGAGACTTTGTGCCAAGAGATTTAACCACGCCTGGGGCCTGAAATAAAAGACAAAGAGTAGACGACAAAGTAGAACGTCATAAAGAATTCAAAAACATTGGCGCGATGCACATGCAGAGCAGGTTAGAGATAATGGAAGTACAAAAATTGAAAGTCTCAAAAAAATTATAGTAAAGATTGCATTAGCGCAAACAAACGGAAATTATTACTCGGTGAAATAATGGAACAGCGAAAAGAGATTGGATATATTGCTTGGATTTAAACTTTAAGTCGGAGACTTGTAGATCATCTGATTTGTTTTGCCATCAGGGAAATGTAGTGTTTCTTCCTAATCAAGAGGCGTATCTGCGAGAATTAAAAGATTTGTTGTTTGATGAAAGTGAAGTCCACATATGTAAGCCGGCAGAGATGCAAAGTGGCTGGCGCATAGTGCTGGCCATGTGGTGGGGGGGGGGCGTTGTTTGGAGAGCGAAGCGAGCAGAGGGCAAAGCCCCCTAGTTCTATATAAAATTAAGCTCTATAGTTAAGCATTTTCTTTACATTTAAAAAATACATAGCCAGTGCTGGTATTTTATAATGAACCCTATGGCTTACAGGACTCCAACAGAACATAAGTAACATAAACATTTACAGAGAACATCACAGTTTTGATAACAGAAAACATGCTTTCCACGTTTCCAATACATTTTTGTAATAATGAAAGGGTTCCGGAACTAATAATTGTATTGCCTATTCCTGGTGATATTTTTCTCGAGTTAAGGATACATTTTGTATTCGTTTGTTTGAGTTCCCACATAAATATGGAAGTGCATTAAAAACAAAACAAACCAAATGGCATGAACATTTTAGTGTGATTTTTGTCTTTGGAGTGGAAACTATGGGGTGGGGGCAGTGAAAGGATATTTCTGAAGAAGACAAGCGCTGAACTATCGCACACTGCTTGTTTCCTAAAATGGCTGACACTCGCTATATTGCCGTTTTTTATCCAAAAATAATTCAAGCTATTTTACATTTTGCACAAGACGCGCATCAATACTCAATAACTATCTTGGCTTGGAAAATGGATGTAATCGTTAACTTTTTGTGTCTTGTATACCATGTTTGTGAAGAAATGGCTTCATAGTGGAAAACACCAAACAGGCAAAGACTTGGTTTCTCTAAAATTGTCATTTAATTGTGATAGTCCCCTTATGGAGTTCTCCTTTGGCAAAATGCTGCATTGTCATAGGCCTACACTTAAAAAAAATTAAATAAATAAAATTTGTATTGTTGTCCGCATCTTGATTTGGCAAAATTTTACACCGGATGCCCTTTCTGATGTAACACTCCTTATTTATCCGGGCTTGGGACTGGCATGAAGAAACAACACACTGGTTTGTGCATCCCCTGTGGATAGGTTTGGAAAGATATGGAAGAAGATGATCTGCTGTGGCAACCCCTAACGAGGAGAAGAAGAAGATGATGATGTCATCAATGAGTACCTTAAATCTGAAAACAAGCATTCAGCCTATGTTTCCCAAGCAGCACGAGGAACGTTACTTTTAAAAGTAAAAAAAATTATAAAAGTAATTTAGTTCAACTACTCATTACTTACAAAAAAAAATAATAAAAATGTTATATAGTTACTTATTGTAAAATTTAATCTGTTGCAAACAGGGTGTTACTTTTCTCTCTTTTGTATTAAGAAATACACATTTGAATGGCCAGCATTTGTTATTACTGTAAATCCTAAACTGTCATGAAACAGCTCAGAAACATCCAAACGTGATAATTTTCTTATGTTTTATAAATCCATTTAATCTTTTCATGTACTGTGAAGCAAGTCACATTCTGCTCCTTTTTACATCCCAGATGATTTGTGGTATGAACACTGGCCACTCTGTCACCCGATGACACTACTTTTAAATATCTATAGTAAATAGCTGTATGAAAACTGAACAGTCACTTTATTCAATCACTTCTCTTACCGGATTGCATGCAGGACCCTCTTTTCTGTTTGGCTGTTTGCACAGAATTGACATACCATCATTATGTGTGCTTCTTGTTGTAAAATTACACCCAGTGCTGCTGAGATAATAATCACTCAGGTTTTTTTTTTTATTTCAAATAAGTTTTGTGTCAGGTTACTCATTACTTTATAATTAATTGAACCAACCATGTGATGCACGTTGTTTTTAACACGTTACCCCCAACACTACTCCCGAGATTGAACTTACTGTTCAGCTCATCAACATAAATTTAGGGAATTCTGAAATAGCCGGGCAGATTTTTTTTTTTTTTTCACCCAGGAGAAGGAATAATGCAATCACCTGAATATTTACGTCAGGAATTTCATCTTTGTGGATGCTTCCAATGTTTTCTATCCATGGCTACTGGAAACATTTGTGAAGCTAGCACATCACAGGCTAACATAATGTAACTGACATACGCAGACTCCAAAATCCTTAACTGTTACCTGGGTAAAGGTTTCCATGGCCAAATTGACATAGCAGCACTTGAATCGGTACGGAAGAGAGCAACCAAGAGCATCCCTTCTGTAAAAGAGTTAGAGAATTAAACTTGTTTAGTGTTGAGCAGAGTAGACTACATGGGGGCCTAATCCAGGCATTGATAAAGTTGACCCAGCAACATTCTTTCAGCTTAAAGGTGAATCATGTACTTGAAGAAATCAGGGGGAAACTGAAGTCAGAAAGCACTTCTTTACGCAAAGAGTTGAGGAACAAACTACCAAGACGTGAAATTAGAGCAGAAACCTTGATAACCTTTCAGAAGTGTTGGGAGGAGATATTGGGACAGCTTAGCTGTTAGCTAAACGAACAAGCTTGATGAACTGAGTGGTCCCTCTTATTCATCAAATTTCTTATGTTTTTTTTATTTATTTACCAGGTTACACATGGAGACGTCTGTGTTGTGTTAGCCTGGTTTCTTAGAGACCAACAACCAGAATAAGGGTGTACATGGCATTTTAGAAACCCGGTTTCTCTGAATAACTGAATTATTAAAGCACATATAAACATACTAAATGTTTGGTTAGGAGACCCTAGTAGGCAAATATTCAGAGAGAAGGCACATAGTTCAAGCAGTTATAGTATCCATGTGGCTGAATCATGGAACAGTAAAGCACAAAGTTTAACACCCGCCAAAAGTGAGAGTACCTGTGGGATGATTTTGACATCGATATTCGTTTCAGTTTTATAGTTTTGAATTGTGCTGTTCACCGAGTACAGGCTTGGTGCCCATATGCAGATTTATAACTAATGTACATTAATTACGGTGACTTTGAGGGGCAACCCCCCAAAAAAATAAATAAATAAAAGAGTGAAATTAACTTTATAAAGTGAAAGCCTAAAAATAATTAATGAGAGCTCTGATCACTAGTGAGTCTGTCTCCTGTATTATGAAGTGGAAGCCATATCTGTTACCCACAATACATTTTTTTTTAAACCCCAATGGTGTTGTCCACATCTTGTTGTTCTCATATTTCATTAAGTAATTAAGCGTAAAGGTCCAGGGTGGGTGTGCTTATAATGTTTCTGTGGTTTCATGTCAATTAGCTCTACCTCGTATTGGATTACTTTTATAAATATTTAATAATCTGCTTAATCTGCGCTGTACTTGTAATATTTCTATTGTACTATTGTATTGTATTGAGGACTGCTTGTGTCCTGTTCTGTGTATTGTTTTGACACCCACTGCACACCCAACCTACCTGGAAAAGGGTCTCCCTTTGAACTGCCTTTCCCAAAGTTTCTTCCATGTTTTCCCTTCTAGGGTTTTTTTTTGGGAGTTTTTCCTTGTCTTCTCAGAGAGTCAAGGCTGGGGGGCTGTCAAGAGGCAGGCCCTGATAAAGCCCATTGCGGCACTCCTTGTATGATTTTGGGGCAGTACAAAAATAAATTGTATTGTACTAAGAAAAAAAAAATGAGAGGGTACATTTTGATACTACATGTATAAGTTTATCTTCCCTTCATGATGAATCTGACATGACAGGAAAGATGCACACGCATCTTACAGGAAATCATGGGCGTTGATAAAATAAATCTAGTATTGACAATATTAAAATGGCTTCTTCCCCCTGGTGCACATCACTCAATGCCAAGGTAGTTTCCAGAATTGTTGAAATAATCACGATAAATGTCAAAAAACAGTTCCACAAGAAGAATGTATTTAAAAATAAAAAAGGGTCTCCCAATCTTATGTCAAACATACATTTGCGCTTTACTCTGCCAGTATGCTCTGGGGTGAAATGCTAATCAACAGAGAACTGTAGCAGAGGAAGATCATTTTTAGTGATTTTGCAATTCTTTGCACATCTGTCCTTTTTGCACACTCAGCTTGTCCCTCAGTTCCTCTGACGTGTCACAAATGCCTGTTTGTGACTGGAATTTTTCCCTTCAATAACCCCCCCCCCCCCAATATGTGTGCAAATAAGAAACAAATGTGGTAGTTTATTCATGCATGACATTCAAGGAGCTTTGGCTTTTGTTTCTGCTGCATAAGAGGACCCTTCTTGGTTGCCTCATTTCAAATGCCTGTCATGATTCGGAGCAGCCCACTATGAATGTTTTGTTGCCCACAAGGTTTTGTCAGCCAGGCAAGCTTAAAGTCCAGGCTGGAACAAGTGGCGTTCTGTGTGAAGGGGAGGGGCGATTAGGAGGGGAGGTGTGCCAGGCTGATCACACCACAGGGCTAATAGGGAAGCAGAGGCAAATAGCAGCTTGATTCATTCAGTGAAGGGCCTAAAATGCACACCACCCTCTTGTGCACTGTAAATCAATTAATTGGGAAGTTCCGATAAAAAGAATTGGTTTCAGTAATTGAACTCGCACTCGCAGGAAAGGATGCATCTATTTCCTTTTTGATATTTAATCACTCTCTAATGGGATGAGGTTTATTTCTGAAAATACTTTTATACGTTTCAAGAGTTTTAATGAAATGTTTCTCCACTTAAAAACCCCAAATCAAATCTGGAACATAAATGTGGACAATTGCTTCACAAAATGTTCTCATTCACAAGTAGGACAGACCGCCCATCTTAATTAATTAGGTAAAATAAGAGAAAGGTGCTTGCATTATGAGGGATTTAATTCTGTACACACTGGCCGATTATTAAGCTTTAGCACCAAAAATGGGCCCTGTTAGTTAGATACAAGGACCATTTCAGAGATGCTTTTGTAACTGTCAGTAACTATGAAAACATAAGTTGGGCTTGTAGAACATACCCAAGAACAACAACAGTAGTTTATTTTTTGAACTCATATTGTGGCATTGAAGAGAAAAATTCTGGTCAGAAATAAGCATTTGTGACACCTCAGAGGAACTGAGGGACAAGCTGAGTGTGTAAAAAAGACAGATGTACAAAGACTTGCAAAATCACAAATAATGGTCTTCCTCTGCTACAGTTCCCTACTAATAAGCATTACACCACAGAGCATACTGGCAGAGTAAAGCGCAAATGTATGTTTAACATAAGATTGGGAGACCCTTTTTTATTTTTAAATACACACATTCTTCTTGTGGAATTGTTGCTTGCCATCTATCGTGATTATTTCAGCAATTCTGGAAACTACCTTGTCGTTGAGTGATGTGCACCATGGGGAAGCAGCAATTTAATGTTGTCAATAATAGATTTATTTGATCGACACCCATGTTTTCCTGTAAGATGTGTGTGCATCTTTCATTTTATGTCTTATGCATCACAAAAGGAAGACAGTCTAATTCGTGTAGTATCAAAATGTACCCTCTCATTTCATTTTTCTTGTTACAATACAATATAATTTTATTTTTGTATAGCCCAAAATCACACAAGGAGTGCCGCAATGGGCTTTAACAGACCCTGTTTTTTGACAGCTCCCCCAGCCTTGACTTCCTAAAAAGACAAGAAAAACTTCCCAACATCAATAAAAGCCCTTATTAAAATAAATAAATAAAAAATGGGAGAAATCTTGAAAAAGGCAATTCAGAGAGAGACCCTTTTCCAGGGGCACCCCTCCACATTCTTGAGTTCAGGTGTTTCAGCCACTCCCATTGTTAACAGGTGCGATCTCCATTGAAAAACATTGGGTCATATCGTCAACTTTAAATGCTATTATTGTGAAGCAGAAGCATTGATGAGCAATAACCGCTCAGCCACAAAACCGTTAATGGTCGTCAAACGCTTGGGGATGCTGTTCCCCCATTAAACCCAACAGACAGATGTAGACAAAGGGTAAAAGCAATAAGATCTTTAATTCTTCTTTTAAGCAGTGCCTCCAAAGCACCCCAGCCACAATAAACAGGCAAGAGAAAATACAATGATAATGATGATGATGATAATAATAAACACAATGTCTCCTCCACACCTCCCAGCAAGTTCTATCCGACTCCTCTCGACTCTGGCTCACCTGCTGGA
This sequence comes from Polypterus bichir lapradei, assembly GCA_026402145.1. Classification (NCBI taxonomy): domain Eukaryota; kingdom Metazoa; phylum Chordata; class Cladistia; order Polypteriformes; family Polypteridae; genus Polypterus; species Polypterus bichir. The sequence goes on along the minus strand of JANRMT010027041.1, from coordinate 16,636,201 downwards.
TTCCCATCAGTCTTTTATATAGTCCTTGACCTAGAAGTGCTTCTGTTCTTCCTCCCACGTGATTTGCCAGCACTTCCGGGTCAGATGGAGAATCCCAGTTCTTTAATCAGCCCAGAAGTACTGTGGGGCTTCCGACCTCATTACTGCAAAAGCTGCAAGGGAAGTATGACTCCCCAGGTCCCTTCGCAGCTCCCCCTGGAGGCATCCACGGCACCCAACAGAGTTGAGAAACCGGACTCCAAGTCCCAGCATGCCCTGCGGGAATCTGGGGCACCGCTACACTCCAGGGGAGCTGCCATCTAGCGTTTCTGGGGAGGCAGTGTCCTGGAAAAGCTGCCTTCCCCCATCCTTCCTTCCTTTGGCCGTTCCGGCCGGGTTGAGCCTCCGGCCGTCCCTCACATGGTCTAAGAGCAGAAACAGGTTTTATCTTGGAGGATACAGAGTGCAGAAGAGGGTGAGAGGAGAATGGAGACATTCAATTGAAGTAAAAATTGTTTGCTGCTGGTTTTCTTTTGGACTCTGTGACCCTGTGTTAGGATATAGTGGGTTGGATACTGACTGACTGACTCTGCCTCTGATGCTTCTTGTGTTAGTGTCTAACAATAGTCGGCCAGCATTGATATGGGGGGTGCGTGGACTGGTAAAGTATGCATTGTGTGATGCTATTTTATTGATACAATGATATCAAGTAATCAAAGACTCTCTTAGTGGCCAGATTACCATTGCTTTCTATGAAACCCTAGCCATTAAACTACCCCTGTGGTGCTGGATTATTCATTATGTGTTGAACGTAGCTCACGTGTTACATTTATAAGGTTTAGCAATTCACTGCTAGCTCTTTAAAGTTGTTAATTTGTGTAAACACTCTGTGCCTGTACTCTGTACTTCGAATAGTGCTATAGCAAAATACATTGAATAGAAATGAGTCGAGCGAACTGCCTTTGGGTTAAATCAGACAAAAGGTAAGATTGGAAAGAGGAGGAGGAGGAGGATAAACCATATATGCAAAAGGTGCAGCCAAACTGAACTACCTATCACACTGTCCCATGGTCTGTGGGTTTAGGGTTTACCCCTCAGCCACCCATTTCATCTACTCATCTTGAAATCTGATAGATTTTCATTTCCAGAGGGTGGGACTGGACCCTGTGTCTGACTGGGGGGTTGCCAACCGGCATCCCAAGCTGTTTCGTCATGTGGGGGAGTGCACTAACCTGCTGCACCAGTGTATACTCCCCAACCTGTATTGCAAAATATTCAGAACTTTCCAATATTATCACATTTTGCCGCAAGTAGCATGATAAAAGCATATACAGTGTGTTTTGCAGTGCCCACATCTATCTGTTATGTGTCCCCAATAGCCAGATTGGCAGCTTTGTTACCTGTGACAATTCTTAAAGAACCCCTCTGCCAGCTTTAAACTTTATAATTGAACAGGTTTTCCCAGTCCACTGTTTACTTGGCTGTCTCACCTGTAATTCAGTGACTAAAGGTTGGATTTTGTTTGTGGTCTTGAGCACCTAATCAGGTTTGTTGACTTAGTGGTTACTGGGTAACTGGACGATTTAACAATGCACAGTCTTCCCTTTCTCGTTTGGTCAAAAACACACCAGAAATCCAATTTAATAACACAGTTTAGTTTTTTTTGAGGCTGAAGCTAACATCTGAGAAAGTCTCATGGGAATTCCAGTCCATCATGGGGGTGGCAATCATTCCCATTCCTACACATAGTGAAATGGGGCTATTATAATCTGTAATTACCCCAGAAATCTGTATCTGTTTCTTAGGTTGTGAGCACTCAGATTCTGAGATGAGTGCTCTGAAGATCCTCAGAGTAATTTGTTCAGTGTGTTTTACCTCCTCAGAAGGCAACCTATGATGGTATGCCATACACCAGCTTGCTTTAGAAGTAACAATTAACCTTAATTTCTCAGTACTTTGCTCACCCATCCAAAACATGTGAAAGACCCACTTGGATATGGGGAAAAGCTGACCTCTGTGATGGTGCTTGGGGCCAGAGGTAGGTCTGCAAAGCTGTGATGCCTTGGCAATAACTGGTATGCCCCAATCTACTATGTAATAAAATATTAGTCTGTCTGTCTGTCTGTCTGTCTGTCTGTCTGTCTGTATGGTCCCATAGAACAATCTGATTGGCAAGTTTGGCTTTAGAGGAAATTGCGAGTGTTAGACACAACGAGGAGGAGTAAATGTGTAGGAGGCTAACTTAGAATCGCCGTCCAACTTTGAAGTATAACGATGGGAGGCAAGCGACATGATCAGGACCTCCTTCTGGGTAGATGGGGTTCTTTTGGATGTGGAACCAGAAATGGGGGTAGTCAAGTGCCATTTCTTAGTGCTTGGGGGAGAGAAGGAGACAATGTTAGCAAATAGCGCCCTCTCTTGTCCCAGCAGGTTATTACATACCTCAGCACAGCCCGTAAAAAGATCTTCCGAAGTGCATGTGTGACAAAAGATACATAAGGTAGCGTTTTTTTGTCCTCCTTTGGAGAATTTGGCTTTTTACCGAAAGTCAATAAATAAATAGATGATTGTGTCATGACAGACAACAGGATTTGGCAAGCTTTGTTGGGCTGAATGGCCTGTTCTTAGCTAGGAAACTTAATGGATTACATTTGCCATGGAAATGAATGATCCACTCTTTTTTTCGTTTATTTTCTGTTTAAGAGTATAAAACTTGTGGTAGCATTTCATAGATAATGAAGTTTCATCTCCACATTGTTTACCCTTTCCCAAACAAAAGAAAGGTCTTGGGGACATGAGGGACATGTACGATACTCCTCACCATGAGCCGGAATTTCTGACCTTCTGCTCCGGGGCCTCTTCAGTCTGCCTTCAGCTTTTGTTTGCTGCTCATGTTTGGAGCTCAGTGCTTTGCGTAATGGAAACAGGAAGAAGTCTCGTCCAGGATGAATCCCAGGACGCAGGGAGGGTCAACATGAGATTTACTTTTGTCTAAGCTGGATGCTACACTTAAATATGCTGTGTTTTTTAAAAAAAAAAAAAAAAAGTTTCCTGCCCCATTGCTGTCTGGTGAAAAGCCTAGTGTAGATTTACAAATAATGTTTGCAGTTTTGAAGTATATTTTTTTTTATTTTATTTTTTTTAAAGATGGCTGGCACTACTCCTCTGAATGTACCAGCCCAGAACTATGTCATTAAGCACTCGAGGCTGGTCACCAGGGACATTCATGTGAAGTTATAAGTTTCTATTTTTGTTGCAGTGTGGACAGGATGGCATCCATTTCTTAGGTTTCTTTTAATTACAAAGCCTTTCTGGTTGCCCATATTGTCAAACAGACTCGAGGCTCAGCCGTGTTTGGGTGCGAGTAGCTGCACATAAACTTTTAATGGAATGGCAGAACTTTTAGGCTGCTGTCACGTCATTTTGGAGTTTTTGGGCCTTCAAGATGTGACATTTCACCTTCCCACTTCAGTATGTTCACATGAATGTCTGGCTGGACGATTTGGGGAAATGTGAGATGGCTGTTGATTTGTTTCTTGGTCAAGTTAAAGAATAAAAAAATAGCAATTAACAGATATCAATAATACATTTTTACTCTAACTCTTTGGACTCCCGTCACATCATTTTTCTATTAATTTCATTGTAAATTTGAAGAAGTAAACGCACACATTCCTGGTGTTGACCCACTCTTGAGTGGACTTAAATGGTGTCTTGGCCTGCTGGGGAATCCGAAATGCACATATAACACGAGGGAATATGATTATCCTTTACATAAATAAATAAAGATATATAGCGTCTTGGTGATTGAATGATTGATGATTTATGCACTCCTGGAAGGGACATTAAAATGTATTTACCTGTATATATTGTAGAATAAAGAGCAAATTAAAAGTATTAAATGTGTATGCATCACTCCAAATGTAGTACGACCGCAAAAATAACATTTCTGGCTAACTAGGTTATATCTAACTAGGTGGAAGGTGTACATTATATCACAACTCAAAGATTTCAGGTAGCTTTGTTGACTTTGTCCATCTCAGAGGTCCGACTTTGTAAGAGATGAAATTTCTGAATTTGGAAACTCCTGTAGTATGTAGTCGTAGGGATGGGTTCTGCATGCTTGAGCACTGGCAGCCAATGAATTCTCTGTCGGAAGTGCAATTCATAGAATGCAGCGATAAGGAATAATATACATGGATGTTTTGGCCATCACAAAATGGAAGAGAAGCTTGTCTGTCTGTCTCATGTTTTACATACCTCAACTGAATGAAAAAATAAAAAAATGAAAGGGCCAGAGCTGCAGCTGAACTCGTCGTACCTGTTAACCCTTCGTACGTCACTGGTGCTGGCTCTGTCCGGCAGTGTGTTATTGGCTATCACAAAAATAGTGCTAGCACAATTGGCACCGGAAAAGTTGGCACTTTGTTGGTAAATGTGACATGCCCAGCTTTTTTCAGTCATTTAAATTGACATGGTCTGGTGACATTGTGGTGGGCAAGTCTGACAAACCCTACGACTAGAAGTCGCTCAATGTGACATCATCTTTCGCTAAACCTTGGTTAGAACTGAACGTTCAGTGTCGCACCATGGCCACTAGAGGACATCAAGGTTTTGTATTTATATGTATTGTGTAGCTAGCACTTGTATCCAAATTAATGGGCAGCATAAGTGCCTAGTACAAATCATTCCTTATTTCTGTACTCGCACAGTGGGTCTGTGTAATGTTGACCAAAGTTAACAACCTTGTAGGCTACAGTTTAATGCCTTAGTTGCCTGGGGTCATACAGTTCCTGTTTGACTTTGCTTGTTACTGAAGCTTGGGGATACCAGAAGAACTGTCAGATAAAGGAAAAAGATATAAAAAGATATATAAAGATTGGAAAATACCAATCAGCAGTGTTCCAGCTCTGACTAAAGAATGGAAAATTAGGGATTCTATTGACACCAAGCCATCAGAAATCCTGATCAAGGAATGTAATGTAATAGATGTACAGTATCTCGTGTCTCTTTATACAAAGTGATTGCTCTGTCAGTACTGTATGGTACTTTCTAGCATTTTTTAGTGTGAACTTTCCCTTCTTACAAAGAAAAAGTTTACCATATAACAGTGTATGCTTTGACTCATGGGCAGCAGCACCCAGGCTCGCATATCGCATGTCTCTGGAGCTTTGTTGCATTATCTCTTTGTATTTAGTATAAACAGGTACATTACACCACAGCGGTGTTTCATAAACTTTTTTTTTCCTTGTGACCCAATTATGATCTTTTTCATGTCTTAACATCCATGTTCCCCCTTGTCACAGGAGGATTGCTTAAACTGCCCGCTGTGACCCACTGTGAGACTCTTTGCAAACCGTATGAGACCTTTTCCATTGAATACAATGGTGATTCACGACTCTGTGTGACGCAGAATCAGGCAAACCGCATCCCAAAAGAGGTTGAGACATACAGTTTATGAAACTATGCACTACAGTACCACATATAGTTTTGTTGAGTTCCATATATAACATGGTGTTTGTACAATACCCAACTTGCATAATGTCGTATTTCACAGAATGTGTCGTGGACATTAAGCGGCAGATATCTGCAGTTTACTTTGAATCCCGTTCATAATAAAAGAAGTGTGTTTTGCCTGATCACTCCTGTTTTCTTAAGTGGCACTTAGCTTACATATTCTTAGGGAAGTCTGTTGAAGTGAACAAAGGATTTGAGGGTGTCTTATGTGCCTTAGAACATTAGAACAATCAAGGCAAGAACAGGCCATTCAGCCCAGCAAAACTCGCCAGTCCTGTCCACTGAATTTTTCCAAAACAACATCAAGTCGAGTTTTCAAGGTCCCTAAAGTCCTCCTGTCTACCACACTACTTGGTTGCTTATTCCAAGTGTCTCTCATTCTTTGTGTAAAGAAAAACTGCCTAATGTTAAGTGCAAAATTTACCCTTAACAAGTTTATGGCCGCTTTCATTGATACCTTCGCACTTGCCTGGGATCCAAATTTTTAAAATATTAAATAAAATTTATGCAAGCAAACGTTGTCCCTGCCATTGCCTAATCCATATCCACCATTCCTCCTATCCCGCCATGTTCAGTCGTGACCCCCATTCAGCTCAATAATCCATCCATCCATTATCCAACCCGCTGAATCCGAACAGGGTCACGGGGGTCTGCTGGAGCCAATCCCAGCCAACACAGGGCACAAGGCAGGAACCAATCCTGGGCAGGGTGCCAACCCACCGCAGTCAGCTCAATAATGATGACATTTATTTCTATTGGATACTTTCATACAAGGAGTGTAGCTCAAAGTTCTCTCTTTGTGAAGAATGTTTGTGTGAAATTTACCCCTCACAAGTTTACAACTGTGTCCCCGTGTTCTTGTTGAACTCATTTTAACGTCACAGTCTTGTTCCACTAGAGCAGTGGTAGGCAGGGTTGGTGCTGGGGTGCCACATTGGCAACAGGCTTTTGTTCCAACCCTGTTTCATAATGAGACGCCAATTATTGCTGGTGAAGCATTTATTGCTCAAGTGACATTTTCATGCTTCATTTTAGTGGTTTCGCTTGTTAAGGTTCCCCACCCTTAATTGCTTATTTCAGTCTTAAACAGCTGCATTCAGTGTTTTTAATGGCTCATTTTAAACAATAAGATGCATATGACAAAGGAGCCAGCCAATCTGTAACGTGTTTCCATTTACACCCGTGTAGATTTATTATGCAACTATTTTGTTAAATTTAACACACAAGAGAACAATTTGAGATACTGACAATTTTCTGCTTTAATGTTCAAATTATTTAGATTATATTTTTGGAAAGTAAAAAAATATATGATATAGGAATCTAACATTGCAAACTAACAAGCCATAAAATTAAATAAGGTCCGAGATTGGCAAAGATTGATTTCTAATTAAGCATTTGGGTTGGAACGAAAACCTGCAGTCACTCTGGCCCTCCAGGATCGATGTTGCCTACCCCTGTACTGGACTAATTCTCTTCAATCAGATCTCCTTTTGCTTAAACTGTAAAGGCTCAGCTCTTTTAATCTTTGCTTATAACATATCCCCGTAGCCCTGACTCAGCCTAGTCGCTCTTCTCTGGACTTTTTCCAATGTTGCAATGTTGTTTTAGTAGCCCGGAGACCAAAACTGCACACAGCAGGGGTCGCCAAGTCCAGTCCTGGAGGACCACCGTGGCTGCAGGTTTTCATTCTAACCCTTTTCTTAATAAGTGACCTGTTTTTGCTGCTAATTAACTTCTTTTGAACTCATTTTAATTGACTTGCTGTTGAAGACTCAAACCCCTTAATTGTTTGTTTTTCCTTAATTAGCAGCCAAACAATAATGAGGTACAAAATGCGCCAAAACAACTGGTGTCCATCACACAATATCTCAAAATAAAGAAAGGTGAAGGTCTCAGGAATGTTGATCTGCTGAGGTCCACAAAACATTTTAACAGTGTGCTCTTAGAAAAGAGAAAAGCAACAGTTTCATAAATGTCTGCTGGTGCACAATGAGAGCAGCAACAAGCCACAGGTTGGCACCTCATTAAGTAACTGGTTGGAGTGAAATTGGTTGGAGTTTGAGGTTGGTTTTTTGTTGGCTCACTTACTTCACATTACATTTCTGTTTGGGTGCCATTTAAGGAAAGGAATGAAGCAATTCAAAGGAATGACGAAGAAATTCAGGGAAACAAATCTTAAAAGAGAAGTCAATTAAAACGAATTCACAAGAAAGAAGTTAATTAGCAACACAAACAGGGCACTCGTTAAAAAAGGGTCAGAATGAAAACCTGCAGCCACGGTGGCCCTCCAGGACTGGTGTTGGCGACCCCTGGCACACAGTACTCCAGATGAGGCCTCACCAGGGCATTATAAATCTTCAGCACAACCTCCTGTGACTTGTACTATACACATCAAGGCGATATATAACCTGACATTCTGTTAGGCTTCTTAACGGTTTCTCTCTGGCAGTTGATGGTGCCGAGTCCACTGCAACTGCTAAATCCTTCCCATAAAGGTGTACTTTTGATTTTCAGACCTTCCATTGTGTGTTCAGACCACACATCAAGGCGCTATATATCCTGAAATTCTGTTAGGCTTCTTAATGGTTTCTGTCTGGCAGTTGATGGTGTCGTGTCCACCTCAACTGCTAAATCCTTCCCATAAGGTGTATTTTCGATTTTCACCCCTTCCATTGTGTGTTCAGACCTAACACTTCGTACATGTAATACTTTACATTCACTTACATTAAATTTCATCTGGCACAAATCTTGCCAAGCCTGTATGCTGTTCAAGTCCCTCTGTGGCGAATCAGTGGATTCAAGATTCTGCCCATTCACCTAGTTTGGTGTCATCTGCAAACTGAACCAGCCTGATACTTCTCTACCTATCCAAATCATTTAGCAGAGTAGACAGAATGGTCAGTGTGAGTCTGTGAGTGTTAAATTGACTAGACTGTCCTAGGCTTCCCTGTCTGCAGCGATACACAAACTGATGGTTTGTTCAGGACGACTGACTCCACTACTGTACTTATTAAGGCCAGGGTGAGCTGTGTTTGGGTGGCAATGTGCACAACTGCATGTTGGGCTGTGGGTGCGCTTCAACATCTGTCCTTCTAATTTTCTCGTTCAAATCCAAAACTTTTGAGGTGGTGGGCTGGGGCGTTGGAAGGAGACAGACTTCTAACATTTAAATACAAAAAAAAGGCACAATTTCCATAACTGAGTCACTTTTTTTCTGTTTTGCTTCCTTACATGGAGAAAAAGACTCCTTGCCAATAAAAGATAATTGTTGTCCAGTGATGTCATTGTTTGAAGGGGTTTTGCTCTGAAGGGCTGGGCTTCTTCTGCTGTTTACCAGGAGGCCCAGCTTTTCGCCTTATTTGCAAGCAAAGAAATCTACAAGACAAGTCATCTCTTGTTGAGGGGCGGGATTGATGAATCACAGCGTCGTTTTATGTCCGCTTGACAACTGAACACATCTCCTTATTAGGCATATTGGCTTGTGTACGCACACACCCTTTTTTTTTTTTTTTCCACATCCCACTGACATTCAGGCTTCTCAGAATAAAGTAATGTCATCCATCAGTGAGATGTCTGCTGATTACATGCTTCACTAGAAAGAAGTTCAAAAGCAAGTGTGTACCTGTGCAGTGAATGCCATGTGACACTATAGGCAACCATCCAAGCTCAGAAAGGAGTGGGATTTTTTTTTTTTTTGCTTTCCTAATAGAGGCATCCAGACTGTCACTGGCACACCAGGAAACAATACCCCCCAAGAGCTCACCATTCAGTTAAAAATGTACAGAGGAAAGCCTCTCTCTGTTTCCTGTCTGTCTGACCCAGACTTGTTTGCTAGAGGTGGACTGGCTGAGCTTTTTATGTTTCCTGTCTAAGTGAATTGGATGGTCAGCCAGAGTTAGACTGGGAAAGTGGACAGCCTGCTTCAAGGTTACAGCTATTGCCCCGCTGCCTGAACTGAACTGGTTGCTTGAAGTCTGCCATTTCCTTGATTGATACTCTTCACTCAGCAAGTCAGATGGATGTGATGAGACCACTAGACTGGACACCATGTTTGAACACTCCACCTTAGCAAAAACATCCCCACTGTGAAGCATAGTGGTGGCAACATCAGGCTGTGAAGATGCTTGTCTGCAGCAAGCCCTGGAAGGCTTGTGATGGTCAAATGAATGCAGCAAAATACAGTGGAACCTCAGTTTGCGAGCATAATTCGTTCCAGAAACGTGCTTGTAATCCAAAGCACTCATATATCAAAGCAAATTTCCTCGTAAGAAATAATGGAAACTCAGATCATTCATTTCACAACCCACAAATATTTATATAAAAATGGTTAATACAAAATATAAAGTAAAAATACGTAAAACAAATTAACCTGCACTTTACCTTTGAAAAGAATTGTGGCTGGTGTGAGGGAGATGAGAGAGAGGGAGAGGAGAGGAGGAAGAGGGTTATTGTGTAGGAAGACTTTCACTCTAACTAACGGAATCCCTGCTATCTGTTGGCTCACTGGAATCTTCTTCTTTTTTTGCGACTTTAACAAGGAAACTTCTCAGATGACAGTTGCTTTTGCCTGAAGAGTCACTATACTTGGACACAAAATAAAAAAAATTGCTTTACGCACTGTAAGGTGTCTTAAACTCTCTTGGGATTCACCCCCAACGGGACGACACGCGGAAGAGCGGAATCCCGAAGCAACCGCAGGCTGCTAGCGCTGTAGCAGTTCGCCGTAAAAGTGAATCAGTCAAGCTATAGGTGCCTGCCGTCGATGGGTGATGCAAGGAACATTATAAATGCAAGAGCACAGTATTACTTAGCCACTAACCTGGCCACGGCACTGCCTAACTGCTGTGTCTGTGAATATGAGAGCGGCAGATCCCGCTACAATAAATAACCGTGCTGTTCCTATTTCATGCTGAATAAAGCTGGTGTTGCTAAAGTAACAACAACATTTATTTATATAGCACATTTTCATACAAAAAAATGTAGCTCAAAGTGCTTTACAAAGTGAAGAACAGAAAAATAGAAGACACAGTATAAAATAAACATAAGTCAACATTAATTAACATAGAATAAGTAAGGTCCGATGGCCAGGGTGGACAGAAAAAACAAAAAAAAAAAAACTCCAGAGGCTGGGGGAAAAAAAAAAAAAAAATACTGAGACTCAGCCTTGTGTTTTGAGGTGCATGACAGGGACTCGCACGTTACAACACACACACACACACACACACACACACACACACGTGGCCACCATGCTATAGTAAACAGTATACGCTCATACGGATGTTGACTATATGAGTGAGGCATGGTGACTGAGAATGAGCATGGGAGACGATTACCCACAATCCCCACGTGACGCTCGGCGGACAAAGCATATACATACTACTCATATTGCAAGACCACGCTCGTTTATCAAGATAAACTTTATTTAAAAATTTTAGCTCGCTTTGCAAAACACTCGCGGACCAAGTTACCAAGGTGTTACTGTATGGGTTAAACCATGCAGAAAACCATGATGCAATTTGCAACATAACAACCCCTAGCATAAAACATAACAATGTTAATGTCCTGCAGTGTTTGAGTCAGAGTTCAGATCTCAGTTCAAAAGAGGAATTCTGGCTACTCTAGGTGGGGGCGGAAAAAGGCTTTTCAGTTCAGATCAACATGAGACCTGACTGAGCTTTGAGCAGTTTTGCAGAAAAAATGTGCAGCTGATAAAGCGAGATCTGTGCACGTAAGACGCAAGGCTGTCATGGCTCAGAGGTGCATCCACTGAATACTGACGTGTAATGGGTGAATATTTATGAGATCGATGAGTTTGGGCTTTATATTTGTTATTAATGTAGACCACTCTGAAGAGAGACATTAATGTGTCTTTTTCTATTGATCAAAATCAAAAAACCCATATTAAATCCACCGTGGTTTCAGTGTTGTTTGACATTAAAATGTGCGAACTTCCAAGGGTGTGATCATTTTTTAAAGGCTCTATATAACCCTATAAATCCACATTTTTTTTTAACAAATAAGCAACCTGCACATTATGTACATATCTATCTGTATATGTCTACTTGTAAATTCCTGTCTATAGAAAAAAGCAACCTGTATATTATGTTCATATCTATTTGCAAATTCCTGACTACAGTTAATAGCAACTTGTATATCTTGTTTATCCATTGTAAATTTATAATTATAGTTACTAGCAATCTGTATATTATGCTCACATAATATCCTGTACATTATGTTCATATCTATTTGCAAATTCCTGACTATAGTAAATAGCAACTTGTATATACTGTTCATCCATTGTAAATTTATAAATATAGTTACTAGCAATCTGTATATTATGCTCACATAATATCATTCTGTAATAGTTACCCATAGCCTCTCCCTGTACATATCCTTTTTAGGTGTACTTAGAACTTACATCTTTATCCTGCACTTTCTGCTAATTGCACTTCTGGTTAGACCTAAACTGCATTTCGTTGCCTTGTACTTGTACATGTGTAATGACAATAAAGTTGAATCTAATCTAAATCTAATCTAATCTAATCTAATCATTATGAGTAGAAAAGCATTAACTCAGCGTTCCCCAACCTGTAGGCCGTGACTGAACCCGGATGAAATCTTGCCCCTCTGTTCTACTCATCGCTCCGACAATTATGTTCAATTAACAACAGCATTAGCAGTGATGGATCACAGCTGACCCCCCTCTCATCACTCTAATGATCACACTCGTTTCACAGCTGCAGTTTCGTAGGTGGGCCGCGGCCAAACCAGGATGACCTCCAAACTCCCATTCTGATGAAATTGCTGGATTCACCAAAGAGGAAAAAGTATTAACAATCATTACTCTTGAAACATCTAATGCTCTGGTGACTGTACAGGACCCCAACCCCACAACCACCAACGGTTTTGACGGTCGCGCTCGATTCACCAAGAGGGAACACACTGGCATGTGTAAAACTAGTTATTGGCACCACAAAGGTTGTGGGGTGTTTTTTATTGTGCTTTTTATATCTTTTTTTTTTTTATGATTTCGTTGAAGATCTGATCACGATTTAGGTATACACTAACTGAAATACCCGGCGTTGCCCGGGAGGAAAATAAAGTGTTTTTTTTTTTTTTTTTTTTTTTTATTATTTGAGAAAAATATAATTAAAACAAAAACAAAATTTTAAAAATAAATTAACTAACAATGAAGACTCACTAATGTGCTTGTCTTGTGGTCTTGTATGTACAGTGGGTATAGAAAAGACTATCCCACCTTCGAAATATTCCCATTTTTTTTTGCTTTACAGCCTTAAATGAAAACACACACACTTCCCAGCTTTACTTACTCAATGCAACCGATAACATCCAAGTGAAAGATATTACAGCTACAGTTCAGAAAAATTATAAAAAAAAATCAAAAACAAGACCTACTGAGATTAATAAAGGATCACCCCCAATGTAAATGTTATTTTGTTGAACCCCCTTTGCTTTAATGCCAGCCTTGAGTCTGTTGGGATTCTTCTTCATCAGCTTTGCACATCTAGATTGAGTAATATTTGCCCCCCACTCTTCTTTACAATTTAACTGTTCAAGTTTGGTCAAATTGGATGGTGAGCGTTGGTGGTCTGCTGTCTTCAGATCTTTCAACAGATTTTCAGTGTGATTTAGCTCTGGGCTCTGACTGGACATACGAGGACATTCACTTTTTTCTCATTCAGCCACTGTGTGGTCAGTTTTGCTGTGTGCTTCAGGTCGTTGTTGTGTTGAGAGGTGAACATTCTGCCCATCTTCAACTTTCTGGCAGAGGGTAGCAGGTTTTCCCTCAAGAATTTGACGGGATTTTGCTCCATCCATTTTTCCTTCTACCCTAACGAGAGCCCCAGGCCCTGCGGCAGAGAAACCCCCCCCACAACAGGACGCTGTCCCCTCCATGCTTTACTGTAGGTATGGTATGTTGTAGATGGTGAACTGCATTGGTGTACCGTTTGGTATTGAGGCCAAATAGTTTGATTTTGGTCTCATCTGACCATAAGACCTTTTTCCACTTGACATCAGAATCTTCAAGGTGCATTCTGGCAAAGCTCAAACGAGCCTTCATGTGGCCTTTCTTAAAAAGTAGCTTTTTCCTTGCGACCCTCCTGAACAAGCCACGATTGTGGAGCGCTTGTGAAATTGTTGTCACCTGCACACAATGCACCACTCTTTGACATCAAATCCTGTAACTCCTTCAAAGTGGCCATTTGCCTCTTGGTAGCCTCTCTTACCAGTTTCCTCTTTGCTCTTCCATCTAGTTTGGAGGGCTGGCCGGGTCCAGGGAGGGTCCTAGTAGTACCAAGCACTTGCTACTTCTTTATTATGGACTTTACAGAGCTCCTTGGGATTGATAAAGCCTTTGAGATTTTTTTGTCTCCATCTCCTGCCTTATGTCTGTCCACAACTCCATCCCTGAGATCTTTGTCTTGCCACCCACAGTCAGCTGTTTGCTGTCAGTTGCACTACCAAGCAAAGGAATGAATGCTCCAGGAACAGCTTCACTAATTGCACTGATTACAACTGATCACAGGTACAAGGAACCCAGTAACCATGGTCTGCAATTGAAATGGTGGGCACTAACACCTGATTGAGTTTAAGAGGGGGGTGATCCTTTATTAATCTCAATATGTCTTCTTTTTGATTTATTATAACTTTTCTGAATGGTAGCTTTGATATCTTTCACTTGGATGTTAGAGATTGCATTGAGTAAGTAAAGCTGGAAAAAATATTGGTTTGTCTTTTTATTTAAGCAAAACAAATGGGAATATTTCGAAGGGGGGGATTCTTTTCTATACCCTCTGTATATTATCATCCAGTTGACGCTCAGAATTGGCCAACTGTATTTAATTTCAAAAGCAACAGGGGTGCGGTGGTGATGCTCAAACCTAAAAGAATGCTGGCAGTCACCTACAGTTTGCCCTCTGGTGGTCGTTCCGAGTGTCAATTAGATGATAATATGCTTACAAGACCCCAAGATCACCCCACCTACCTACCCAGGAGGGGGTGGGTTAGGGCTTCACCCTACAGTAATTTTAGTGGACCAATGTCAAACATGTGTACCAGGTTTCAGGAAAATCGCTCCAGCCGTTTGGAAGTGGTGCTGGAACATACATACATACATACACACACACACACATACATACATTGACTTTTATTTGTATAGATTTTAATAATTCTCAATGGTTCAGACTTTCTAGCACCTTCTGTAGAATGGTCTGCTAAATTCAACTGGATAAAGCACGCTAAGCTTACAGCTTTGTTCATTTATTGAGTTGTGAACTGTAAGGGCTGGGCTCAGGCTGAGTGCCCCTTTGTCTGAAATGGAAGGAGTGATTGAAGTGTAATGCTTTGGTTTGGTGCTCTTCTAAAGGCCTGTTCTCTCCAGGCCTGCCCAACTGTTGGATGTCTATTGAGCTCTGTTAGATGGATTGCTTCAAAGTGCCATTTTATTTCTCCTTCAATCAAATTCTGTGTTCGTGTGTTCTCAGTGTTTTTGAATCTCTGAATTGTGAGGTTTCACCTTCCCACTTCAATGTGTGGGTTTTTTTTTTCCCCAGTCGGATTTTTGTGAAAAATGAGACGCCACTCGATTTGTTGTTTGGGCTGCCATAAAAGGAATTGTATTTAGTTGTGAAAAAAAAGAAAATCCGTGCAAAAAATGTATTTTGCCACTGGAAATGAAATACAATCACACATTTTTTTTTTTTATTTTATATAATTGACAGAGGCGAAAGATCAGTATTATGTCACAACTTGAAGAATTTGGGTGCCTGTTTTCTCCGAATTGGACGACTTTGTAGGGCATTCACATTTAAGATTCTGACTCAGAATCCATCTCTCCAATTAGCTCATGAGTGCATCATAATAGTGATAATGGTGTAGTAGGAAGGATTGCCTGTTTTATTTTACAGTTAATGTGGAGAAAGTAAGTACACCCGATGAAATGCTTTTTCCTTTTTAACATACAGTTTGTGGACAAATGGAAGGTAATGTAAATACTTACTTGATGTTGTTTCTGCCAAAGGACCAGTTATTAGACCTGCTCTTTTTTATTGAATACATTATTTACAAAGTAAAATTTTCATTGTTTTTTTTCCATAATTACATCGTGTTTACGTAAAGATCATGTTTTAATGAAGATAGTCTTGATATGCTACGAAACAAAAAACATTTCAAAGGGTGTACCTACCTTTTCATTTGATCGTAGATCATTCTGATGGGTTGCTAATGGAGTAGCTACATAATTTTTTTTTTTTTTTTTGCTGCATTTAGGTAAACTTGCCGATCTCTGCCAGTCAAAAAGCTGTCAGGAAAAATAACTTCTCTTCTGTTTTATCTTGCAGATTGAAACGCTGTTTCGTGATCAGGCCACACCATGCGTGAATACAAGCTAGTAGTCCTCGGATCAGGAGGTGTGGGTAAATCCGCTCTGGTAAGTTACTTTCTAAATTTTTTAATTTTTGAATATACTAGGGGGCTCGGCCCCCTGCTCGCTTCGCTAGCCAACCGCCGAGTTTGGTTAACCGGAAATACAATTTAAAGAGAGTGTTTTTTTCATGGGAATTGTTACATATGCATTATGTTCACTTTTACTTTAAAACTTCAGTAAAAACAATATTTGGCATTAACTTTTCTTCAGGATCGCATTGAAATTTGATTCCTTGTTTGGTCTTACATTGTGATAATGCAACATATAACTGCCCGTGAGTGAATATCGTTTCTTTCTCTCTTATAAATAAACCGACTTTTTCGAATGTTGGTCCTTGGTGATTTGTTAATTGTCATAGCAAAAGCTATTCTCACGGGAAACTGTAAACATTTTAATACAAATGGCATATCAAGATCTCCTTTTGTGTCTAATGTTATTCGCAGAATATGTACTACATTACCTTTCTTGTCGCCTGTTAAAATTTTACATGTTAGAATTGTTCTACCAATTACAACTAATCTTGTCCCATTGCATAGCCCACCACTCATACATAAATTACACAATAACATTACGATACATCCTTCTTTCAACATTAACTCAGCTGGTGGAAGACCGGACAGTGTTAACGGTTGTGCTGTTATCTCTTTCTTTATCTCTGATTCGTCTATTTCTTCTGGAAGTCAAATTGCTGCATTGTTAAATCTTCTGCTTCTAACAATTCCTTGATGATTAAAAGAGCTGTTTGTTCATTCGACTTTTCGTATAATGGTCCTTTGATAATTGTAAAGCATCAACTTCACCCTTCATAATTAAGTACACGAAGAAGTGTCTTAATTTGTCAGGCATCATTACAGAAGTGGCATCAGACATCATTTCAAACATATAGTCGTCTGATTTACATCTTGAAAGGTACCGTACGTAGTTCCATCTATAGTTACAACATCAACATTTATTTCTATAGCACATTTTCATACAAAAAGTAGCTCAAAGTGCTTTACATAATAAAGAACAGAAAAATAAAAGACACAGTAAGAGAATAAAATAAGTCAACATTAATTAACATAAAATAAGAGTAAGGTCCAATGGCCAGGGTGGACAGAAAAAACAAAAAAAACTCCAGACGGCTGAAGAAAAAAATAAAATCTGTAAGGATTCCAGACCATTAGACTGTCCAGTCACCTCTGGGCAAATGTAGTTAGAATATCTATATACGACGCACCCAAAGGAGACCTGGCCGCTCCTCCGAAACCTCTCTTAAATGGTGACACAATGGGAAACAAATACAGACCTCCTATTTGCTCAATCAGCTGCTGGCTTGCTGCTTCTGCCGTGCCGCGTGAGCTGCACTTTGCTCGCCTGACCCTCTGCACCGTTGTGAAGAGGGGGGCTGAACGCACCCCAAGGAGATGCGGCCGCTCCTCCGAAACCCCTGGGAAACAAATTATTTATTTATTTTACCTCCTCTTTGCTCGATCGAATGCTGGCTTGCTGCTGCTGCCTTGCCTCGTGATCTGCATTTCATGTGGCGCTTCGAACGTTTATTGTGGGGCGTGAAAGTGATCTCTTCCAAAGATCACGTCTCGTCGCAAGATTTTTTTTTTTATTTTAATAATAGAGAGATGGCTGTGATGGACAAAAAATGAAGTCACTACCATAGGGCTGACTGTTATAGAGTGTGAACTACTCAGAAAATGAACAGCATCAGGAAGGCAGGTGAGGCTGACAAAAAGCCACTCATTTTCATTAAAGAATTACGTTACCTAAACATTACAGGAAAAGAATTGTTACTGGAAAAATAATGATTATAACTGGCTATTGGATATACTTGCACTACACCCAAGTCAAGAAAAAGAAGAACATAAAGATTTTATGAATGAAGGCTATTTGAGCCAGCATAGCTCATCAGTCCCTGATCACCTAACTGTTTCAAAATACTGTCAAGCTGAGATTTAAAGGTCCCCAAAGTCTTACTGTCTACTACACGGTTTGGAAACATATCCATGTATCTGTGCAAATATGTGCATCCTGGGACTGAAGGGCTTTCACTACCCTCACATGCTAAAGTCATTAAAATAGTCTTCAGTAGAGAGAGCTGGGTGGGGACCTCATTGATGTCTTTGAGAATTTTAAAGACTTGAATTAAGCTGAAATGTATTACTTAAGTAGTGAATCACATACTGGGGGCACATCTTATGTACGAGGTGTGGCAGAAAAGTAATGAGACTGGCAACACTGCAAGCGACCTGGCAACGCTGCGCTGTTGTCCTTGATAGAGCACGTGTATCAGTACCCTCCCATAGCTCAGTGCGAGTTTCAACTCCTTCCGTTAACTACGTGATTTTTGTGACTGCTATTAGCGAAGTTGTGCGTCACGCAAAATGGAACAGCGGAATTTGGAGCAACGTTGTGCCATTAAATTTTGTGTTAAGCTTGGAGAATCGGCAAGTGTGACGTTTGAAAAGTTAAAACAGGCCTATGGGGAACATTCTTTATCCCGAGCTCAAGTTTTTCAGGGAGGCCTTCAACTTCGAAAACCAATGAAAACATCGAACGTGTGAACACTCTTGTGAGATCAGACCGTCGTTTAACATTAAGAATGTTGAGTGAACAATTAAATTTGAACAGATTTACCGTTCATCAAATTTTGACTGAACATTTGCACATGCGAAAGGTCTGTGCCAAAATGGTGCAGAGAAACCTCACAATTGAGCAGAAGGACAATCGAAAAAACGCATTCCTGTGGTTCCCCAGCCCCCTTATTCACCTGACCTCAGTCCGTGTGACTTTTTCCTTTTTCCTAAACTGAAAAATGTCCTTAAAGGATGTCATTTCGGGACTTTAGAAAACATCCAAAAGAGTGTAACGGACATGCTAAAGACCATACTGGTTGAAGACTTCCAGCGCTGCTACCAACAGTGGGAACAACGTCTCCATCGGTGTGTAGCTGCCCAAGGGAACTACTTTGAAGGGGATAACATTGATGTTTGAAAAAAATAAAAACTTTGGTAAATAAAAAATCAGTCTCATTACTTTTCTGCCACACCTCGTAGACTAAGAGGAAGTGCACTTAAGAATGAAGGCGGGAATCCCATCTCCACACAAATGGACATGGCAAGTTGAGCAATTGAAACGCCAACTTTTAAATAAAACCGTGATGAGGTATTCAGTGTGTTTACATGGTGGCTCTGAGGCTAGGGATCTGCACTGGCAATCGGAAGGTTGCCGGTTTGAATCCTGTAAATGCCAAAAGGGACTCTCTCTGTTGAGCCCTTGAGCAAGACCCTTAACCTGCAATTGCTGAGCGCTTTGAGTAGTGAGAAAAGCCCTATATAAATGGAAAGAATTATTATTATTATTATAATATATAACCGGATTACGGTAAATACCCCGGTTAAGGCAGAAAGCTAGTTTCTTAATAGTCTGCATTTACCTGCATAAGTAATATTCTGCAGTTCTCCTTTGTCAAATCATTCCAAGGTCATTAAACTACACAAAAAGCAGTTAAACGTCACCATCGGTCACAGTAAATCCGAAAATAAGCATGATGCCTGTGATCATGTTCTTGTATCTTATAGGTATATTTGTCAAATTAACACTTTATTTATAGCTTTCTGTTACTGGATAGCACACAGCAAACTCAGGGTTGCTGGAATAATAATTGTAGGTATTTTTACTTCAGTAAGATATGCGTTAGGTTACTAAGTACTTTAAAAAGTAATTGGACTACATAATGCATATTACTTTTAATGGTTACGCTACTGCTATTGAGATTGTGTTGCTGAGTTTAGCACTCTCATCAACAGAGATTTAGTGATTTGTGAAATGCTGAGATAGATTATTTTAACCAGGGGAAGAAACAATGTGATCACCTCAGCATTTGCTACTGGAAATTTATTTTATGGACACCTCTACCCATGTCTGGTGAAAGCGTGTGAAGCAAATATATGCGCATGCTGACAGAGAGCAACGAACATGTGCAGACTAGAAATTCCTTAACATTAATCCGGTTATGGGTTTACGTAACCACAGAATTGGGTTATTTGTGGAGAAATCTAGCAGTTTCTCAGTGGACAATAACCCAAGTTCTCTAACTGGAATAAGCATTTACATGGCATTTTAGAAATCGGTTTTCTATGAATAATCGGGTTATTGAGGCTCATGTAAACGCAGGAATTTTCTTAAGACAGTGGGTCTCGGTTAAAGTGCTGAAAGTTGATCGGATGTATAAGAAGTACTACATAACTAGCCGAATCCTATTCTGTATACACTATTTGTTTGGGGGGGGTGGCACTATTACTAGTTCGATGGAGCTCCTTACTCTTAAACATGCTACATACAATTGGCCATGAGTAAAATATTAGTGTTGTAGATGCTTTTCCTAATGACTTGGCTTTTATTGATGGTCATTATAAAAACACAATTTAAGAGTGTGGCCACCAGGGGGAGCATCAGATCCCTAAACCCAGCACAGACAGACACCAGGCACAAGTCCAGCAACATACAGGCTTTATTTAGTGGTAAACATAAACACTTTTCAATCGTTCCCACCTGCTCAGCACAGTGTAGTAAAGCACAGCAATGCACTGATGAGCCCCAATGAAGGCGAAAAACGCGTTGTATACTCTTTGTATTATTTAGCAGATAATGTATCATATATAAAAAATGTATACTGTATATGCACCAAGGTTATTATATTTTGCCTTTTTATATTAGTTTTTATTTCTATATTTTTTGACATTACTTGGAAATTCAGTTTAGTTTTAGTTTTCCTTTATCGTGCATTTTTAGTTTTAGTTTAGTTTTTATTTTACAAAGACATTTCTGTTTTATTTTTATATATATATATTAGTTTTAGTTTTAGCAATTATAGTATGGTTAAAGAGCTACTATGGAGTTTAGTTTTTGTGTCACAATGAGACAGAACTGCATTTAACGAGTTTGGATATAATATGAATTTAATGTTAGTGGCTTACTACACTACACAACACAGTTTACTATTTGGTTTTGTTTTTGTCTGATAAAAACAAGCATAATCAAAACCAAATACTGAATGTGAACAATTTTCACACAATTTTATAATTTTTTAAATATTTTCTGTGTCATTTGTGCTGAACAAATCTGCACTGACTGTTGACATTTTTTTCTTTTTCTTTTTATTGCCCAGAATGGGCCAATTTGTAATGAAATTTAGGTGAATTTTAAGGTTTGAGGGTTTTTTACTCTAAATGGTTATAGCACATAACATATTCTGCTCCAATGACAATGTGCCTATAATGAATGCCTTCAATATTGCATTCAAAATCTCAAATACTGGGCTTTATTTTCTGTCAGACATATTGATTTCTGATTCCATCTCAGGCACAAACAATTTATAGACAGAATTTTGCCACCTGCAGACCTGAAAAGATCAAAAATCAGAAAACAGAATCTACTGTGTTGTGATAGGTGTGACCATGAAAATCACGGGGCCTTAGGAAGAACAGGACTTTTAGGCTTGAAACAGTGTGCAGACCCCACTTAGCTATATTGAGGGAAACAAAGAAAAACAAGCGTGTAGTGTCAAGGTTAGGGACAATGAGACTTGAATAGCCCACCATAAAGGACAGTAAACCCATAATGAGCAGTGCAAGAGCAGGTAATAAGATTATGGACAGGCACAAGATGACAGAGACAGCATCTGAGATTAAGATCAATATATACATTATCTAAAACTGTTTATCAGTGCAGGATCACATGAACCTGGAGCCTACCCAAGCAGGTTTGGGTGCAAAGCAGGAAAAATCCCTGGTATGCAATATGTATGATATAGCTGATGTTAAGAACAAAAAGAATATGATATTTCAAATATCTATTGGGAGAGAGAGAGATACATTGAAAAAATGGGGACAAATATTTAAAATATAATTCTGCTATTGGTTTCTTTTCACAATATCTGCTATTAATAATGATGAATATTAACTTAAAAAGATAAAATAAATATAGCATAAATACAAAAACGCATTAGTATGTTTAGCATTTCATCACTTGGCAGACTCTCTTTGCTTACTAACCTGTGGTTTAGTAGAGACATTGCCAACTCAGGAATTTTACAAGGTTTGTATCTCTTCGTTGTTAAATGACATTTTTAAAGCAAAAGTGATTGCTTAGCAACAATATGCTGATCTTGTATTATGACCTAGTCAGTCTCTCGATCAGTACCGTTTTATTTTCAAAAATCAGGAGTGGTCTCCCCGCGACTTTCTTGGGTACTCAGATATGGGGATGGATATTTGAGGAGTAAACCGCAAGACAATGATTATATTATGTAAATTAAAGAACCTTCAACAACAAATCAAATCAAATTAATAATATGTTGATCAATTATTATAAAAGTAAAGTTGATTAAATTAGACTCTGCAGCTGCATGAATAAAAAAAATCGAGTATGTGTTCAGGTGAAGTACCACTTCTGGTTGATGTATTTGGCCCAAAAGTTAGTAGAGATCTACAATTTTGGTGTAACGACCACATGCCAAATTTCATCCATCTATCTAGTTCCGTTTTTGAGTTACCGTGTTTACACACAGGCATAATTCCAATAAACGGTATTTTCGGACTTGGGGAGGTCTAAAACGTCAAGATTCATCAAAATCTCGAGGTCTAATTTTTTTTATGATTATACTTTCTCTTTACTTCGTATGCGAAGTGGCAGGTGAATTACTGTCAACAAAAAGCAGGCATCTGAGAAATATACTGAAACGTTACTCACTCGTGATTTTTCTGTCCATACGGTAAAGTTTTTGTTGACCACCACATTCCAGTTTCAGGCGTTTGAATTACATCTTGATATACAACAAGTGCAAAAAAAGGTACGTAAATCACTTTCTATTCCACACGCTTTATCTGCGTATTCAGCTTGCTCTGTCATCGTAAATGCTGTGTGAACATCCAGCCGCCGTTCACTGGATGAATGTATGTGAGTGGCTCATGGTGGATTACTTTCAGTTTTAGAGTTTTTAAAAGTTATAAGGGTTAAAATCTAACAGCAAGAATATTCATTCAAAAACGAAAACTAAAATTATTTTAGTAAATTATTTTATTTCAGTTAGTCTTTCCAGCTATTTTATAATTTCATTTAGTTTTAGTTGTTCATCTCGGTTTTGTTAATTATTTTATTTCAGTTTACGAAAATGATTTTTTTTAATAATAGTTTCAGTTTTGATTTTAGTTTTCGTTAACTATAATAACCTTGACATGCACACGTATATAAATATGTATACGTATAACTTGCATGGGAAAAAAAAGAAGCTGCCTTAACCGGTTTCCATCAGTGTTCCTGTGTTCTTGTAGAAGAACTCACTTTAAAGTAACCGTTGACATCCACCATACCAATTCACTGTATAATTTTGGGCACGTCCAAATGTTAAATTACATCGTAATTTTCGTGTACTTCAACCAAAATATTCAGTTTTTGTCATAACTTGCTTTATGCAATTCTGTAAACAGTCTATTTGCTTTTGATTCAAATTTTTTTCTACTATTAAGCATATTTTATAATAACACTGACCAAAGCTGCATATAGTGCTCCAGATGTGGCTTCACAGTTGTGCTCAATCAATACCCAGTGGCGAAGGAAAAAGAGGATATTAGAATTTTTTATAAATTTATTAGAAATTAAAACTGAAATCTCACCTTTACACAAGTATGCTATTGCACTTGATGATCTTCTTCTTTCGGCTGCTCTCGTTAGGGGTTGCCACAGCGGATCATCTTCTTCCATATCTTTCTGTCCTCTGCATCTTGTTCTGTGACACCCATCGCCTGCATGTCCTCTCTAACCACATCCATAAACCTTCTCTTAGGCCTTCCTCTTTTCCTCTTTCCTGGCAGCTCTATCCTTAGCACCTTTCTCCCAATATACCCCTCATCTCTCCTCTGCACATGTCCAAACCAACGCAATCTTGCCTCTCTGACTTTGTCTCCCAACTGTCTCACCTGAGCTGACCCTTTAATGTCCTTATTTCTAATCCTATCGATCCTTGTCACACCCAATGCAAATCTTCATCTTTAACTCTGCCACCTCCAGCTTTGTCTCCAGCTTTCTGGTCCGTGCCACCGTCTCCAACCCATATAGCATAGCTGGTCTCACTACCGTCCTGTAGACCTTCCCTTTCACTCCATGCTATTGCACTTGATATTTGGCTCAAATGTATCCCATTCTGTTCACCATCATTGATGTTTCTACACCTTGTTTGGAATCCACCTATAATCAATATTCAATTCAAATAACTGTACGTAATTAGGAATGACATGCACCAGTCTAACAGCTGACAAAAAGCAATCCATGAGGTTAATGAAACTGTCTACAGATTTTAGAGACTGGTTTGTATCTAGGCACAGATCTGGGGATGGAAACAATTTTATTTGCAGCATTGATGGTTCCCAAGAGCACAGTGGCCTTCATAATTTTTAAATGGCAGATGTTTGGAATAATTGAAACTGAGCAGGCTGCCCAGCCAAACTGGTCACTAGAGGAGAAGAGCCTTGATAAGAAAGGTGACCAAGAAACCCAATGGTCACTCTGGCTGAGCTCCAGAGAATCTTTGTGGAGATGTGAGAAACTAGAAAGATAGCTATCACCGCAACACTAGCACTAATCTGGGCTTTATGGCAGAGTGGCGAGACAACACGGGAAAGGCTGTGTGATGAAATAAAACACAAATGAGAGTGATCAAGCGTTTGGGGAAATGCTCCGTATAATGGTGGTAGATTCTGGATTTGTCACGGTCAAAGGCAAACACAGACATTGACAATCACAAAATTTGCCTCGTGAAAATACAATGACAAACAAGAAATTAAATCTTGACGGATATAATGATGATCGAGGGAGATGAATCTGACATCATAATCGGGAGACAGAAATTAAGTCATCAAGAAGAGACTGGAAATTAATTCCTCAGGAAGGGACCAGAAGTGAAAATCATTGGGAACCGGAATTGAAGTCATCTACTGGGGCCGGAACAGACTTGAACACGTGCGCATTACGTAAGCTAGAACCGTTAATCTTCTGTTTTTCTGTTGAGGAAGGGAAAAAGGCGTTAATACTCTGTTCCAATCCCCCACCTTTCGTTCTTTCGTGCTCCATTGGGCCCTCTGGCTTCTGCAAAGATGTCGGTTCAACTCCAATTCACACCTTTATAATCGAATGAAGTCCAGGGCTGAGATCAGTACAAACTGCACTTTCATCCACTTAGCTTCTTGGCATTTGGTGAAGCTGGAGGTCTACCTCCCTTTTCAATTTACTGATTTAACAGGCTTGGTGTACCCCTAAAGCCTAGCACAATGGGCAATGTCTACTTTGTCCTATACTTATTGGTGCCTGTCTTGTGCATCCCTACTTATCGGAGCAGTTGTCTTTTTAACACTAAATGAAGCCATGAAAACTGCAACTGTCCATGATCAGTGTAGAACTGATGTCAAACCTCCAGCCACTCTCTTTGGAGATGTTATTGTGGAGAGATGAGCTGCTCAGCATATACAGAAAATAGCAGCCTTCATGTTTGGTAGTAAAATAAAGTGCGCAAGAAAAACTAGTAGAAACAGCCACCATGGCATTAACAGATTAACATTTATTTGATAGCATTTAGTAGTGCTGGGAGGTATACCGGTTCATACCGAAAAACGTTTTTTATTTTTGTTATGATATGGATTTTTCTTATACCGCAATACCAGTTTAAATCGCCTAAACAATGTTCAGAATGTGGCGCAGCGGGAAATCGTTTAAGGGGGGACCTTTTTCACTGCTACACCGCTAAACACGCATGCAGTGGAGTACATGTGTTAGTGGAGGTATTGAGTGGTGAAAATGGGCAGAGAACATTCAGAAACTGAAGCTGTAGCAGACGATAAAGTTGAACATGATGACACAGAAGAACTTTTGCTGAAAAAAGGAGCCGTGTCTGTTATCTGTAGATACTTCGGTTTTATAAGGTTGGATGTGGACCAAACAACTGTTTATTGCAAATGCTGTCGAGCTAAAGTTGTCGCCAGAGGCGGCAACACGAGCAATTTGCTGCACCACCTCAGCCGCAAACATGCTTTGGTGTACCATGAATGTATGGAATGTTGGCAAACCTCCACGTCCTCAGGTAAAACTGAAAACGCTACAGAACACTCGAGTCAGACGTCACTTGTAGACGCGTTTGCTAGAGGTACTGCCTACGACAAAAGGGGTAAGCGGTGGATCGAGATAACCAACGCCATTACAATCCAGATAGCTAACGTCAGTGGACAGAGATTGTTAACATTAACAGAAAGTGTAGTTGGTTTACAAAACATATTCATTATCTATTCCTTTTCTAAGACACGTTCAGTGCAATACAACTTTTGACAAGCACCTCTGGATATTTTACTAAGTCTAAATGCCTCTTTGGATGGTTGAAAATATGTTGTCAAAATTATAGTTTAAGTTGTTTGCAAAATTTGTTCAATAAAAAGGTTCTATATTTTGACTGCAACTGTCATGCAATGTGATTCCTTCTCTTCATTAGTGCCACCCCCTTGAAAACTATCACTTTATGGGGCCATGCAAATCTGTATTAATACTTGTGAGCACATTAAAAATGTTTTTTTTGTACGATGTACAATTCTCATGACAGTGGAATAGGTTATTCTTAGCCAGTCTACTGCAGTAATTTCAGTGGAAAATGTGGTTAACATTCTCTCATGCATGGGGAAACAAATACCTTCGAATACCGTGAAACCAGGATAATTTAGAAAAATACCGTGATATAGAATGTGTGTCATACCGCCCAGCACTAGCATTTAGTATGTTTCTTGACTTTCATGGCTACATCTTCTTGTTATTCTGCCTGTGCTTTATGGTAGAAGAAGCAGTGATGGGCAATCTCAAACCTGAAGTGCTACAGTAAGCACAGACCTTCATGGTAGCCAGTCTGACAGCAGCTCCTTTGAGCCAGTGATGAACGTGTTTGTGTTTTTTAAAAGGAGAAAAATAGTTTTCCAGAAAACAGTAGCTCAGGTTTTTGTTTTTCAGATGAGATTTTTCTCCCACATCACCAGAGACTTGCTAGTTGGGATGGTAGGGAGGATGCGCTGATAGCGTGTTACTACATCCACCACACCACGAACCACCTGCCTAAATGATGAGCTTTTCATGATTTTCAGACAGTGAGTGTGGGTGTGTCCGTGAATGGCACCCTGTCCAGGGACATTTCATTTCTTGCGCCCAGTGCTACCAGGCTGAACCCTGAACTGGATTAAGCAGGTTTGTGAATGTTGTGCAGTGTTAACCACATCACTCATTTGCGAAAACACCAGCGTCAGTGATGGGTATTAATTACTACTTCACTATTCATGCCAGTGTCGGCTCATTTGAAGTTCACTGTCGGAAAGAAATCTTCAGCTAAGAAGAGAACAGTGATCTCAGCATGACGGTCCTTTGTGAATTTATATGTGGGACCAAAATAAGATAATACATTAACCATGGGATCCAGTTAAGCAAGATGCTTATTTACATGAGGATTTTTGTATGAGGATAGCTGGATTTTCCGGAATTAAAACTTGCAGCAGTCACCCAAAGCAATGCCAATTTATTAATATGGTTGTTCTCTCTCTCTCTTTCATTTTGTAGACAGTCCAGTTTGTACAGGGAATTTTTGTTGAAAAATATGATCCAACAATAGAAGATTCTTACAGAAAGGTAAGTCCGTGGTGATCTGAGCAAATCCTTTCAGGCAGTAATCTAAATCTATCATGTCATTCTTAACAAAGCTTTTCATTTCTCTTGACACAGCAAGTGGAAGTTGATGGACAGCAATGCATGCTGGAAATTCTTGATACGGCAGGAACAGTAAGAGTTTTTATTTATTTATTTATTTATTTATTTATAAGCATTCTTTTTTGAGACTGGTAGGAGTAGATGCTTTTTCTCTGCTGATGCACAACTAAGTAGAGACATTGCTCACTTTTCTTTAACATTATTTCTAAGTGTCTGTTAAGGGTGTTTAAAATTGTTTGTCATTCAAATCCTCACGAGCTGCAGAACTTCAGTCTCAACCCCAAATTCTGAAAAGAAAAACTGAAGAGGTCAACTCTCTGCCATGTCCGTGTCTTTTTATTCTCCTTGAGATTTGTCACTTCTCTTTATTGTCAGGCTTCTCTGTATTTCTGAATTGAGAATGGTCCAAACCTGAAAATGTTAATCAGTGTCCTGCAGATCCATCCATCCATCCATCATCCAACCTGCTATATCCTAACTGCAGGGTCACGGGGGTCTGCTGGAGCCAATCCCAGCCAACACAGGGCGCAAGGCAGGAACAAATCCCGTGCAGGGCACACACACACACACACACTAGGGACAATTTAGGATCGCCAATGCACCTAACCTGCATGTCTTTGGACTCTGGGAGGAAACCGGAGCAGACACGGGGAGAACATGCAAACTCCACACAGGGAGGACCCAGGAAGCGAATCCAGGTCTCCTAACTAAGAGACAGCAGCGCTACCATTGTGCCCCTGTGCCGCCCTCCTGCAGATCTTTTTTTGTTATTTTAAATAAATTTGGAGTAAGGTAAGGTGATGCTACAGCTAACATTTTTTTGCCAACTCTCGGCCATAGGGTCTGCTTCTGTTGGGGCCTATTTGACAAACCTTCTGTGTATCTTTAGAACTTTACAAAAAATTTTGACAAGATCAGGCCATCCAGACCAACTCATCTCAATAGTCCTTTCCAGTTAATTCCTCCTGTTCTTTTTGAACTCATTTTAAAGTAAGAGCCTGGATTCACTGTGCTAATTCCTTTTAATCATTTTAAACATTTCCATCATATCACCCCTTAATTTCAGTTTGCGATCACTGAAAAGGCCTATTCACTTTCCTCCCAACTTTTTCTTGCACGGCTAGGTTTGTTTTTTTTGTAGCCCGGAGACCAAAACTGAACACAGTACTCCAGATGAGGCCTCACCAGTGTTTCATAAACCCTAAGCATAACTTCCTTGGACTTGTACTCCACACTTTAGGGCGCTATATAACATAACATTCTGTTAACCTTCTTAATGACTTCTCTACACTGCCTGGAGTTTGATAGTAACAAATCAACCACGACTCCTGGGTACTTTTTATAAGGAATACTTCCAACATTTCTGCTTCCATCTTGTAATCCTTGTATTAAATTCCAACTCCCACCTCGTTTAATTTGATGCCCAGCATCTCTGATCGTGTCCTTTTGTTACTTCCTGTATGTTAGTCGAGCAGCTTTCCTTATTAGACCCCATGCTGACTGTTCCCTAAAACACCCGTTCTTGCCATGTTCAGCTCAGTTGTCTCCTTTAAGGAGAAGTTAGGTATTTTTTAAGTCAAAATAAGGTGCTCTGCCCCGCTGCTCGCTTCACTCGCCCACCCCCGGGTTTAATTAACCGGATATCCAATTTAAAAAGATTGTTATTTTCATTTCATTCATTTTTTATTTCTTGATATTTGCCAGTAGTAAAGCTGTAGTGAATGAGTTATGGGACGACAAAGTGGTGCAGTGGGTAGCGCCGGTGCCTCGCAGTTAGGAGACCTGGGTTCACTTCCCGGGTCCTCCCTGCCTGGAGTTTGCATGTTCTTCCCGTGTCTGCGTGGATTTCCTCCCACAATCCAAAGACATGCAGGTTAGGTGCATTGGAGATTCTAAATTGTCCCTAGTGTGTACTTCATATGTGTGCCCGGCGGTGGGCTGGCACCCTGCCCAGGGTTTGTTTCCTGCCTTGCGCCCTGTGCTGGCTTGGATTGGCTCCAGCAGACCCCCGTGACCCTGTAGTTAGGATATAGCGGGTTGGATAATGGATGGATGAATGAGTAATCCCCTGGGGCGTGCTATGCACCAGCCACTTCGCGTCTCTGCCTCTCGTGTTGTGAAGACGGGGGCTAAATGCACGCTAAGGAAACCCCCTCTTAAAAGATGATACAATGGGAAACAAATACAGTTTTTTACCTCCTCTATGCTCGATCAGCTGGCTTGCTGCTGTTGCTGCTGCAGTGCTGCGTGATCTGCATGTCATTCAGCGTATCAAACATTTAAAAGCCGGTACAGCAGCTGTCCTTTTGTCTCGCTTCCTTGTCTCACGGGACGTTAAAGTGTCTCCAAGAAAATCCCATCTCGACCCAAGATTTTTTTTTTTATTATAATAGAGAAATACAATTCTTCACAAACATGGTACAGTGTATATGAAAAAACTACATACCCCAACCAAAACTGCAAATTTTGTGTAATAAAAAAAAGAAACCAAGAGAAATCCTGTCAGAACTTATCCCACCTTTACTGCAAAATTGCAGTTTATACCAGGGGTCGCCCACTCCGGTCCTGGAGGACCACCGTGGCTACAGGTTTTCATTCTAACCATTTTCTTAACTAGTGACCTGTTTTGGCTGCTACTTCACTTTTGAATTAATTTAAGTAGACTTGTTTAAAGATTTGTTCCCCTGAATTTCTTCCTCGTTCCTCTGAATTGCTTCATTTCATTCCATAAATGGCACCCAAACAGAAAATGACATGTGAAGTGAGTGAGCCAACAGAAGACCAACTAAGTCAGTGCCTCAAACTCCAACCAATTTCACTCCAACCAGCTGCTTAATTAGGTGTTGATTCTCGTTAATTAAACCCGTTCTTTAATTCCATGGCTTGTTGCTGCTCTCATGGTGCAACAGCAGACATTTCTGAAATTTTTGATTTTCTCTTTTCTAAGAGAACTGTTCAAATGTTTTGTGGACCTGAGCAGATCAGCATTCCAGAGACCTTCATCTTTCTTTATTCTCTGATATTGTATGATGGACACAGTTTGGTGGTCATGTTTTGGTTCATTTTGTATCTCATTGTTTAGCAGCTAATTAAGGAAAAAGAAACAATTAAAGGGGTCTAATTAAAAACCAGGTCACTAAGAACAGGGTTAGAATGAAAACCTGCAGCTCCGGTGGTCCTCCAAGACCGGAGTTGGCGAGCCCTGGTCTATACAAAGAAGATGAAAACAAATCAGAAAAGGAACTTGTAAAAACCTGGTGGCATTAAAGTGGAAACCCCTAAACCTAGTCGAAGCCCCTTTTGATTTTATTATAGCACTCATTCATTTTGAGTAACAGTCTATCAGTTTGGCACACCAAGACTTGGTGATTTTTGTTCTCTTTCTCTTGTAAAAAAATTCCAGATCTGTCAAATTCAGAGGGCATCTTCTGTGCACAGCTCTCTTCAGGTCACCCCACAGCTCTGGGTGGGCTCTGGCCGGGCCATTCCAGAACACTGGTCTTTCTTTGAAGCCCATTGCTTTGTTGATTTTGATCTATGCTTTGGGTGGTTGTTGTGCCGAAAGGTAAAGTTTCTCTTCCATCTCCATCTTCAGCTTCCTAGCAGGTGCTTGAAAGTTTTTTTTTTTTTTTTTTTTCCCCAAAATAGACTGATACTTGGAGCTTCTTCATGATTCCATCCACCTTGACTAAAAGCCCCTGTTCCAGCTGCAGAAAAGCAGCCCCCCAAAAGCATATGCTACCTTCTCCATACTTCACTGTGTGTTCTTTGGATGATGTGCTGTGTAATTTTTTGCGCCAAACATACCTTTTGGAATTCTGGCCCAATAATTCAACCTTCGTCTCATCAGATCACAATATATTTTTCCACTTGGTTGAGGGAGACTGGCTAGACCTTTTGGCAACGTTTAGCAGGGCCTGGATGTTTTTTCTTTCTGAGAAATGACTATTACCTTGCTCCCCTACCTAACAACCTAGACATACGAACAATATAGCTGATTGCTGTCACATGCAGGGAACAACCAGTACTTGCCCGAAAATCCTGCAGCTCCTTTAATGTTTCTGTAGCCTTCTTGGTGGTCTCCCTGACCAGTTTTTTCTGTGTTTTGTCATCAGTCTTGGAGGGATGTCCTGATCTTGGTGCAGTCACTGTTGAGTCATATTTTTTCTCTAGTTGATGACTGCCTTCACTGTGCTTTGGATACTTTTTCGTACCCCTGTCCTTATTGATATCTTTCAATGGTGAGATCCCGTTCATGTTTTAAAAGCGCTTTGCAGACCGCCATGGCTTTTGGAGTGTTCTACAACCAAGAGGATATCCGAAGAATCCAACAGGAACAGCCAAATGTTACCTGAGCTCAGCCAGAGCCTCGGTGTTTACTGGCTGCTATCTGAGATGATGAGACTTCTTGTGTTTGGGTGATTCTGAATGCCGCCTTATCCTCGATTATTAAAGGGGGTCTGCACACTAATGGTACCAGCGTTTTGATTTCTTTCTTTCTTTTTTCACTAAACAGTTTCTGATTTGTTTTCACCTTCTTTGTATAGATTGCAACTTTGCAATGTAGGTGGAATAAGTTCTGGCACGATTTATCTTGGTTTAATTTTTTATTACACAAAATCTGTGATTTTGGCAGGGGTGTGTAGACTTTTTGTAGCCACTGTATATATGCATTTGTCGTGCAAAATTGTGCTCTAAAGTTAAGAATTTTCTGTTAATTTTATAAATATCTCTACAATGGAGGCTAATGGGGCATCACCAGGAAATAAAAGCTTCAAAACTCTTACTGCATGCATCCAAGACATTTGTCACAACCTGCAATTACAATTTTGAACAAAAATACCAATATTTAGAATTTCAGCCATTTTAAAAGATGATGTCTGCTGCTGTCTTTTGTGGTAATCATTCACCCTCGTGGGCTGTGATTTCCTTTTCAATGACCAAATTGTAGTAAACTTTTCATGACAGTTTCTTGGTTTTGTTTTGATTAACATTTGTATTTATGTGAGAACTACAAGCAATAAACGTATCCTTATCCCAAGAAAATAAGCACCAAGAATATGCAATAAAGAAGATTATTTCCAAATACCATTTGTTGTCACAAACATGCGTCGGAAACATTGTAGGCATGGTTTCTTGTGCTGCTTCAGTCAGCAAGTTTTTAGGTTTTTATTTTCTAGTGGTGCCCCATGTCCTGTTAGCCTCTATTGTAAAGTGCCAGAGAGGGCAAGATTTTTTTTTTTTTTTTTTTTTTTTTTTTTTTTATATATAAAGTTATTGAAAACACTGAACTTTGGGAGACAATCTTGTGTTGCAAATACATATATACTATACTTCATTTGACAAGTCCTGTTTCCTTCTGCAGTTTAAAGACATTAAGTTACCTGACAAACCTGAGTAGGTTAGATATGATTGACCGCAAATGTGTATTGTGTATCCTGTGATGGACTGGCACTCCTTCCACCCTGGTGTCTGATGATGTATGGGCTCTGGCTCCTCAGGTAACTGGCTACACACAGCACGGTTCTCCCAGTCAAAGTTGCTTCAGAATATATCAAAAATAGAATTTTATATCATAAAGCAGAAAATAAGAGAAAAACTATACATAAACTTGAAAT
>JANRMT010027041.1:16524037-16592865 GCA_026402145.1 Polypterus bichir lapradei | reverse complement strand
CATACGTAATTTCCGTTTCAAACGTGAAAGAAATTTTATATATTTAGAAGATATCTTAGTAAACCTTCAAAATAACGTGCAGTTAAAGTCTTAACAGCATTTCTGGAGCTTAGTAGAGCCCGATAACTATAAGAATCGTCACCAAGCTGCAGCTCTGAAAATGTCTGCTTTGTTTGGGTCTCCGTACCTCTGTGAGTCTGATGTGAATGTCATGAAATCAAAGTTCAGATTTCATCTGACTAACTAAAAAACACGTCACACATGCGACTGGACCAGTCAATAAAGTGACACAGTGACATGTGACAAAATGACAAATGAAGAAGTCAGATCTGTGGATTTGGAATTGCATTGTTCTGTTTTGACAGCATTCATGTTTTAATTCAATAGTGTGAGATACGCTAGAAAACGCATTCAGACGTACAAAATGCACTTAGTGAACGCAATATTTTTTGTGATTTTTTTTAATGCAAAATGTGAGTTGTGGACACCAACATTTTGTAAATATTCAGGCAGAACAAGCGTATTCAGTTTGTTTGGTTTGAAATAAGCTATGAGAATAAACGTTAGAAAACATCAGTAGCTTTCGGAAGTTTTCATTTTGTAAAAGTAGCTCTCAGGAGCTGGTATGGATAAAGGTGATATAACTGAAAAGAAATAAAAAAAGTGATTTTTTTTTTAATAATGTATTTGATGAAAAATGAAGAGATATACTATTACCATCTGTGTTAAGATTAAGGGCACTCTTGGCTCTGGTAGCTGCCATTACCCCCTTAAGTCGGCGTCTCCCCTAACTTTCTAGCAGTCCTTGCCCTTGACTGGTACAAGTTGTCCTCTTTCCTCCATGCAGTGGTATCTTTTTTATGTGATGTTTGGGGGGTGTACTGTGTGTGTGTGTGTGTGTGTGTCCCACCCATCAGCATCTTGAGGAGATTTCAGATCCACACTTTAACTTGTCCATTCCATAACCACCCATTTCTTTCTTTTCAGCCATCCCTCGGTGGATTTACTGGTATGCTTAGGGTCACAGTCATGTTGCAAGGTCCACTTTTGGTTAAGCGTCCGTCTTCTGACAGTTGGACTCACAATTTCCCCAAGCACCCTCTGGTACAATGAAAAGTTCTATGATGGTGAGCTGCCTAGGCGCCCCGACGCAGCAAAGCAGCCCCAAACCAGAACATTTCCACCAATAATTCATGGGGTCATACTCGCTAAGATCTCACCATAATGGAGTTTCTATCCGGTTCTTCTGATCAAATACTGTCTTTGGTTTTCGTCAGACATGTCTTCTGGTACTGTGGTCGAGTGACCTTATATTTCTTTGTCTGTCCAGAGCAGGAGTCACCAACTCTGGTCCTGGAGGACCACCATGGCTGCAGGTTTTCATTCTAACCCTTAATGAGTGACCTGTTTTTGCTCCTCATTAACTTCTTTTGAATTCATTTTATTTGACTCGCTCTTGAAGACTCAGACCCCGTAATTGTTTCTTTTTCCTTAATTAACAGCCAAACAATAATGAGATACCAAACATGACCAGCAAACTGCGTCTGTCATACAATATTTGAGAATAAAGAAAGGTGAAGGTCTCAGGAATGTCGATCTGCTCAGGTCCACAAAACATTTTAACAGAAAATAGAAAATCAAGAATTTCAGAAATGCCTGCTAATCCACCATGAAAGCAGTGACAAGCCACAGAATTAAAGAACGGGTTTAATTAACGACAAGAATTGGCACCTCATTAAGCAGCTGGTTGGTGTGAAATTGGTTGGAGTTTGAGGCCCTGACTTAGGTGGTCTTGTGTTGGCTCCCTCACTTCACATTACATTTCTGTTTGGGCGCCAATTATGGAAAGAAATGAAACAATTCAGGGGAACAAATCTTTAAAAATGAATTCACAAGAAGTTAATTAGCAGCACAAACAGGGCACTCATTAAAAAGAGGGTCAGAGTGAAAACCTGCAGCCACGGTGGTCCTCCAGCCTGGTCCAGAGCACATTGTTCTACAAGTCCTGGGGCCTCATGTATAAACGGTGCGTACGCACAGAAATGCTGCGTAAGAACTTTTCCACGTTCAAACCGCGATGTATAAAACCTACACTTGGTGTAAAGCCACACACTTTTCCACGGTACCTCATACCCTGTCGTACGCAAGTTCTCCGCTCAGTTTTGCAGACTGGCGGCACCCAGCGTCAAAGCAGTGCTACTGTTCCTGTGTGGTTACTCTTTATTTCTTAGAGCCACATTCCTGCCGCGGCTTTATAAATACACTGAAACTAACTGCATGTTGTTTATTAGTGTAATGCATCTGATTGTAATTAACCAGTAACAATATAATGATCCAGGGAATAGCCATAGTATTCCAAATACCATAACTGCTTTAGCGTTGTTACTCACACTGCACCACCTTCTTCTTTCAGCTGCTCCCGTTAGGAGTTGCCACAGCGGATCATCTTTTTCCATATTACTCTCACTGCACCACTCAGAGTATTTTTATCACTGTATCTGAGTATGAATCACAGCAGCAGCTGATCGGAAAGAGAATTATCAGTATTACAGCATCAAGCACACGCTGCCTCAGCCACGGCAAAACGTTTTAAAGCCTTTCCTGTACGGACCTCGCGGTTCAGAAACAGTCAATCAGTCCATCAAGTGCTCCTTGTAGAACTGTTTGTACTTATAACTACAATCCCCTCACTGTAAACTTGCACTTCAGTTATAATATTGCACAACCTGCGCCAATTTATAAAGCGTGTATTTACATATGATGATGATATCATTTTTAAGATGAAATGCAGCAAAATATGTTGATTATCCTTCTATATAAAAGCGGTCGGGATTGTCCTTCCGTCCCGTGAGTGCTACGCAGGCGCAGAGTTTCACACACTCCATTTTGCAATGCACGATGGGATTTGTAGTTTCGTTTTTCTAGGTAAAAGATGATTTTCTACTGCAGACTGTGCGAGTAGCACGGAGTTTCACACACGCCCTGTCCATTTTGCAATGCACGATGGGATTTGTAGTTTTGTTTTTCCAGGTAAAAGATGATTTTCTACTCCAGACTGTGCGATATCTTCTTCTTCTTTCTTACTATATAAAAGCGGTCGGGATTGTCCTTCCGTTCCGTGAGTGGAAAGCGTAGCGGTATTCCGCTTATCACAGACTTACTACTTGCAGCTTGCGGTACGAAGCGACATGATGTGAGCAGAGTTCTGGTGCTCCCATCGTTCCCTTTGTTTTTGTGTGCGATGTGCTGGAAAAATAGACAAAATTATGTCTTTGGAAATAATTAATGCTGATGGAGTACAAATGACTCACCGCATAGTAAATATCAGGGGGGTTCAAAAGGGGCGACCTCAATATAGAAAAAAAGTTTAAATTTCATCACAAAAATAACAAACTACGAGTATTAAAGTAATACCGCTCAAATGCAATATAATCAAATTAATGAGTTGGTATAAAATATCAAATTGATCTACATATTGAATTGCCTTAAGAAGTGGTCAACTTAAAAGTCGGTCGCCTTAAAAGGCGGGTCAGCCTAGTATTATATAGATAAAACTTTAACTTCATTTAAATAATCTGTATTGTTAATAATTAAACATGTGAGGACACGGTGCCGCAGTGCTAGGTAGTTCACAGATTGATCCTACCTTGTGTTGTATTCTTTCTGGGGCTGACGTGACACTGGAGGGATAGATGGATAGAATAATTAAACTTGTCCTACAAAGATATTTCAATGTTCCTTAAAAGTTTTCAAGAATTGTCGTTGTAAGCTTACAGATGGCTTAACGTCTATTACAGAGCTGATTGTGTGGCGATTGGGTATGTGGAGATAGAAAAGTAAGGACAGGAATTGGAGATTAGTACGTTTGAAGGAGACAGTACTGCTACAATAATTTCATCAAAGGTCGCACACAATCACGCACCGTATTCCCCTGTTTAATAACAGGCTTTAACTCCTATCATCATGAAAAAGATTTCACGTATACATCTCAGTATTTTAGTTATTCAGAGAGCTGTAATAACACGAATGTAATGGATTCTGTGTCCTGTCGGAGAAAGAGAAAGCGAAAGCCCGTAGTGATTCACACACATAGAGCACATAGAAGATCAAATACAAAACAAAGCATTTAACGTGCTACTTTAATTACGGTGTGATTTGAGAAACTGGTTAGTTAAACGATTTTAAGATGAAGTTTATGATGTTCTACTTTAATAACAAAATAAACTACGTAATTAAAGTGGAAATTTCGAGATTGAAGTTGACATTTTGTGCTTTTTTCCTACTCTGTGCCTTTTTTTTCTCTGTACCCTAATAAGCTGTAATATGACACTCAGACGGTGGGCTACGACTTGCCTTTTCACGGCGACTTTGATATGTGACAACTTCTTTTTTTATTTTGGGCACTGTGCGACTATGTCAGGCGATCAGCTTCCTTTTGTTGTTTATACCACTGTTTAAACCAACAAATAGTACGTTTTTCCTTTGCCTCCACTTGGTATTCGCTGAAATTCTTCCATTTTCCCTCTTGCTTTTTCCATTGTCTTTTCACATAAGGCTGAGTTTAAGGGCGATTTATATTGATTTGCATATTCATAGAGGCGTAATTCTGGGAGGATTTGGGACGGGACAGCACGTGCGTGCACGAG
The DNA here is from genome assembly GCA_026402145.1 of Polypterus bichir lapradei. Lineage (NCBI taxonomy): Eukaryota > Metazoa > Chordata > Cladistia > Polypteriformes > Polypteridae > Polypterus > Polypterus bichir. The sequence goes on along the minus strand of JANRMT010027041.1, from coordinate 16,588,219 downwards.
AGTTACTTTTCACGCTGACCGGGATTTATGGAGCGGAAGTGGGCGAACGCACAGATTCCTGCATGTAGATTTTTCTGTGCGTAAGCACATTTTGGCTTTTGTGCTTACGTCATGTTATAGTGCGAATTCTACACACGGCGTTATGCATGAGGCCCCTCATCTTTATTTGGGTGTTCATTTAGTGTTACCCTGATGTTCTTTTTTGGACAGCAAAGGTTGATGTCATTTCTAGTGGTAGACTCGTGCATTGTGACATAAGCAGTGGCAAGAGCTACAGCGCCTGGAGGTCCCATGATACAATTGTGGAGTTCTGTAGACCTCTTTGAGCACCTTGCTTTCCTCTCTCAAGCTGAATTTGCTAGCAAGGCCTGGCCTGGCCAAGATGGCAGTTGTTTGAAATCTTCTCGACTTGTACCATACAATGGTTGATTTCCAGTTTTTCAGAGATCTTTTGAAGTGCCTTCCTGGACTCCTAGGCATCTAGAACCTTCTTTTTTGAAAGATTCAGGGAGCTCTTTTGATCTCGGCATGGTGATAAAACACAATTCGATAACAAAAGAGCAGATCAAACAAAACGACATTTTATGCGGATACTAGCTATGCCATCTAAGTCACCAACGTAGACCTTGTCATTAAATTTGCAGTGCAGTGAGTCTGTCCTGTTGCTGTGTCTCTGTTACATACCATTTGGCACAAGATTTGTAAACATGGTGGTAATGCTCGTGATGCATGCGCCATCTGTTGGATAGCAGAGACGTAGCAACTTGACGGACACACAGACGCTTGTCTTTTTATTAAGGCGGATTATTTGAAACCCAATGTATGTTGTATGTTCCGTTGTTCATTATGAATTTCTGGGAAGCGCTTTGAGCATGGGAAAGGTAAAATATAAATGTATTATTATTATATAGTAAGATTCTCTTTAATAATGCGTTAGTCATTTGCACTTGATCCAAATTTAGACATTTGTGGTAGTGATAAAAGTAAAGGTGTACTTACCTCTTTCCATACATGAAATTTGCATTTATGTTTGTTTAAATAATATAATGGATGACTACATGGTATTATTACGTTATTTTATGTGCATATAAAGATGAAATGAAAATGAGATCTTGATATTTCCACATCCAGTATGTTAAGAGTATTGCACATCTCAAGGGGTGCGCTAACAAGAAGACGAGATCCCAGCTCTCCCGATGTATCTGGTGTCTTCATTCCACTGGCTCAAGTCATAACTTGGAAGTCTTAGCAGTGGCGTTTAAGAAGAAAACCGAAATAGAGAGGGGCAGAACAGATGCATCATGGGAAGGGTTTTTGGGGCACATTACGTGCATCTTAACAACTTGAAGCAGCATCACTGGTGATGGATGAAAACATTCATTGCAAGAGTCTGCAGGTTTAGGTAGTGCGGTCGATTGAGCTGCAAAGGCACACAAAATAAAAAGTTTAAATGAACAAAAGAACAAAACGATCACTTAATGACCGATAATGCCAAAGGACAAACTCAACAAAAGTATGGCCACTTCTCAAAGGGTCTTTTCTTAGGTTATTGGAGCTCCATCTTGCTGTTTGCCCAGTGACGCCTCCTCCCGTTGGCTTTATGGTGCACTGATCAGGAGGGGTGGATTCGGTTTCCGTCAGGGGGCATCTTCTCGATTAATTTTTTTTTTTTTTTTAGTAATAGCGCCCCCTTTCACCTCAGGGTATTATTCCTTATCGTGGATGAGCCCAGAAGGTGATCCTCTGACACGTATGTGCGACAGTAGTAAGCTCTCTCAAATTTTCCATGATAGTGTCTGATCCTTGTCAACGTTCAGAGAAGATCAACAACATAAGCTTTTTAATTCTTTCCATGATAAAACTAATTAAAAATTATTAAAACCTTTTTTTTTAAGCTGGATATGTTTTTTATTACAGGTGTAGATATGCTAAATAGATTGTATTTATGAAATAAGTTCCTTTTCGTGTTAAACACTCATGTTTGCAGTCTCCGGGGTGTTTTGTCCATCTTGACTTGTAGATCATAAGGGGGAAAGCCATAAATGTATCTTGATATCATGACACCCCCAGGTTACATGTGGGCTTCACAAACACTTTGCCTCCATTTTGTCAATTACTTGTAGGTTCCCATGATCCTGGTTGGCAACAAATGTGACTTGGAGGACGAGAGAGTTGTGGGAAAAGAACAGGGTCAGAACCTTGCCAGACAGTGGAACAACTGTGCCTTTTTAGAGTCGTCTGCAAAGTCGAAGATCAACGTTAATGAGGTGAGTGGGGATGCTGGGCTAAAGGGGTCTCAAGTGACCTCAGGCTGCTTGCTGGTGTTAAAGAGAGAAGGACGCGGGCAAACGCAAGTTGTGGTTTTTCTTTTGGTTCACACTATACAGTAAAGATTCATTGCCCTTCATCGACTGCACAACAGAGGATCTCGTCTCCAGTAACCCCACAGCAAAAGACTGTGTCAGCCATGGGGGCTTCACCGTGTCTCTTGGGATATACAGCCCAGTGGTGACTTGACCGTGTCATGTGACCAGTCATCCATCGTCCCTTCCAACTTCAACCTGCTTTGTTTTCCATTACAGATTTTCTATGACCTGGTCAGACAGATAAATAGAAAAACGCCAGTGGAAAAGAAGAAGACTAAAAAGAAATCTTCATGCTTGCTTCTCTAAAACCGTAGCTTGCAGCAGCTCTGAGCCAGGTGAGTGTGCTCTGTGACCGTCGAGATAAACTTTATTAGCACCAAGGGGAGACTTACATACATACATACATACAGCAGGAGAATCATAAAAAAAATAAAAACACAAAAGACTAAAAGAGCAAATACACTCACTGGCCACGTTATTAGGTACACCTCGCTGGCACCCGGTTGGACCCCCTTTTGCCTTCAGAGCTGTCGTAATTCTTCATGGCGTAGATTCAAGAAGGTGCTGGAAACATTCCTGAGGGATTTTGCTCCATAGTGACATATTCATATTGTCAGCTGCTCGTCCATGATGCAAATCTCCCACTCCGCCACATCCCAGAGGCACTCTACTGGATTGAGCTCTGGTGACTATGGAGGTCTTTTGTCATGTTTGAGATGATTTGTGACATGGTGGGTTATCGTACCGGAAGAAGCCATCAGAAGATTGGGGACACTGCGGTCAGAAAAGGATGGACATGGTCAGCAGCAATACTCAGGTAGGCTGTGGCATTTAAGTGATGCTCAGTTGGTACTAAAGGGCCCAAAAATGTGCCAAGAAAGTATCCCCTCACCATTACACCACCAGCCTGAACCATTGATACAAGGCAGGAGGGATCCCAGCTTTCATGTTGTTGACACCAAATTCTGACCCTGCGATCCAAATGTCACAGCAGGAATCGAGACTCGTCAGACCAGGTGACGAGTCTGTTGTCCAATTTTGGTGAGCCCGTGTGAATCGTAGCCTCAGTTGCCTGTTCTTAGCTGACAGGAGTGTCACCCGGTGGGGTCTTCTGCCGCTGTAGCCCATCGGATGTGTTGTGTGTTCAGAGCTGCTCTTCTGCACACCTCGGTTGATATTGGAGTTCCTGTTGCCTTTCTGTCAGCTCACACCAGTCTGGCCATTCCCCTCGGACCTCTGGCATCACCAAGGTATTTTCACGCAGAGAAGTGCCGCTCGCTGGATGTTTTCCCCTTTTTCAGACCATCCTCTGTAAACCCTTCGAGATTATTATTAATAAACAAGGCAGAGATTGGCATCCCCCTGGCGGAGCTAATATCGGACAGGATATACTGTGACATCAAGTCAGTTAAGACGGTTTGATGAAAGATGAACGAGTTTGAAAGTGAAAAGTGTTTTTGACTCTTTAATTCATTTTTTTTTTCTCTTCGCAGAATGCAGAAATGAAGAACTGTTGCCTAATTGGAAAGTGCCAGCATTCCAGTTCTAGAAAGAAAAAAAATAAAAACAAAAAACAATTGCATTTCGGAGAAATCATGAATTGAAGAAGAGCCGCACCACAAATTCACCCAGATTTAAGGAAAGCAGCTTTGTGTTATTATTATTGTTTTTTTTTTATTTTTTAATTGTATTTTCTGTCACTTTGGCAAGGACTTCCGGTTCTGGATGACAACAACGACGACGATTCGCACTCTACAGTCCCAGGTTTTGGTCCCTGTCCCCAGGTCAGCCTCATTTCCTGGCAGAAAACAGACAGCAGTGTTTTCAACCTTTGCAATAGTAATGAAAAAGATGTGAAATTATTTTATTTGAACTTAGCTGTTTAATTATATGGGGGAAAAAAATAATAACAAAGCATGGGTGCATTTCAATAGATTCTCGGTGTTGCAAGTGAAATCAATTTTTGACTAAACTAGAAATGCCCCCCCCCCCCCCCCACCTGCCCCATGACCGATTTTCCTTGCATCCTGACAATCCCACATTAATAATTTATAAAATTGTAGTTATTTTTTTTCTCTTTGTTCTTCATTGGTTTCATTGCATTTATTTTTCTAAGACCTCATCCACCAGTTCAAATGTCGCCCCCCGGTGGTTAAGAGCGGAGTATTTTGAATTCTCATTATATTACTATACTCATTTAGATTTTTTTTTCTTCCTCACTTGCATTACTTCTTTAAACAGAAAGAGGAATGCCAGCATTTTTATTTTATTTTTATTATTTTTCATTTTTATTTCTGGTGAGTTCCCAGACTCTCATCTGACTGCATTCTAGAGCACACACACCCCCCCGTCCACCATCCCCTTGCCCCCCGTGGTTAACTTTAACTTGTTTAGTTTCCAGTGACTTCGTTTTATACTTTGAAGTTCCAGGATTTCATTACTTCTGTGTTTACCCATAACATGTTCAAATTAAAATGTTTTGTGCATAATGCTTTGGAAAAAAAAATGGGTCTTTTATAGAAAAGGAGGGGAAAAAAGTTATAAAAAAGAGGGGTTAAGTAGAGTCCCCCGACTGATTTCTATGTCTAAAAGCTAAAATATATTATACTAAACCAACTCTAATATTGCTTCATGTGTTTTACTGTCATTTGATTAATTTCCAGCTTTTATGAACAATTAAATTTTAGTACATTTTCATTGTTTTGCACTGCTTTCGTCTCTGTTTCATTAAAGTGGCTCAGACAGCCAGACCCGAAAGTGAACGGCGGTGACAGAAGTGAATGATGCTGAGGGGTACGAGGTGGAGTAGAAAGTCATAGCAGCTGCCCACCTCTGTGGGCATTCACAGGGGTAAAGAGTGAGACGCGTTGGCCACGGCGTTTCACTGTTAATTTAAACACAACACGATATTAGAACACGCTGGATGACAATAAGTCACTCAGCCCCACAAAGCTCGCCAGTCCTGTCCACGTAATCCTTCCAAAGTAACATCAACTCGAGTTTTTAAGGTCCTTAATGTCCTACTGTCCACCACGCTACGAGGTCGCTTATTCCAAGTGTCTATCGTTCTTTGTGTAAAGTAAAACTTCCTAACGTTATCTATGAAATTTCCCCTTAACAAGTTTATGGCCGCTGTCATTGATACCGCTTTGTTTTCTGTGGGGCCTTCACACTTGCCTGGGATCCTAATTTAAAAAATATGAAATAATAGGGGGCTTTGCCTGCTGCTCACCAACCCAACCCCGGCCTGCGCTACGAGCCAGCCTCTTTGTGGCTCTGCCGCTCGTGTTGTGAAGAGGGGGGCTGAACGCACCCCAAGGGAGATGCGGCCGCTCCTCCATAACCTTCTCTTAAATGGTGGTACAATGGGAAACAGTTTGTTTTTTACCTTGTCTTTGCTCGATCAGCTGCTGCTGCCATGCCGCATGATCTGCATTTCATGCGGCGCACTTCTGTCATATGACATACAGTGGTGGGTACGGAAAGTATTCAGACCCCCTTCAATTTTTCACTTTGTTATATTGAAGCCATTTGCAAAAATCATTTAAATTAATTTTTTTCCTCATTAATGTACACACAGCACCCCATATTGACAGACAAAAAAAAATAATTTTTGAAATTGTTGCAGATTTATTAAAAAAGAAAAACTGAAATATCACATGGTCCTAAGTATTCAGACCCTTTGCTGTGACACTCACATATTTATATTTGTGTGGAGTTTACATGTTCATCCTTGAGATCCCCTTCATTTGAGTCCAGCTGTGTTTGATTATACTGATTGGACTTGATTAGGAAAGCCACACACCTGTCTATATAAGACCTTACAGCTCACAATGCATGTCAGAGCAAATGAGAATCATGAGGTCAAAGGAACTGCCTGAAGAGCTCAGAGACAGAATTGTGGCAAGGCACAGATCTGGCCAAGGTTACAAAAAAATTTCTGCTGCACTTAAGGTTCCCAAGAGCACAGTGGCCTCCATAATCCTTAAATGGAAGACGTTTGGGACGACCAGAACCCTTCCTAGAGCTGGCCGTCCGGCCAAGCTGAGCTACCAGGGGAGAAGAGCCTTGGTGAGAGAGGTAAAGAAGAACCCAAAGATCACTTTGGCCGAGCTCCAGAGATGCAGTCAGGAGATGGAAGAAAGTTGTAGAAAGTCAACCATCACTGCAGCCCTCCACCAGTCGGGGCTTTACGGCAGAGTGGCCTGTCGGAAGCCTCTCCTCAGTGCAAGACACGTGACAGCCCGCATGGAGTTTGCTAAAAGACACCTGAAGATTCTCTGGTCTGATGAGACCAAGATAGAACTTTTTGGCCTTAATTCTAAGCGGTATGTGTGGAGACAACCAGGCACTGCTCATCACTTGTCCAATACAGTCCCCACAGTGAAGCATGGCAGTGGCAGAATCATGCTGTGGGGGTGTTTTTCAGCTGCAGGGACAGGACGACTGGTTGCAATCGAGGGAAAGATGAATGCGGCCAAGTACAGGGATATCCTGGACAAAAACCTTCTCCAGAGTGCTAAGGACCTCAGACTGGGCCGAAGGTTTACCTTCCAACAAGACAATGACCCTAAGCACACAGCTAAAATAACGAAGGAGTGGCTTCACAACAACTCTGTGACTGTTCTTGAATGGCCCAGCCAGAGCCCTGACTTAAACCCAATTGAGCACCTCTGGAGAGACCTAAAATGGCTGTCCACCAACGTTTACCATCCAACCTGACAGAACTGGAGAGGATCTGCAAGGAGGAATGGCAGAGGATCCCCAAACCCAGGTGTGAAAAACTTGTTGCATCTTTCCCAAGAAGACTCATGGCTGTATTAGCTCAAAAGGGTGCTTCTACTAAATACTGAGCAAAGGGTCTGAATACTTAGGACCATGTGATATTTCAGATTTTCTTTTTTAATAAATCTGCAACAATATCAAAAATTCTTTTTTTTGTCTGTCAATATGGTGCTGTGTGTACATTAATGAGGAAAAAAAAATAAATTTAAATGATTTTAGCAAATGGCTGCAATATAACAAAGAGTGAAAAATTGAAGAGGGTCTGAATACTTTCCGTACCCACTGTATGTCCATATATTCGATCTTTTTGCTTTTACCTTTTCGTCAATATCACAATGAATTTTGATTCTGTGCTTGGACTTACATCGTGACAACGCAACGTATAACTGCCCGTGAGTGAATATCGTTTCTTTCTCTCTACACGAGCTGTGTCTGACAATAGCATTTACACAAATGAGAAATGATTGAACCGTGTGCGTGGTTGTGAATATTTTAGATGTGGGCCGGATTTTTCCAAATCTCTTTGCATAAAGTCCTGTCTTGCTGGGCTTGAAATTTTCTCTCACGGGATTTCACTTTCACCAAACAACAAAACTTTGTATTTTCGCGGATACGCCTCTTCACAAGTCTCCAACTTAAATTTTAAATCTGAACAATATATTCAATCTCTTTTCGCTGTTCCGTTATTTCACCGAGTAATAATTTCCGTTTGTTTGTGCTAATGCAATCTTTACTATCCTTTTTCTGAGACTTTTGAATTTTCATACTTCCATTATCTCTAACCTGCTCTGCATGTGTAACGTGCCAGCGTTTTTGAATTCTTTACGACGTTCTACTTTGTCATCTACTCTGTCTTTTATTTCCGGCCCCGGATGTGGTTAAATCTCTTGGCACAAAGTCTTGTCTCGCAGGATGTGAAAGTGTCTCTCTGAGAAAGTCACGTCTCGTCTCTCTACCAACCTTCCAAGATTTTTTTTTTATAATAGAGAGAAATGAAATCTATGCAAGCAAGTGTTGTGATTCCAATTCAGCTCAACATTGACGAAGTTTTCATACCAGGAGTGTAGCTCAAAGTTCTCTCCAAGAAGAAAATAAAAACAAATTAGAAATAAGAATAAAGCTCAATTGGGGTGGGATTAAGTTTACACCAGCAGGTAACATAAAGTAATAATTAGTGGCGGATCTACTCAGGGAGGAATTCATTTTAATAAAATGCGGGTGGTGTCATGTCAATGCCGTACTCTGTACCAGCTAACGTATGCGTTCTGCCAGTTCAGACCTGTGGAAGAAATTAAATTGGAAATGTAGTAAAGAAAGAAATCTTGTCCGCAAGTAGAACCCTTTTAGAGTCAGGCAGGAGGAAGCTTGTCCACTGTGTCCTTTATTTACTCTTCAGCAAATGCCAGAAAAGTGAACATCTTTGTTATAGCAATCTACTACTAAGGGACAGAGCCCTGGGCAGAGGCCGTCAGCAGATGGTTGAAGAATAAGAGCAGAGGTCTGTATTTATAAACAAAACTGAATTTACATAACATACACATCGCCTGACATTTACTCCGATTGGTTTGTTGGCTTACATACCCAAATAACATCTCTAAATAATGTCTCATTTCCACTCGGCTTTTGTTCTTCTCATGTCTCTCAGGTTTCACGTCTCTCTTACGCTTGAAATCTCTGTGTATGTGACGACTGTCAAGTCTTGCTGGGAGTAGTGCAGCCTCCTCCTAGAACAACCTGTACATGACATCAGCCATCTCCTAGTACATTCTTGCTCTTTGCTGTTCACATGACCTTTATCTGGTTTCCTCATTTGCTTGAGCAACCCTTCTATACTACTACTAAGATCGAGTGAGTCATGGCCGAAATTATTGGCACCCCTGGAATTTTCCCAGAAAATGCACCATTTCTCCCAGTAAATTGTTGCAGTTCCAAACATTTTGGTATACACATGTTTATTTCCTTATATTTATTGGAACAACACAAAAAAAACCAGAGAAAAAAAGCCAAATCTGACGACATGTCACGCAGAACTCCAAAAATGGGCCGGACAAAATTATTGGCACCTTTTCCAAATTGTGGGTCAGTCTTTTTATTTCAAGCATATGATGCTCGTTTTGAACTCACCTGTGGCAAGAAACTGGTGCTGGCAATATAGCAATCACACCTGAACCAGTTAAAATGGAGAAAAGTTGACTCCGCCTTTCTGTTGTGTGCCTGAGTGTGCCACACTAAGCATGGAGAACAGAAAGAAGAGCAGAGGATTGTCGACTTGAGAACAAAAATTGTGGAAAAATATCAACAATCTCAAGGCTACATGTCCATCTCCAGAGATCTTTATGTTCCTTTGTCCACTGTGCACAACATAATCAAGAAGTTCACAACACATGGCACTGTAGCTAATCTCCCTGGACGTGGACGGAAGAGAAAAATTGATGAAAGACTGCGATGAAGGATAGTCCGAATGGTGGATAAACAGCCCCAATCATCTTCAAAACATATTCAAGCTGTTCTGCAGACTCAGGGTGCAACAGTGTCAGCTCGAACTATCCGTCGACATCTGAACGAAATGAAACGCTATGGCAGGAGGGCCAGGAGGACCCCACTGCTGACACAGAAACATAAAAAAGCCAGACTGGAGTTTGCCAAAATGTACATGAGGAAGCCAAAATCCTTCTGGGCAAACGTCTTGTGGACAGACGAGACCAAGGTAGAGCTTTTTGGTAAAGCTCATCATTCTACTGTTTACAGAAAACGGAATGAGGCCTACAAAGAACAGAACAACACGGTACCTACAGTCAAACATGGTGGAGGTTTGAAGATGTTTTGGGGATGTTTTGCTGCATCTGGCACTGGATGGCATCATGAAATCTGAAGACTACCAAAAGATATTGGGGTGCAACGTAGCGCCCAGTGTCAGAAAGCTGGGTCTGTGCCAGAGGTAATGGGTGTTCCAGCAGGACAATGACCCCAAACATACCTCTAAAAGCACCCAGAAATGGTTGAAGACAAAGCGCTGGAGAGTTCTGAAGTGGCCAGCAATGAGTCCGGATCTAAATCCGACTGAACACTTATGGAGAGATCTCAAAATTGCTTTTGGGAGAAGGCGCCCTTCAAATCTGAGAGACCTTGAGCAGTTTGCAAAAGAAGAGTGGTCAGAAATTCCAGTTGAGAGGCGTAACAAGCTTGTTGATGGTTATAGGAAGCGCTTGATTTCAGTTATTTTTTACAAAAGGTGTGCAACCAAATACTAAGTTGAGGGTGCCAATAATTTTGTCCAGCCTGGTTTTTGAGTTTTGTGTGAAATGATGTCAGATTTGACTTTTTTCTTCTCTGTTTTTTTGTGTTGTTCCAATGCATATAAAGGAAATAAACAAGTGTATACCAAAACATTTGTAACTGCAACAATGTTCTGGGAGAAATGGTGCATTTTCTTTGAAAATTCCAGGGGTGCCGATAATTTCGGCCATGACTGTATATTTTTTTTTTTTTTTAGTGTGAAAAGCATACCAAAACACTTTATCTGCAATTACTATATTATCCCTAAATGACTATGTGACCCCTTAAGTCTTAATTTCTTCCACATTCCCCCCATTGGGACTTCTTAACACTAGAATTACCAAAGCCTGTGAAAAAACTCGTAATCCTGGCCCACTTTAAATCTGTTTGCACCTCTCCATCAGCATCTTTTGTGTTGTAAATGTGTCGATCAGCACAAGCAGCCTGCTATCCCATCCCCACCACCGCCACAGAAAGGGTAAAAAGCTACCCCAGCTCAAGCCTTGATTATGTGAGTGTGAGGTACCGGGGCTGTATAGGGTAAATAATATATTGTTATTTGGAATACAGTAAAACCTTGGATTGTGAGTAACATGGTCTTCGAGTGTTTTGCAAGACAAGCTAAAATTTTTAATAAATTTTAACTTGACAAACAATGTCTTGTAATACGAGTAGTATGTATACACTTTGTCCGCCAAGCATCACGTGGGGATTGTGGGTAATCGTCTCCCATGCTTGTTCTCAGTCGGCGTACCTCACTCATATAGTCAACATCCATATGAGCGTTTACTGTTTATTATAGCATGGTGACCACGTGTGTGTGTGTGTTTGTGTGTGACGTGTGAGTCCCTGTCATGCACCCCAAAACACGAGGCTGAGTCTCAGTACTTTAGCAACTCCAGCTTTATTCAGCGTGAAACAGGAATAGTGCGGTTATCGTAGCGGGATCTACCGCTCTCCTATACACAGACACAGCAGTCGGGCAGGGCCGTGGCCAGGTTAGTGGCCAAGTAATCCTGTGCCCTGCATTTATAATATTCCTTGCATCTCCCATCGACGGCAGGCACTTATAGCTTGACCGCGATCTTTTCTGATTCTCTTTTACGGTGAACTGCTACAGTGCTGGGTGCCTGCGGTTGGTTGCTTCGAGACACTCTTCTGTGTGCCGTCCCGTTGGGTGGAATCCCAGAAGAGTTTAGACACCTTACAGTGCGTAAAGCATTTTTTAAATTTTGTGTCCAAATGTAGCGACTCTTCAGGCAAAAGCAACTGCTATGGGAGAGGCTCCTTGTTAAAGTCGCAAAAAAAGAAGAATATTCCAGTGAGCCGACAAACAGCAGGGATTCCATTAGTTAGAGTGAAAGTCGTCCTACGCGATAACCCTCCTCCTCTTCCTGCTCCTGTCCTCTCTCTTGTCTGCCTCACACCAGGCACGATTCTTTTCAAAGGTAAAGTGCAGGTTAATTTGTTTTATGTATTTTTACTTTATATTTTGTATTAATCATTTTTATATAAATATCTGTGGGTTGTGAGATGAATCATCCGAGTTTCCATTATTTCTTACGGGCAAATTCGCTTTGAATTACAAGCACGAATCTGCAACGAATTACACTCGCACACCGAGGTTCCACTGTATATACGTTTCATGCGTGTTCTGTGTCTACAAAGATCTATGTAAACACATTGTTGCAACAGAAACGTTTTTCACGTTTTAGTAATAATTGACAAAATGTAGACCTGAAGCGTAGAATGTGTGAAGGCTGAAGTCCAAATATCAAATAAGCACTTTCACAAAAGGTGCATGTATAACAAAACCAGTGCGCCTTTTATTCACAATGTAAAAGAAAGCGGGTTACAGTAGGCTTTTGACACGACCACGTGTGTGGTGTATTGGTAAGACCTGCTGACTCCCAAACAAGAGGTTGTGGTTTCGATATCAGGAGCTTCTCAAATCTACCATTTTGAGTAGTGAGCTGCTCCTATTGTTAATATTACACAATAAAAACATACATTGTAACAGCTGCTGTAAATTTATAGTACTTGTCAAAGTTAGCATTTTTTTTTCCAGATCATAGAAACATCTGACAAAAAGATCTAAAAACACTGAAGCAGCAGACTTGGTGAAAACCATCACTTGGGTCATTCTCGGTACTTTTGGCCACGACTGTACATCTCCCACCTTCCTTTACCCGTTTCTCTTTTTTGAAGGTACGCACTGAAGAAACTCCAAATTCCTCTTTTGTCCTTCCACTGTGGGACTAACAACCTTTCTTTCCTCTCGCGGCTGCTCCATCTTGTCCTCCAGGCTGTGAATGTAATTTATGAAGGCACCTCCAGAGCAACAGTCGGGCTGATGTGCTCTCTTTGCACATTCGGAAATCGCCATCTGCTTAAGCCAACACAAGTAAGATGTGAGCAAACACAGAAGATATTAGACAATCAGCCTCTGAGTACATGGTGATGAGAAATGAGGGATTTGAACAATATGTGCTCAAGCCCACAATTCTATCTTATCAATGTACATGAAGTGCCAAGGGCTACGTGTCTGTCACACGAAAACTCGCAAACACCCTGGGCCTTCAGCCTCGATCGTGGTTTCAATCGACAGCTTATGCTGTGATACGCCTAACATGACCCGTGAATCACATGTGTCGGTGCAAGCAGCGACAGGGATGCCTGCCATAACTGACACATGCCAATGAGGCGCGATGCACAGGTTGACTGAAACTCATAAACGACCCAACAGTTGGAGGTGTGGGATTCCTACACCATGTTGGGCTTCTGGTCTGCCCGTCAGGAGAAGAGCTGCAGTGACGACAAATGGCAGTCAGGGACGTTGCAGCAATCCTCAGCAGAGTGACCTGGGGTGCTGCGTTTTGTGAGAGGGGTATGCACCACCAGGGGTCCAAATATTACCAGTTTAAACAAATTATTAAATGTACAGTGTTGGTACCAAATCTCCTGTAGTTATTAAAGAGGGCAAATCAACAAACCCTAACCCTAACCCTAACCCAACAGCCTCTTAAAGAGCATAAGTGAACCTGCAGAAATATTGCATAACTAGCTGAGCAACTCGTCCAAGGTGGGTTTAGATCAGGGGTCTCCAGCCTTCTCTCCCCTGAGAGCTACTTTTACAAAATGAAAACTGCCGAGAGCTACTCTAGAGTTTTCTAACATTTATTCTCATAGCTTATTTCATCCTGAATATTTACAAAATGTTGGGGTCCACAACTCACATTTTGCATTGAAACGTCACAAAAAAATATTGAGCTCACCTGCAAGTGCATTTTGTACGTCTGTATGCATTTTCTAGCATAGCTCACACTACTGAATTAAAGCATGAATGCTGTCAAAACAGAACAATGCCATTCCAAATCCACAGATCTGACTTCATTTGTCATTTTGTCACATGTGTGACGTGTTTTTTAGTTAGTCAGATGACTCAACAAGAGAGGCAGGTGTCTGGTGGAGTGGAGCCACTGAGGTTCACTCTCATGGAGTCATTTCAATGTTCGTCTGTCAGTCTTGTTCTGAACTTTGATTACGTGACATTCATGTCAGACTCACAGAGGTACGGAGACCCAGACAAAGCAGACATTTTCAGAGCTGCAGCTTGGTGAAGATTCTTATAGTTATTAGGCTCTACTAAGCTCCAGAAATGCTGAGAATGCCATTGAGACTTTAACTGCACATCAGTTTGAAGGTTTACTAATATAGAATATATAAAATCCAATGTCTGCCTGTCCACGTTTCACGAGAGAACTACTTCACAGATTTAGATCTTTTTTTTCCCTATAATTTGCTTGAATATTCCAGTTGACTTTGCGACTTCTCTCATTTCGCTATGTATCATCGTTCACTTGCGGTTTCAAATTATTTGCACAAATCTGAGAAACACGCAGCAGGCCTGGGGGGGGGTCTAGGCCTTCAGTGCATGGTCCTTAACTCCGCTTAGCTAACGAACGACAGAACAACTGAATTTAACTTTTGTTTGATATTTAAAATCAAGTGTTACTCAGGTCTTGATGACTTTGAGTCTGGACATTCTCTTAAGTGTCTGCCACATTGTAAAGATAGATTGCAAATCAGATTGTGGATCGTGATTTTGTGTTAAAAGGATCGTGATATAATTTATTGGAAAGATCACCCACCCCTAATTTGACTAATCAAGATTTCAGATCTATGTAGGATTCATTAACCCTTTGGCGAGCTACTTGGAAGGGGGTAGCTCACGAGCGACGTGTTGGAGACCCCTGGTTTAGAGCATCAGTACGCTATAATGCTAAGCTCTCTGTAACAATGTCTTTTAACATGACGGTGTTCTTGTTGAGGACAGTTGCATGCCCAACTTTTTCTCACAGTAATTTCTTCACACCATTTCTGTTTAAAGGTTTCATACCGTACAAATCCATTCATCTAGTCACGTTTTCTTGTGCCCTCCTTTGTTCAATGTGGACTTCTCTGTAGTGTGGTCCTTTCCTCAGTCACTTTGCATTCACATATCTGTGCCATAGGTCTATCATTTCTTCTGCGCTGAGGGCTGCTTCATTATCCCGGATCACAACATTAACTCTGGCATTCCTTTTGTGCCATCTGCCCTTTCCTCAGTCGATTGAGGTTGGCACACCTTGGCAACAGAATTAGTGTTTCCTAATAGCCGTCATGCATACTCCTCTTGATCTTCGTTACCTTCGGTTGGTAAATGGATTGAGTGCTTGCTGGGCGATCCTCACTCTGGGAGTTTAATGATGTCTTGATAACCATTTCTGCTCCTGGTCTCTTGTCTCAACTGCCTCGCTCTTCTGTTCGGTCAAGTCAGCCCTATTTCACCTCATTCTTACGGTGCTCCCACTTTATTGAGTAACTGAATTGTGAATGGATACACACAGACACACACACACACACAGACAAACACTTGTTGCTTTATATTCACTCACCGGCCACTTTATTAGGTACACTTTGTAAGTACCAGGTTGGACCTCCTTTTGCCTTCATTCAACAAGGTGCTGGAAATATTCATGGATTTTGGTCCATATTGACATGGCAGAATCACGCACTTGCTGCAGATTTGTTGGCTGCACATTCATGATGTGAGTCTCCTGTTCCTCCACATCCCAAAGGTGCTCTACTGGATTGAGATCTGGTGACTGTGGAGGCCATTTGAGTCCAGTAAACTCCTTGTCATGTTTGAGATGATTTGAGCTTTGTGACATGGCGGGATATCCTGCTCGAAGAAGCCATCAGAAGATGAGGACACTGCATGTATAGAGAGATGGACATGGAGAGCAGCAATACTCGGGTAGGCTGTGGCATTTAAACATTGCTCAGCTGGTACTAAGGGGCCAGAAGTGTGCCAAGTGTCCCACCATCACACCACCAGCCTGAACTGTTGATACAAGGCAGGATGGATTCCTGATTTCATGTTGTTGACCCTGCAATCTGAATGTTGCAGCAGAAATCGAGACTCATCAGACCAGGTGATGTTCTTCCAGTCTTCTATGGTCCAGTTTTGGTGAGCCCATGTGAATTTTAGCCACAGTTGCCTGTTCTTACAACAGTGGGGTCTCCTGCTGCTGTAGCCCACCTACTTCAAAGTTTGACGTGTTGTGTGTTCAGGGATGTTCTTCTGCACACCTTGGTGGTTGTTCGAGTTCCTGTTGCCTTTCTGTCAACACACACCAGTCTGGCCATTCTCCTCTGACCTCTGGCATCAACAAGGCATTTTTGCCCAGACAACTGCCTCTCACTGATATTTTCCCTTTTTCTGTTCATTCTCTGTAAATCCTAGAGATGGTTGTGCGTGAAAATCCTAGGAGATCAGCGGTTTCTAAAATACTCAGAGCAGCCCATCTGGCACCAACAACCATGTCACATTCAGAGTCACTTCAGTCATCTTTCTTCTTCATTCTGATGCTCAGTTTGAAATTCAGCAGGTCATCTTAACAAAGTCTACCTGTCGCAATGCATTGACTTGCAGCCATGTGATTGGCTGATTAGATATTTACACTAATAAGCAGTTGAACGGGTGCACTTAATAAAGTGGCAGGTGTATATTTAGATTAATTTTGATCACTTTGCCGAGGTCTGTGTTCACTTTGACATTAAGGAATCTTTTTCTGTTGATCATTGTCAAAAAACAGGTAATTAAATCCACTGGTATAATGTTGTAGAACAATTAAATATGAAAACTTACAAGGGAGTGAACACTTTTTATAGGCACTGTGCATTTAAAATTGCATCAAGACTCTATACATTATAATTCTGACTCAAAGAATCCAATGACGCTGTCTGCTATACAAGCTGCACTGCTGACAGAGCTGCACTCTCATTGTTACATTCTTCTGATAGCTCAAAATCCTCATCTGACAGAACAGAATCTGAGCCTTCAAAATTACAGAAAATATCTTCTGCAGATGATTTTATTTTTCTAGATGAGAGTGACTGCTGGGATTTGGTGTCATACTGACATTTTTAGGAGTTACTTCATCTTGTGGTCTTTGCTGTACCAAGTCTGTAAAACTAATGCTTTCTAGGTGACTGTTCTTGATATTTATGCTGCGTTCCACTTGAAGTGGGAAGTCAGAATTTCCAAGTTCCTGGTCAAAATTCTCAACTGGATTGTCCTTTTAAGTTGGATTTGCAACTTGGAATCTCGGGGCTGCTCTGTCAAGTTCAAGTTTGCCCGACTTCTGATCCTGACATCAATCCAAAATATTGATATATACTACTAAGTTTAGTGCAAGCTGCGGTATTATACTGTTTATTGGCACTTTTGTTTCATTAAATCACACAGTACTCTCCAACTTCTATTCGTGGACATGTTACTACAGTGTTTGGGTGTGCAAAATACCGCACAATGCGTTGTTATCAAATGCTACTAATTCCGATGGAGCAAACACAACACAGGTTTTCCTGGAAGCATCTATATCGGTTTTTCCAAATGTTTTACTGGAATGCTGCCAACTCAGGTGTGATGTTATTCCCAGCTCGGATATCCAGCATCTGAGGTACCCATTGATATGGATGTTTGTTCAGACTCCTGTCTTGAAAAAGTTAAATGAATTCCACCATTTAAAAGAACAGACCCCTGCTTTTAATTCTGCCACACTGGCAGTGGAAAGGACAGAGTGAACCAGATGGTGAACTAAAGGCAAAAGAGAAAATTGGGGTCAATACCAGAAAGAATCAAAAATGCATCTAGGGGAAAATGAGATTAATAATCTGTTTCTTCTTTCGTCTGCTTTTGTTAGGAGTTGCCAGAGAGGATCATCTTCTTCCATCTCTTCCTGTCCTCTGCATCTTGTTCTGTTACACCCATCACCGTCATGTCCTCTCTCGCCACATCCATAAACCTTCTCTTAGGTCTTCCTCTTTTCCTCTTCCCTGTCAGCTCTATCCTTAGCACCCTTCTCCCAATATGCCCAGCATCTCTCCTCAGCACATGTCCAAACCAACACAATCTGGTCTCTCTGACTTTGTCTCCCAACCGTCCAACTTGAGCTGACCCTCTAATGTCCTCATTTCTAATCCTCGTCACACCCAATGCAAATCTTAACATCTTTAACTCTGCCACCGTCTCCAGCCCGTATAACATAGCTGGTCTCACTACCGTCCTGTAGACCTTCCCTTTCACCCGTCTGTCACAAATCACTCCTGACACTCTTCTCCACCCATTCCACCCTGCCTGCACTCTCTTCTTCACTTCTCTTCCACAATCCCCGTTACTCTGTACTGTTGATCCCAAGTATTTAAACTCCTCCACCTTCGTCAAATCTACTCCCCTCATCCACACCACTGACCTCCCTCTCATTCACACACATGTATTCTGTCTTGGTGGTCCTACTGACCTTCATTCCTCTCCTCTCTAGAGCAGATCTCCACCTCTCCAGGGTCGCCTCAACCTGCTCCCTACTCTCACTACAGATCACAATGTCATCAGCAAACATCACAATCCACGGGGTCTCCTGTCTAATCTCATCTGTCAATCTGTCCATCACCATTGCAAATAAGAAAGGGCTCAGAGCCAGTCCCTGATGTAATCCCACCTCCGTCACTTCTACCGCAAACCTCACCACAGTTACACTTCCCTCATACATATCCTGTACCACCCTTATGTACTTCTCTGCCACTCCCGACTTCCTCATACAATACCACAGCTCCTCTCTTGTCACCCTGTCATTTGCTTTCTTCAGGTCCACAAAGACACAATGCGACTCCTTCTGGCCTTCTCTAAACTTCTCCATCTACATCCTGAGAGCAAACATCCCTGTTACTCTGTACTGTTGATCCCAAGTATTTAAACTCATCCACCTTCACCAACTCTACTTACTTTCCTCATCCTCACCACTCCACTGACCTCCCTCTCATTCACACACATGTATTCTGTCTTGGTGGTCCTACTGACCTTCATTCCTCTCCTCTCTAGTGCAGATCTCCACCTCTCCAGGGTCTCCTCAACCTGCCCCCTACTCTCGCTACAGATCACAATGTTATCAGCAATACAAAATCAAAAATACTGCTCAACCTGTTCATAACTGGGAAATCAAACAAAACCACTTGAAAATGGTGTTTTTTTTTACAATAATAACAAGTCACAATCATAAACTAAACTAATGGAAAACTAATAAAATACAAGCAAAAAAGAAACACAAATACAATATCATCCATCCATCCCACTGAATCCGAACACAGGGGTCTGCTGGAGCCAATCCCAGCCAACACAGGGCACAAGGCAGGAACCAATCCCAGGCAGGGTGCCAACCCACCGCAGGACACACCCACACACCAAGCACACACTAGGGCCAATTTAGAATCGCCAATCCACCTAACCTGCATGTCTTTGGACTGTGGGAGGAAACCGGAGCACCCGGGGGAAACCCACACAGACACAGGGAGAACATGCAAACTCCATGCAGGGAAGACCTGAGAAGTGAATGCGGGTCTCCTTACTGCGAGGCAGCAGCGCTACCACTGCGCCACTGTGCCGCCAATACAATATCAGTATTTCTAAAATAATAAAAGAACAGAGGTAAATAAAAAGATGCGGCACCTGATCCAGAGAAGAAACCTTGGCTCTACCCATAACACATAAGGCATTTCATGGCTGCCACCCAAACCCTTCAGTCGCTTGTTTCAAAACAGCCTCATCTTCACCCAGCTGTATTCTGAGTTTAGCCCCCATCATCTGTCATTACAAAAATAACTTCCATGAAAGACACCTACTGAGCCTTTTGGTCTGCTAATAGCTGAATATTCATAATTTCCTTTCCAGTTGGTTTTTGAATGGAAAAAGGGACCCGAGTGCACATAGTAGGCTCTGCAAAGGGAAAAGAAAATAATTAGGGATAAGGAACAGTGTCACGGTTTGAACAAAAGGTGCACTTGTTCCAGAACTACGATTTCTGTTTAGCGCTAATTTTCAAATCTCTGCCTCCCGAAAAAGAAGCATCTATCAAATCAATCTTTTTGTGCAGAAAGGCAGTCTTACTGGTCACACATGGCAGTCATGTTGCCAGCTCGTGCAGGAAGTTTATGACACCGGGGCACATAACACCCGATGGGCCAAACCATAATTAAAATAATAAAAAAAGATTTAACATAATAACACTGACCAGGAAAAGTGATAAAAATGCTAAAGGCCTGCCAAACCCGACATCGAGCTGTCGTTTCATAGCAACAAGAAGGTACTGGAAGATGTTACCATTTACAGGACCTGTTCCATCCGGTTCTGTTTAACATGGAAATCTGAATTAGCTCCACCCACAAAACACATCTCAAAGTGAGGGCAGATTTCTTAAAGAGAATGTGAAAGGAATAATAATAATAATAATAATTCATTACATTTATATAGCGAGTGCTTTTCTCAGTACTCAAAGCGCTATCCACAGAATGGAATCACAACTATGATCCACCTTCACAAATGGGACTGCTAAAGGGCAGCCTGTCGTCACACCACCACTGCTGCCCGACCAGTGAAAATCAGTGGGACTAGGGATGGATTTCCCAGTAGTTTTCTTTTCCCAATAAATAAATTTAAAACATCCATCCATTCACCAGCTGAATCAAATTTTTCGGGAGGCAGAGCCTAAACTGGTTGCTTCTTGGAGCCATGACCAGTATGACAAAATATGAACATGCCTTAAAATATGAAGAGTCATTTGCAGAGAAACTGGCCTGGGGAGACCAGGCCACTCTCGCTACACTTTTGTCTAAATGACAAATTTACAAAAGAAGAAAACCAACAGCCATGCTCACCTGATAGGAGATAAGGAGAACCGCTACACATGTCCAGGAGAGGGACGGTGACATTAAGAGGACATGCCTGCTCTTCTTGCCAATGATTTCTTCCATTGCTTAAAATACTCTTTAGAATTTAACATTTTTCAAAACAGTGTAAATATTTTTATGCCTAACCATTTTAATTTAAATTGTCTTTGTTCTTTTTCTGAAAAATAAATGGCAAAACCTTCCCGAGTGGTAGAAATAACCAAACAGCAATACTGGAAATGGTTGGAAACATCAGAAAATGACATATCCAGAATGATTAATTATCAGCAACTTTTATTAAGAAAATTGAAAGTGGGAATGTTCTAAGTAAAACAAAAAAACAAAAAAAATCATATATGAGAATACGTAACTTGCTGTGTACTGATTTTGTTCAAAATTAAAAAGAAGTTTTGTGTTTCTGGATTGCAATACGAACATCATATTTGGTGCTGACTGATTTGATGTCTCCCAGACACACACAGCCAGACTATTCGTGGCAGAAAAGGGAAAATCCTGTATGCAGACCCTAAAACATGTAAATCTTCTGAAAACTTCAAAATGTCTTCCTCTGCAAATACTATGAATGAAGGAAGCATAATTATTTAAATAAATATTACATTCAAAACTCAAATTCAAAATTTCTCCCTCTACATGTACTATAAATATAGAATATTTAATTACTAAAATAAATATCACATTGAAAACAAAAAAAAAAATCGATAAATAACTGACATCGGAGAGGGTAAGCTGTGATGTGAAAGAATAATTTTGACAAATGAGTTAGCCAAGTCCTAAGTTCCTAAATTTTCACTTTGACTACAAGAGTTCATCATTTTTTTTCCAAGTATGTTAAATATAAACGACCACTGGACGTTGCGCTCATTTTTGGTTTACCGTATTAACCTCTGCACATCTGAAGAGGTTTTCCAGCCCGTTGTTTTTGTGTCTAACTAAGCGATACCAGGCCAGACTGGACTACCAAAAGCTGGACGCAAGTGTGCATCAGTTTAAAAAGTGGGTCAAACATGAATCAAGTGAAGCTGAGGCTTTCCTTTTTCTGCATTGGGACATATGCAGTCCTACAAATCACACTATTTTAGTAATGCCATGCAGACCATGCAAAGCTCAAGTTTGAAGAAGTCCTTGTTTCTCCTGCAAACCCTTTTCAAGTTGATCCTCTCCATGTCATTTTCTATAAATGCCATATCCATAACATTCCTTGAACCACCACTCTCTCAATTCTCGGGTTCAGAAGAGGGAGGTCGTGTTTTACTAACAGGCTGGAATTCTATGAGAAGGCAACAAAAGGATACGACTAGAGTGAAAAATTATGATGTTATTTAACTGGACTTTCAGAAAGCATTTGATAAGGTGCCACATGAGAGGTTGGGCATTAAAATTAAAGAAGTGGCAGTTCAGGGTGTGGTGTGTAGGTGGACGCAGAATTGGCTCAGACACAGGAAGCCGAAGGTGATGAGGGTGTGAGGAACCAAATCAGAATTGGGTGATGTTAATAATGGTGACCAGCTGGGGTCAGTACTGGAGCCGCTGCTATTTTTAATAAATGTAAATTATTTAGATAGGAATATAAAGAACAAGCTGGTTAAGTTTGCAGATGATACCAAGATTGAGTGGATTAGCAGATAATTTAGAATCCGTTATATATCATCACAGAAGGACTTGGATAGCAGACAGGCTTGGGCAGATTTGTGGCAGATGAAATTTAATGTCAGTAAATGTAAAGAATTACACATAGGAAGTAAAAATGTGAGGTTTGAATACACAATAGGAGGTCTGAAAATCGAGAGTCCACCTTATGAGAAGGTTTTAGGAGTCGTAGTGGACTCTAAGCTATCGACTTCCCGACAGTGTTGAGAAGCCATTAAGAAGGCTAGCAGAATGTCAGGTTATATAGCGCCTTGATGTGTGGAGTACAAGTCACAGGAGGTTCTGCTCAGTCTTTATAACTCACTGGTGAGGCCTCATCTGGAGTACTGAGTGCAGTTTTGGTCTCCAGGCTTCAAAAAGGACATAGCAGCACAAGAAAATGTCCAGAGAAGAGCGACTGGGCTGATTAGAGAGCTACATGGGATAAGTTTATGAAGTGAATTAGTCCAGTGGATCGAGACTGTGACTTTAAAATGAGTTCATCAAGAACACGGGGACACAGTTGGAGACTTATTAAGGGGAAATTTTGCACAAACATTAGGAAGTTTTTCTTAACACAAAGAACGATAGACACTTGGAATAAGCGACCAAGTAGTGTGGTAGACAATAAGACGTCAGGGACTTTCAATACTCAACTTGATGTTTTTTGGAAGAAATAAGTGGACAGGACTGGCGAGCTTTGTTGGGCTGAATGGCCCCGTTCTCGTCTAGAGTGTTCTAATGTTCTAATTCAGAGCCACTTCTCTTAATCCACTTCATTGTAATCCTTTGTCCCAGCCTAGCCTATCCTATCCTCAAAACTGGCCCCATCTTTCTCATCCTCTTATAGTATTTGTACCCCCTGATTTGTTCTCTTCTTCCGACATCAATTACTTACTGCAAACGTAATTTCTCTGTCTCCATTTTTCGATACTCAGTTATTCCTTCTAATCTTCAAACATGATCCTCTGCTTTCACTCCCCAACATGATTTGTCTAATTCCCATTTACTTTTCACCAAGTCCCGTCTCCCAATTGTACGCTTTGATCACAACCTCTCGTGCTACTCTCTTACACTCCATCCCCTCTAATTCTAAGGCCATACTTCTGTAGCCATCACCCAGTTTTATTTTAATGACATTTACTGTCTCATATCTTAAAAATCCTCCTGTAATTTGCATGTGATGGTATTCTTTACTTTTCAGCTTGTCCACATGTATTAGAATAAACTGTATTAAAAAAAAATTCAAATACACCTCAAATAGTCTTCTCTAAATCTAGTCTCAGTTTTAATTGCAATGTTGTGTCCTGTTTTTCTGTTGTAATTCTCACCCTCGATATATTCCTCCAAGCCTCTTGCTGTAGTCTTTTTTTGGATAACTCCATACACATATGCCTTGTTCAGTTTAACTCAAATCTCCCAGTTATCTCATTGTAGTCTTCCACTCGATACCTGCACTTCAGAACAGGTACTGTATATACTCGCATATACGAGGGATATCCAGAAAAAAAGGTTACAACAGCTGTTAAAAATCGAAAAATGAATATATTTCAATCAAATTTACCGGGTATGTTCCAAAATATGTGTTTATTTCTCAACATAATCGGCGTCAACTTTGATGCACTTCTTCAGCCTGGGCACCAGCTTTTTTATACCCTCGTCGAATACGCTCCGCTCCACCTCCGAAAGCCACTTTTCCACTGTTTCCTTCACCACCTCATCGTTGGAAAAACGTTTCCCACCCAAGAATTCTTTCACAATTCTTCCACAAGCTGACGATGGATCTCGGCCGCGGATTCGCAACGCAAAGTGAGGAACTTGATGACCGAACGAATCTCGCATCGGCGGTATGTGGAGCAAATGGCCTCAGCAGAGGTTGACGAACTCACTTGCTGTGATGACATTTCACAACTGACTGATGCGGTCCCAGGCTTATTTTGACCGTTAGGACCCCCCTACACGCAGGTATGCCAACCTTCAGAAAAAAAAATTCCCTGCACCCTCCAGGGCACTTGTAACCTTTTTTTCTGGATATCCCTCGTAAGTCGAAAAATCAATCATAAAATCAGACCCCGACTTATACGCCCATTCAAAAATACGACACTTAAATTTTTATTTTTTTTAAAACCTTCTTGCTAAAATACCAGAAATTATATGGTAAAATCAACTCCCGACTTATCCACGGGAGAACTTAAACATAAGTATATATGGTAATCCACCTAAATATAAGCATGTTTGGGCCCAGCAAGTACTTGGATTGTGAGATCAACTAGGAAAATCTTAGTTTGCTGTTGAAATAGTTGTTGGACAGGCCAGAAGAGGGCGCTCACCGCATGGTTTATGTGTGGACACTGTGCTGTAAAAATTGGTTCCATCTTTTGGGTAAGACAAATAAACCGATGTCCTGACTGTCTGTGGTCAAAGGAGATCCCCAGGGAATGCGTTAAAAAGAGTAAGGTGTTTTCCAATGTCCTGGCTAAATTGATCATCACAATCTTGGCCATTTTGACCCCCTAATCATCTCGTTTCTAATTGGCCAACTATCTCTCTTTCTCTCTCTCTCACCCCTTCACCACCTAATAGCTAATGTGTGGTGAGAGTACTGGTGCAAAAATAGCTGCTGTCGCATCATCCAGATGGATGTTATACATTGACTAGCCAACCTGCGGCGTAGCATACGCCGCATAATTATTCATTGATGGGTGAACACTTCCTGAAAGACACAGTTCAGCAATCCCCTGTTCAGCATCACGATAGGGCGGCGGCCATCACTCCGGGTTCGGTGTCGGTCTAACAAAGGAAAAAAAGAAGGGGCACAGAAACAACAGGGAGAACAGAAGCTTGCGGGGACAAACAAAGATGGCAGAAATGAGAGAGACCTGTTAGCAAAGCCGGAACCGAAAAGAACAATGAAAAGTCAATGTGGCTCAGAGGTGCATGTGGACTGAGGATGTGTTTGGTGAGGTGTTGGGGGCAGGCACATGAGCAGGCAGTACGCATGCCTCGAGAGCGAGGGTGGGTGCGGGACGAGGGTTAGAGTTGGCAGGCGGGGCTCCGTCGTGCGTATCCCATGGTCGGGCGACTTGGTCGATTATATGGTTATAGATTATAACCATATATATAGATGATTATAGATGGTGGATGCAATGCCCCCAAAACTGTCCCATCCATCCATCCATTATCCAACCCGCTATATTGTAATACTGGGTCACGGGGGTCTGCACACACACCCACACACCAAGCACACACTAGGGACAATTTAGGATCGCCAATGCACCTAACCTGCATGTCTTTGGACTGTGAGAGAAAACCCACGCAGACACGGGGAGAACATGCAAACTCCACGCAGGGAGGACCCAGGAAGCGAAGTGCCGCCCCCCAAAACTGTCTCTGTGCTTTTACTAGTTAGAAATGTGATGTATAATGTAAATAAATATAATCCTCTGCATTGAACTGACAGCCACATGAAATACAGTATATCATAGGGAACGACTTTAGCTTGACTATGATCATAGGCAGGAATCATTTAAATCATTCATCAATCCATTCATCCATTTTCTGAGTCTAGCCCTTCTCCTGTAAGGTCACATGAGCCACACAAATGCCACACTAGTTTTGTTAATTTATTCAGATGGCCGTTTATCACACTTTTTCTGTTAATCCCATTTGAAAGATGACAGCTTACACCTTCCCTTGACATCTACCAGTTTGTGCTTAAAAGAAAGAACTCTTTTCTACTGTAATTATGACACATTTCTCAGCAATTTTGAGAACTGCTTTTATCTTTTTTTTTTACTGAGAATCTACTGCACACCTTGCAAGTGTAAGGGTACACATGGGGTTCAGGAGGTGCAAGATAAATACATTTATAGACGTTAACATCATTTTATTTAACTGTACTGGGTTTAATGCATGGCTGATGATAACAACACTACAGCAAGTCTTGTCGTTTCTAAACCACTTAATCCAAGGCAGAGACACAGAGATGGGGGACGTAGCCTAACCCTGCAACCACAGGGTGGCAGGGGACTTGGTGTCAGTCCATCGTAGGGTTACTATAGCACAGCGGTTCTCAAACTGTGGGGCGGGCCCCCCTAGAGGGGTGCAAAATAACAAAAAAGGGTGAAAAAAAGAAAACAAGAATCGAAAATATGAAAAATACATCTACTGAAACCAAAACAAATCAACTTAAACTACATTCTGATACTAGAAAAATAAATATAGAGTTAGATAAATGTTGATAAAAGTTTAGTAGGTATAATAAAATATGCATCTATGATATATCATTCATTAAAAAAGAGCAAATTGGTATTAATGGGCTCCTTTCAAAAAAACGTTAGGGGGGCGCGATTAAAACTGTTATGAAAACTCGGGTCGCAAATACTTAAAAGGTTGAGAAACGCTGCTATAGCAAGTGACTTTATTAAAATGAATAAGAAAGGGAAGAGCAGTTTTTTTTTCTTTGGAGTCCGTGTTCTTTTAATGTGGGTGTTGATATCCTTTCATTCTGTGATGGCCGGTGTGGAGTGCTAGCTGGAAACATCACTTCAAGAGAGTTCACCAGAATCAACAGGCTAATTAAGAAGGCAAGGTCAGTTATGAAATGCACCCACCGGAGGAGTGTGAAAGATGACAAAACTGAAGGTCATATACACATCATCTCTCTGACACAATAGCATTGAGGACTCTCTGGTCCCCCTTATCTCTGCTATAATCCATTCTTCTCTCACTACTGGTACTGTTCCTTCATCTTTTAAAACTGCTGCAATAACCCCAATACTGAAAAAACCTGGTGCCGATCCGACTAATTTCAGTCATTTTCGTCCTATTTCTAAGCTACCCTTCATTTCCAAAATTCTTGAAATAATAGTGGCTATTCAACTTCATTCTTATTTATCTCAAAATAATCTGTATGAACAGTTCTAGTCTGGTTTTCATCCCCTCCACAGTACAGAAACTGCACTTATAAAAATTACTTATGACCTCCTTATGGCAGCTGATTCTGGTTTAATTACTATTCTCATCCTCCTTGATCTGAGTGCAGCCTTTGACACTATTTGTCACACTACTCTTCTCAATAGATTATCTTCGATTGGCATTACCCACAAATCCACTACATTGGTTCAGATCCTACCTCTCAGGCCACAGTTTGTTCAGCTTAAAACGTTCACATCCCAACCCACCGCTGTTACTTTAGTTGGGCTCTGTCCCCTTTTCATTATTTACCTCCTTCCCCTTGGCAATATCTTTTGTAAATATAACATTAGCTTCCACTGTTATGCTTATAACACCCAGCTCTATCTCACTAGCAAACCTTCTGCTTCCTTTCCAACCTCCTTGCTTATTGATTGCATAGCAGAAATCAAATCCTGGTTTTCTTCAAATTTTCTTAAATTAAATAGTGACAAAATGGAGGTTCTCCTCATTGGTATAAAACATTATCCAAAACTGATCATTTTTCATTTGTTATTGATAATTCCTCTGTCTCCCCTTCCCCACAGGTGTCATCCTTGACAGTACTTTATCCTTTCAGTCCCACATCAGTAACATCTCCCGGTCTGCATATTTCCACTTGCGTAACATTAATCGTATTCTCCCCCCTTCCCTCACTCCCCACACCACTGCTATCCTTATTCATAGCCTTGTCACTTCTCGTTTGGATTATTGCAATTCCCTTTTCTTTGGTCTTTCTCGCAAATCTCTTTATAAGCTTCAACTGGTCCAGAATTCAGCTGCCCGCATCATTACTAGAGCCCCCTCTATTCACCGTATCACTTCTGTTTTGCAGCAGCTTCACTGCTTCCAGTTAAGTTCCGAATTCAATTCAAAATTCTTCTGTTAACTTTTAAGGTACTCCACAACCTCGCCCCTCCATATCTGTCTGACCTCCTCCATGTTCCCATTCCCTCCCGTACCCTTAGATCCTCTTCCTCCATACACTTGACTGTCCCCTTCGTCCGTCTTAGCACAACTGAATGCTCTGCTCCCCAGCTCTGGAACTCACTACCATCTGAGCTTAGAAATATTGAATCATTTTCACTTTTCAAATCTAAACTTAAAACTTATTTGTTTAAGACTGCTTTTTCTCTTTGATTACAATTGCTCTGTCTGATTAAAAGTTTTGTATATTAGTTTTGTTTATAATCTGTGTTTTATCTATTGTTCGGTGTCCTTGAGTGTTTAGAAAGGCATCTACAAATAAACAAAATGTATTATTATTTTATTCAGGGTGGCACGGTGGCACAGTGTTAGCTCCAGCACTCCAGCAGACCCCCGTGACCCTGTGTTAGGATACAGCGGGCTGGAGAATAACTCACTGACTGACTTTTATTCAACAAATCATTTAGCAGAGGTGTGACTGTCAAAATGCCTGTAGAATCCCTCACTCTCTCTTTTATCTCTAGCCTTTTTGTTGGTATTATATTATTCTGAGGAGATATACACATGTCTGCGGTGAGCTGGCACCCTGCCTGGGTTTTGTTTGCTGCCTTGCACCCTGTGTTGGCTGGGATTGGCTCCAGCAGACCCCCGTGACCCTGTAGTTAGGATATAGTGGGTTGGATAATGGAGGGATGGATGGATATACACATGATATGTACACATGACATCACCTGACAAGAGTAAGAAGTGGAGCAGAACAGGCTCCTTTATTAGTTAAGAATGTCTTCAGTAGACATGGAGTAGGCAGGTAATGTGGTACTGCACAGTTCAGTCAATCATTATCCTAACACAGGGTCACGGGGGTCTGCTGGAGCCAATCCCAGCCAGCACACGGCACCAGCCCACTGCAGGGCACGCACACACACACCAAGCACACACTAGGGACAACTTAGGATCGCCAATGCAGCTAACCTGCATGTCTTTGGACTGTGGGAGGAAACCCACACAGACACGGGGAGAACATGCAAACTCCACGGACCCGGGAAGCGAACCCACATCTCCTTACTGAGAGGCAGCAGCACTACCACTGCACCACCGTCCCGCCCCATGTTGTAAGTCTCTATACAAAATGTACAGTTCGTTCTCCAGCTTTACAAACGTGGAATCAGCTGCAGTGCACATGTAAAGGTCATCATGATAGCATCTTCTGGGAAAAAAGTTATACGTGTTCAGTTTCCACTCGTGGCTGCCTGCGTGACCTTGAGCGAGTTGCTTAATCTGGCAGTATTTGCACAGTGCCAAGTATGCAATCAGATACAGAGTACATGAACAGCTCCTTCACAGGGGGTGCACTGTGAATGCAGCTACGCATAGAAAGGTGGAAATTCAATCTTGGCACGACTCCCTACGTTATGATGACTCAAGTGAAACACTTAATCTGCCTTAATCTGTCAGGGCTCATATGTTAGAAATAGGGAATGTAAAGATAATGCTCTGTATAGACAAACAAAAAAATAAAATAACAAGGAGGCAGAATCAGTCCTGCTCCTGGCAGATCTCCCCTGTGAGTACAGTGAGCAACGTAATCTGGCAGAGTTCACATTGTACAAATATTTATAAAAAATAAAAAGAAAACATGATTCTATCCATGCGATGCTATTTGAGGAATGCCTTGGAACAGAACTCAGTATGAAGCGCACTACTTAAAAACACGGACACAAATTCAAATCCCACCAATCAGTGAGTTCCCTAAACTGAGTGAGCACAAACAGTTCACACTGCACCATATTTACAAAGAAATCTGCATTAAAAAAAGAGAATGTTAGTTTTATAAAATGAGTATTTATAATATTGATAGGGGGTATATCAGTGCAAGCTTCCTTTAAATGTTGATATTTCTTTTCATTTTTTTACCCCATATCTGAAAATGACTCCTAGGCCTATTGAAATGTGATACTCATTCAGACTTGCCAGGTGTAACAGTAATGTGTGCTGCAAAAAAAGAATTTGAAAGGAAATTGTCAAATACTGATTTGAAAACTGCAGATTGACATTCTTCTATATTTCAATATATTTTTAAGGTTTATTATACTCATTAACTGCGGTGGGCTGGTGCCCTGCCCGGGGTTTGTTTGACTGCCTCGCACCCTGTGTTGGCTGGGATTGGCTCCAGCAGACCCCCGTGATCCTGTAGTTAGGATATAGCGGGTTGGATAATGGATGGATGGATGGATACTCATTAATCACGACACTGGAGACAGCGGTGACGTGTTGCATGTTGATTACGACAAGCAACTAAGAATTTCACTTTATTCTGTACCTACCTGGAAAGGGGTCTCTCTTTGAACTGCCTTTCCCAAGGATTCTTCCATTTTTCCCTACAAGGGTTTTTTTGGGAGTTTTTATTTGTCTTCTTAGAGAGTCAAGGCTGGTTGGCTGGCAAGAGGCAGGGCCTGTTAAAGCCCATTGCGGCACTCCTTGTATGATTTTGGGCTACTATACAAAAATAAATTGTATTGTATTGTATATATGGCAGTAATGACCTATAAACATGTATGTATATATACTTACATATACATATATATGTACACACACAAACAAGCATAAAATACACATTAAGGATGAGACATGTATGGATGGATTGCTGGTACCTTTACCAAACAGAAAGCCAAAATAATGAAAGGACAGGTAAAGAATGTTTATCAGGGTGTGTTTCCCCTGGCTGCAGGATGGCAGCATCTCCCCTACTGGTCCAGTCTGGACCCTGGCAGGGCTCCCTGGACTTTAAGACAGGCAGCGTTGGGAAGAACTGCTGAGGCTGCTAAGAGGAGCTCTGGGGAGGCAGCTTTATTATGTTGCTGAGGCCTTGTCTGACCTGAAAAAGTGCTTCTATGCTACACTCCTGGTGCACCAGAAGAACCCCTGGTATGGACTTTAATAAAGCCTTTTGTGCACCAGTCAGATGAGTTTGGAGTGAAGAGAGTAAAGTTGTCAAGAATGTACTTGGCCTAAGGAGGTGGTGACGAAAAGGGTAGCATATAAGAGGCAAAAGTGGAAAGTAGCAATGCACAGAATTCACTCAAGCTCCATATGTGCAAAGCATACAATTATCCATCCATCCATCCATTATCCAACCCGCTATATTCTAACTACAGGGTCACGGGGGTCTGCTGGAGCCAATCCCAGCCAACACAGGGCGCAAGGCAGGAAACAAACCCCGGACAGGGTGCCAACCCACCGCAAAGTTCACACACACACACACACACACCAAGCACACACTAGGGACAATTTAGAATCGCCAATGCACCTAACCTGAATGTCTTTGGACTGTGGGAGGAAACCGGAGCACCCGGAGGAAACCCACGCATACATACAATTATTCCACTTACAATTAAATATCGAGCACATCTCTCTCGTTTAATGTTTCCTGGGCGAGATCCAACCTGTGAACGTTGCAATCAAGCTCCAGCCTCATGGGGTCACATGTTTTGGGCGTGCACCAAATTAACATCATTCTGGACCAAAATCTTTAAATGCCTTTCAGACAACCTTGGTGTCCCAATCCCTCCTAATCCACTAACAGCTGTGTTTGGTGGGCTCACAGAGGGGCTTACAGTGGAGAAGGACAAACAGTAATTGCTTTTACTACACTTTTGGCACGTAGACTTATCTTGCTCAACTGGAAGAATCCTAACTCACATAATCAAATTCAGTGGGTAACTGATGTTATATACAATACAATACAATTTATTTCTGTATATCCCAAAATCACACAAGAAATGCCGCAATGGGCTTTAACAGGCCCTGCCTTTTGACAGCCCCCCAGCCTTGACTCTCTAAGAATACAAAGAAAAACTCCCAAAAATAACTCTTGTAGGGGGAAAAAAATGGAAGAAACCTCTGGGAAAGGCAGTTCAAAGAGAGACCCCTTTCCAGGTAGGCTGAGTGTGCAGTGGGTGTCAGGGGGTCAATACAATACAATACACAGAACAGAACAAATCCTCAATACAGTATAAAAATAAAAATATTACAAGTACGGAGCAGACTTTAACAGTAGATGATATCACATAACATGATTTGGATTTGTTCAGAGTCCTGGAGACCTCGGCTATCAAGCTGCGTCCCCCATTTGGCCATTCCACGGCTGAGACAGCCAATCTGTTGAAAGGACCCCTCTACCCCACGATTCCTGCGATATATATACTATTTGAAACTGGAAAAAATCAAATACTCAGAGGATCTGTACAAAACCTTTTCAAAACCTGGCAGGATCAGATCAATAACATTTTAGAATAAGCTTTTAAATTGAGGAAGCGAATTCTCTCCCCTCTTTTACTCCATTTATCTTTATTCATTTATTATTCTATCTATTCCTTTGTCTTTACTAGCATAACGTTTTACACTGCTGGCCTAGCTCCCTTTCTCAGGGGTGGGGGTTGATTTGTTTTGATTCTTTTTCTTTTTATAAAACTTGAGTTATGTGTATGGAGTGTTATTTGATTTTAATAAATTCAATAAAATTAAAAAAAGGCAAAATAGTCTGCACTGGACACGATTGGTCCAAAGAAGACATTGTGTTTTGAAGATCTGGCTCTGAGTAGTTGTGTGCTTGTGTGTAAAACTACCAAGACTGGTCACAATGACTTTATATACATTTGTATACAGTCTGTAAATTATATTTATGTATAAAAATATGCATATAATCCAAAAAAAAATACATACTATTTTAAAGTATAAAGACAGACTCACAATCGCATGCATACATATACTGTATTCATATATAGTAGTATGTAAGTGTATAATCATTGGAGTACCAAGGCATATTTACTAGGGCCATGGATAATTAAACCACTTGATTTCCTGTTCAGTCGTTATGCTGACTCTCTGTGTCATCCCGAGTCACTTAATCTGTTCGAGCTACACATGCTACCCTAAAGAACTGCAATTGCCTGCATTGTAATAAAAACTATGTGTCATATTGTGTTTTACTACATATGGTAATCGCACCCTGAAATGGACATGCAGGTCTGGAAAATGAATGAATTCGAAGTGTTTAATTTTCGTAGCCTCCTTTTTTTATAATATAACAGGCTCTGGTAAGATAAATGTATGAATGGAAATCTCTATTATAAAAAAAAAATCTTGGGTGGGAGACGAGGGAGACGAGACGTGATCTTCTCGGAAGACACTTTGTCGTCCCTCGAAACAAAAGGACAGCTGCTGTACAGGCTTTTAAATGATCGATGCACAGCACGACAAGCAGAACATGCAGCTCGTCAGCAGCAGCAGCAAGACGGCAGCTGATCCAACCGTATCTCCTTAGCGAGCGTTCAGCCCCCCCACCCCTTCACAACGCGAGCAGCATTATACGTCCCACAAGAAATAGATTTAACCAGGCCTGGGGCCGGAAATAAAGGACAAAGAGTAGATGACAAAGTAGAATGTCGTAAATGAATTCAAAAATGTTGGCGCGGTACACATGCAGAGCAGGTCAGAGATAAGAGAAGTACGAAAATTCCCAAAATTCCAAAGTCTCAAAAAAAAGATAGGAAAGATCGCATTAGCGCAAATAAATGGAAATTATTACGCAGTGAAATAACGGAGGAGTGAAAGAGATCAAATATATTGTTCGGATTTAAACTTTAAGTCGGAGACTTGTAGATAGTCTAATTTGTGTTGCCAGCGAGAATTAAAAGATTCCAAAAACGTTGTTGTGGTATGAAGTCCCGTGAGATGGGGACTTTTAACATGAGATTCTTTCAAGTCACGCCCTACTTACTTCAAACAAGACCACGGTCATCTAACAGTCCAAACACAGAATCAAAATTCAATGCGATCTTGAAGAAAAGTTAATCCCAAATATTGTTTTTACAAAAGTTTTAAAGCAAAAGTGAAAATAATGCATATGTAACAATTCCCATGTTTTTAAATTGTATATCCAGTAAACCAAACCCGGGGATGGGCGAACAAAGCGAGCAGGGGGCGGAGCCCCCTATTATATTAAAAAATATCCCTTAAATAATGCTACCATCACGTCATATTGTTTTGTGCTCATTGTTCTTCACAAGAATTACATTCAAAGAGCTCCAAATTCAGAAGAGTGAAAGACGCTGCTCTCTTCCTACCACCAGGAGGCAATATGTAATGGTGAAATGGTATCTTGCAAAGCTCCCTTCAGTATCCAAGTTTAGAGTCTAACCTACTGTGCTCAATACTCAACCTATCAATGGCCAGAAATCACGTCCCTCATCTTCACTATCTTCAAGTTTTAGTGGCGTCGTTCATCTTTCTTTCTGACCCGACTAATTTTATTTCACACTGAGGGACCTGACTGTTGACTACTGTATTCTACAGCCACCTCTTGAAAGAATTTAAAGTAACAAAGAAGATAACTGAAATTAAAAAAAGACACAAAGTTGAGCGGGTGGCCCACACTTCTCTACTTTCTAAGCAGACTTTGTACACAGGCCCACTATTTAGCAGACATGAAGTGCTTTGGAGGCGCAGTCCAACAGCTAAAAGGCAATGTGAAGTAAAACCACCTGGAAGAGCAGTCCAGCAGCCAGAAGGTAATGTCTGGGGCCACCCTCGGGCGGGGTAGTCCTTCAGCAGTAAAGTAATGCGAGATGAGGCATTGGAATGATGCAGCAAAAGAAAAGGTGCCTTCAAATGATTTAGAGGAGTAACCTGGGAGCTGCAGGAAGGTGATGGAAGCAAAGTGATCCCTCCAAAAGTGGAGTTCAGTGGTGAATAGTCCACTGCAACCATTAAATCATCACATTAATTAGTCAAGGATTTCCATTTGTCCATTGTCAAAAGCATGATTAATTAATTAGGTTGTGTATTTATTCAGAGGTAGTCCTGGCAATATTAGAACTCAATTTATCTATCTTTCAAATCCATTTAGTGGTAGCAGCATTGTTATGTGTACAGAGAACAGGCACAATTCAATTTTAGGTTCAATGGGCTCATCTCGGCAGCTTCAGGATTAAATCCATCTATACTGAAGTAACTTAATACAGTTTAGGGTCACAAGGAGTCAAGGTTCATCATGGCAATATCAGAATTCCATCCATCAGTCCAACCATTATTAAACCCACTTCGAATCGGGGATGGAGTCTATATTAGCAACAACAGAACACCATCATTCTATTATCAAGCAAGATTAATTGAGTTTAGGGTAACAGGAAGGTGGAACTGGTCCTGGCAGCTTCATGACTTCATCTATCAGTCGGTGAATTTACGTCATTAGCATTGGCAGCTCATTTAAGTGCTTCATTCAGTCTAGGGTTGGGAATTTACCATTCCATTTCAATTCACTTTTTGGAAGTTTAGCCTAGTTAGCTTTACAACTTCATAATGAAATCGGTTAGAAGTACAAGACAATAGAGGCATCTAGTGGAGAAATCAAGTAATGACAAGGGCAAACTCACTGGTCGACAAGGTTCTTAGCTACCAGGTGTTGGGAATTTATTGAAAATCCTTTGGGAAATATTAGCTGACCTGTGGTAAGAGCCTATAGGACATTAGTCTAGGAGCTGCATGTGTTGTGATGAGATTGGATGGAACAAATCCCACCTTCGCCCTCCTCACCAGGCAAGGACACTTTGGATGCACTCCATCCACCCATTTCCCAAATCCACTTAATTCAAATGTATGCTCAAGGGGCTCATGCCACTTCACGCCATTATTGAATCCATTTAATTTAGTTTAGGATCACCTGAGACAAGATTCATTCTGGCAGTATCAGAATTCCATCCACCCAATCATTAGTCCAGCCTTTATCAAGTTGATTTAAACGTTTAGGATTATGGAGATGATGAACTGAGTTTAGAGTCATTGGAAAGCATAGCTGATCCAAGACACTTCAGGACTCCAGTGAATCTGCTTAAACCAGTTTAGGACAGAGCCAGGTATGAATGAGCTTTATCCACATAAGAGCTTCAGGGTAGAGACTATTCAGAATTCCAAAGTACAGCCCTCTAGTAGAGAAATCCAAATGATGCAAGAATGAATTCCTGGTGGTATAGTCCATGATCTCAGCTACCAGGGATTGGAAATCTATTGTAAATCCTTCAGGAAAAAGGAGCGGACATGTGGTAAGAGCTTGTAGTACTTAACTCCAGGAGTGGCATGTGGTGTGACAGGATCAGATGCAACAAGTTCCTGCTTTGCCCTTCCCTGATCACTCAACAGGGACACTTTGCAAGAATGAAGATTTAAGAGCAAGAACCCTGCACGTGCCTCCTGGACACTGACCCGATAGCTAATACTCTGTTTCTTGTTTTTAACTTTAGTATTATACAATGGTGATTATTTCTGTTTATTCATGAGCTCTTTTCCTGAACTGATGTTATCTTTGTGCTCCAAGGATTAATTCAATAAAAACATGTGGCATTCTGGGCAGGCATTGCTGGATACCTGTCTTGGGCTTCTTCCCAATGATCCCGAAAAGAAAGTGCTGTCTTCTCTATTTTGTCAATTACTCTCTGGGAGCTTTCTAAAGGTTTTGAAGAACTTTCTTATATCCTATAGAAGACCCTGGGACATTAAATAATAAAAGTTTCCATCCATTCTTCTTTGGAAACCACTTCTTCCAATTCAGGGTTGTGGGTGGGAAGAAACCTAATAAAAAGAAAATGACTGTAAACACGGTGAAGAAAGGTGTCAACCCTAACAGACAAGAATAAAAAAGAAGGAAAATATGTTTGTGAGTGAAATGCGTGAGTTTGTTAATATCCGCCTTCCCACCCATACATCCCACTGAGGCTTCTCCCTTGTCCTGTGGTAACCCAGTGGGTATGGGCACTTGCTCATTGTTTTTGGCACACCTACTTCTTTACAGAAATTTGCCATGGCACTTCAGTTATAACTGAGATGTCTCAATGGTGCTATACAAATTTTTGAAATTTCAAAATAGTCTCACTGAAAAATATTGGCAAATTGGTGAACTCATTCATCTTAAAATAAAGAAACATTTGGTGCAACTTCCACTACAGGTAGTTTACTGTTTCATTTTTACCTTGAGATCAGTTAATTTAACTTGTGTGTTTTTTGTTTAACATTTTTTCCTTCTACTTTGTTGTGATGTAAGATTTTGCATATAACTTTATAAATATTTTGTATATCTTTATTTGTATTTTAGTCAAAGCAATGTAATTTAGTGTTACATTAGTGAGAAGCATTCATGTTTAGCTACCTCCGCCTTTACGACTGAGTCTCTTTGAATTTTACGACAGAGTCGGGAGAAGTGCTTGACACAAATGTTTCTCTGCTAGAGTCTTTCAACACCCGCAAGGAAGCCGGGTTACGTTAACATATGGTTTGGGGGCAGGTGTTAAGATGTTCTATTTCCCCATTGGTCTGAGTTATGGCTGTTTGAAATTGGCTTGTCTCAGAAGACTTTAAGTACTATGACGCCCTATTGGCTGTAGGAGTTGGACAGAACATCTATAAATTTACTTGCTTAACCTCACACTATCTCTCTTACTAACCTCTGATGGTGAAGAAGCATCTCTCTTATTAACCTCTGATGATGAAGAAGTATCTCTCTTACTAACATCTGATGAAGAAGACAACACAATGAAGAGCACAGCTCGGCAGCCATATTGAACAGGCTTGCGGCCTGTTCTGAAGAAAGCTAAGCACCAATGATGCCTTAACTAGAGACATTTTAAATAACTAACAAGTCTGTGTGCCGCCTGAAACTACACATCACCATTTAATCAGGTTGTATGATTGCCAATATTCAAATGTACTTTGCATATTGTTATTATTTATGAATATTACCAATAATACATTGTTCAAATTGTAACTTAACTCTTACTTGTCTTTTTACTACACCTAATTGCCCGAGGTTATAGATATAGAAGGGAAGGTGGGGATAAGTTATATACTATAATACTTTATAAACAGTGGTAAGTCTGTGAGATTAGGCATTCTTACAAAGGCTACTTATTAATAATACAATAGGGGAAAGTAGAGCAATATATTACTCTACCAAGATAAAACATACTTGTTCAACAGCTGTTCCTGATAGCTAAACAGTGAGACACCCACAATGGCTTGTGCTGAAGCAAATACACCTTGGGGCTGGACATGGAGTGGGGCCGAGTCAGATGTGCATGGGGTTGGATGACTGAGTATTACATAATTAAAAAGATATTCAATCTGCTAATAATGATTTTCTTTATTAATCCATTGTGGTAGTACATGACTGAGTATTACATGATGAAAAGATATTTGTAGCTGCAGGAGTGTAAGGTGTAAGACGAGCTCAAGCATGGGTAAAATGCATGACGAAAGAAATCTCTCAGTCCAAAACTTTGTTTTAAAATACAGTCAAAATTGTTATAGTGAGTTTGACGGGGCCGACACTATGTGCTCGTTATAAGCGGAATTCGCTATAACCAGGAAATTCAAATTTGACAAAAACTAACTCAGTCTATTAAAGTAATAGTGAGTTATTGAAAAAAATACATTTAGCCCTTAATGAAAACATACATTAAGTAAAATATGCTATTTTCTAAGAAAGTCCAAAATACTTTTTTGTTTTAAACTTTGTAATCTATAGTCATGCAGTTTGCCTCTTAATGCACCCAATGCTTGCTTTTTCGTGTCAGTCCTTTTGAAAAAATGCCATCAGTCTATTGCAGGCATTTTCGGCATCAAATAGTGTTGGTAAACTGCCAGCAGCGTCTATCTCCTTGTCATCTTCATCGCCGTTTTCTTTTTGAAGCAACGCATTTATGATTTCGTTTTCAGTAGGAATTCTGCTAGTAAACAATTCATCATCCACGTGTTGATAGTCGTAATAATGATTTACATTATTAATTTCAATATTGTTTAAGCGAACCCATGTAGATAACGGCAATTTGTACTCTTCTACAATAATGTCAGATGTTGATTTCCTGAAGCAATTCTTTATGGTAACAGTTATCACATTGTTCCAGGAAATAGATAAGAAATGTATTGCCTATAGAAGTTTATTCTGCTAAGTGACCTGCAAAAGTCCAGGATGTGGTCAAGTGTTGTTCGTAATAACTGAGATTTCGCTCGTTATAACGGCAAATTTATGTGAATAGCTGGTATAGCTTTCAAAAATATTTTTTTTTCATTATAACAGAGAAATCGTTATAACCGAGGTCGTTAAAACCGAGTTTGATGATATTTAGTGAAAATTAAAAGCAAATAATCCACATAAGAATAAAGAAAAAAGGTTGTTACACACATAGAATAAAAGGCAAAAAATGAGACAAAATGTATCTTCTCTAAACGTAGCTTTTCTTGTCAAACTTTAGTTGTTTCTATACTTAAAGATGCTTTACTACTTCTTCTGTACGCTTTAAATGTATGATGCTGTACATTCAATTAAGTGCTTTGTCTTTCATGTTACTTGGCACTTAATACACACAAGGCACGGTTTAAAACCATGTGCCCTCTACGCCTTACACCTGGCAAGGCAGGTCACTAACTGACAATAATGTTTAGTCAGAGAGGCTAGAAATAATTAGAATATACCAATTCAATTCAACTTATGGGGGTTGTAGGAACACATAGACTATGCACTAATATTTAGGAAAACATTTATATAACTTAAATAACTAGCAAATGGCTCTTACAATATTCAATTTGCTCATAATAATTTTCTTTATTAATCCATTGTGGTAGTAAAGATATTGACTATTTATTGATGACCATCCTTGATTATATGCTAATGATATGCTAATGCCTCGGCCCCATCCTGAATGACCCTTAGTCACAGCAACTCACTTCTCACTGCCCCTTGAAATTAAAGTGGGTAAGTGACACTGTGTTCATATCCATAAAAGTAACAAATAAAAGCAATGTAACTTGTGTAGAAGTGAATGAAAGATGGCATGGTGACACTTTATGCCAAGGATGGGCAAAGCCATTCCTGGAGGGCCGCAGTGGCTGCAGATTTTTGTTCCAACCCAATTGCTTAATAAGAAGAGCTCAAGTAACACTTCTGCTTCACTTTCGTTTTCTCGCTCATTAAGATTGGCCTCAGTTTTCAATTGCTCCTTATTAGCAATAAGATGCAAATGACACCAGCATTTATCCATTTAGCTGGTTTCCATTTACTTATGTGTATTTATTGTGCACTATTTGGTTTAATTAAATACTTAGATGGAAAGTGAAGAGAAAAAAGTGAAGGACTGAGAATTACTCCAGTTTTAGACTTCAAATCATTTGGATGATATCCTTAGAAAGGAAAAAAATATCTACGATATGAGAATGACATGACATGGCAGAGTTAGAGCACAAACAAGCCATGAAATTAAATTATTGGCAACAATTGTTTTCTAATTAAGCAACTGAAGCAGAAGTGTTATTTGAGCAATAAGTGCTTCTTATTAAGCAATTGGGTTGGAACAAAAACCTGCAGCCACTGCGGCCCTCCAGGACTGACTTTGCCCACCCCTGCTTTATGCTAAAGTGATTAAAAATGTATTCAGCATTTCTGTTACAATAAAAGCAACCTCACAGCTGAATTATCTAAGGATTATAATGATATTTCAATATTTCTCAGACATGAATTTGCTGGCCACAATGATCTGCTATCTATCATGTTTGAAGGCAGCCAATGAGACCTCAGTATGGGTACTTATTTGAAAATGTATAACTAAGAAATGTGAACATGCCGTTAACCACATCCCCCCAAGCCCACCACATTCAAAAAGAACTAACAGCAACACAGGAATTGTGACATCACTTGAGCTGAAATTTGTGGTCTATGAAAGCAACATCAGCCATATGATATTGTAAAATGGAATTAAAAACATATTTTATTTACATCTCTAATACAATCAATTCAATTCTATTACCAGCTTTTTTTGAATGTGACTCACTGTTACAAAAATATGTAATAAACAAAACTAGTGACTAGAAAAGTTTAAAATGCTCCAACATTCAAAAGAGCTAACCAAATCTTTAAACACATCTGAATGTTATGTCAGGCAGATCTTTTCTTACCCGTTATTTTTATTTTATTAAATTTCAGAGGGGCTGGGTGTTATCAACATACTATACCACACCATTTTCTACGCTCGCTTAATCCCAAACATGGGGGAGCTGGGGCCTAATCCAGCAAACATTTGGTGCAAGGCAGGAACAATCCTTAGACAGGGCGCCAGTCCATCACCAATATAATAGTCATGGGAAATTTTAATTATCAAAATATTAAGTGGGCTAACCTTACAAATAATGGACCAAAGAGCAGAAGCTTTTAACACAGTATGCTAAAGCACCTAGTATGCTATAATAGTTAAGATGAAACTGAGGGGTTAGGGAATAGCTGAACCATTCAGATCTGGTCACCATAATATAACATATTTGGCAGTACTTTGGCATATTCATAAAGTAAAACTGTAGAAAATAAAACTGTTAAGTTTAGCTTTAGCAGTGCAAATTTTGATTGGATA
The DNA here is from genome assembly GCA_026402145.1 of Polypterus bichir lapradei. Classification (NCBI taxonomy): domain Eukaryota; kingdom Metazoa; phylum Chordata; class Cladistia; order Polypteriformes; family Polypteridae; genus Polypterus; species Polypterus bichir. The sequence goes on along the minus strand of JANRMT010027041.1, from coordinate 16,546,554 downwards.
TGGCAAAACTAGAAATCATGTAATGTGCCACTCGCCTTAAGAAAACAAGTCAGATAAAATCAAGGCAGAAGTCCTTTGTTCAGTTAGCAGCAGTAATTGCTTACTAATTAAGAAAGTGCCTGGAATAGAAATCCGCACCTGCAGTGTCCCTTAAGAATACAAATTTACACCCCAGATGTACACCGTGCAGTGTGTCAGCTTCAGGTGAGTAGATCTGAATTTTGAGGGGTTTTACAAATTATTCCCATTGTTGTTTTCCCCTGAGTACTTTGGCTTTCCATTCACATCCCATAGTTGTACAGACCACTGCAACTGGCTGGACGTGTGTGAGTGCCTTGTGATGGACTGGCTACCTATATAATGCAGCACAATACCGACCTCATCTGCACATGAAAATGAATTCATAAAATACAGATGAAAGTGTATATTTTGGGGCAGCAAGGGAATACATTGGCTACATCAGGTACCAGGGATCATGTCCAGTTCCCGACCATAGTTACCTTATCTATGTAGGCTGCACATGCTTCCCATGTCAATCTGGGTATTCCTTCTACATCCCAAAAACAAAGGCTAGGAAAATTGGTGCCTGTAAACTGGCTAGGTGTCTGACTATGTCATGTAATCACAGTATTTTGGGGCCTAACACAGTAAACCTGTTTTTGTGATGGAAGTGCAGAGACCATTTTTAGCTGTGTGAGTATGGAACCCCCTAGTGATGTTTAGCTCACTTATGCCAAGAAACTGTGACAGACCTACACAATACCCAGAGCTTGTGGCTGCCTTACACCTGATGCAGCTAGAATAGGAGCTGGCACTTTGTGACCCCACAACAAGAGCAAGCAGGACATAATATCAATGAATATGTGGAAATGGTACAAATAAAGCTGAAAAAGAAATGGCAAGCCTGGTGCAATATTAATCTCTAACTCTAAATAGAAAAAAAATGAAGTAAGGACCCTGTGCCAGTAAGCATGTTGCACGTCATAACAGGATAATGGAAAGCAGCAGGTTGGAATGGTTTCTATAGAATGCTTGAGTAGCTGCTCCCTGCAGGGAATTATCAGCAGGTTTACGACTGATCACATTTACTGCATGCACTTCTCTACTTACCTCACCTGCACTCCTCAGTTGTTAACTGATAGCCGATAGCTGAACACTCGGCTTCATTTGCCTTCTAAAATAAGCAGAAGACTCATATTATTCTTACTGGCCAAGAATTTCATTTTTAAAATTAAAAGAAATTAATTTCTAGATACTTTCAGAAGTTCTAAGACTAATTTTTTTATTATTATTATTATTTTATTGATTTTATTGAAATGACACAACATTCCATACAAATAAATCAATAGTTTTAAGACTTAATTTAAACTGGCTTTAAAAAAAAATTAATTAAAACTAATTAAAAATGAACTTGTCTACTACAAATAACTTGGGGGAAAAAAAGGTGACCACTTTCTTGCATGGATATTAAAGGTGTTTTACCGTCATTCTGATTGTGAGGATTATCATGAACAGATGTACGATCTGGTCATGACCAGCAAATGAAGGCTATCCACTTTACAGCACAAATGCAAACTTACTGGTTAAAAAATGATAACTTATCTGCATCTTGAAACTGAAATGTTGCCATGGAACTGGACTGAATGGATTTTATTGTTGTAAAAAATGTGAAAAAGTACATCCCTTTGAAAACGGTGTACTTTTTCAACATATTTAAACATTAGATCTTCATGTAAACAGTGCCTACAGATATACAAATGATGCCCAACTTTAAGATGGTGTATTTATTATCATCTCTCTATCTCTCTATTATAAAAAAAAATCTTGGCAGGGAGACGAGACGTGATCTTCTCGGAAGACAATATGACGTCCCGCGAGACAAGGCAGTGAGACAGAAGGACAGCTGCAGTTCAGGCTTTTAAATGATCGACACGCAGCACGACAAGCAGAACACGCACCTCAGCAGCAGCAGCACAAAGCCAGCAGCTGATCTCCTTAGCGTGCGTTCAGCTTCCTCCCTTCACAATGCGAGCGGGACAGACGCAAAGTGGCAGGAGCGTAGCGCGCCTCCAGGGGGGTTGAGCAAAGTGATCGAAACATGATCATCTCAGAGAGACACTTTCACGACACGTGAGTCTAGACAATACAACCTTAATACGCAAAACCTGTGAGACAGTGACTTTTGCATGTCACGCCCTACTTGCAAACAATTAAAAACAAGTTCACAGACATCTAACCTAGCAGTTGTTGGAATGCTTTTGGCAGACACACTTTATGTGCTCTCAGCTCTTAAAACAGTGACAAGCGACAAGCAAAACACGCAGCTCGCCAGCAGCAACAGCAAGACAGCAGCTGATCCGATGGCATCTCCTTAGCGTGTGTTCAGCCCCCACCCCCTTCACAACGCGAGCAGCGTTATACGTCCTGCGAGAAAGAGATTTAACCACGCCCGGGGCCGGAAATAAATGACAAATGTTGTTTTTAGTTTTAAAGTAAAAGTGAAAATAATGCATATGTAACAATTCCCATGAAAATAACAATCTCTTTAAATTGTTTATCCAGCAAACCAAACCCGGGGGTGGGTGAGTGAAGCAAGCAGGGGGCAGAGCCCCCTAGTTATAGAAAAAAAAAAAATCCTGCAACGAGACAAGACTTTTTTGAAGAGATTTTTTTTAAGTCCCGTAAAACTTTGGTCATGAGATTTTTTCGGGCATGCCCTCCTCTCAACCATATTCAACTGCTGAAACAGTTGGCGGTGATGGTGCGGAAGATGAAAACATCAACTTACAATATCACGAAGACTATCTACAACCGTTAACACTGTCCGATCTTCCAATGCATGAATTATTTTAGAAAGAATGATCTATCCAAGAAAGGTAATGTAGTACATCTTCAGGGGATAACATTACACAACAAAGGAGATGCTGATATGCCATTCGTATTAAAACGTTAACAGTTTCCCGTTAGAACAGCTTTTGCAAAGACAATTAACAAATCTCAGCACCAAACATTCAAAAAAGTCATTTTATTTAATAGAAAGATATTTACTCACGGGCAGTAATACGTTGCATTGTCACGATGAAAGTCCAAACACAGAATCAAAATTCAATGCGATATTGACGAAAATGTAATTCAAAAAATTGTTTTTACTGAAGTTTTCCAGTAAAAGTGTAAGTTTAAAAAGTATTTGTGTGTTAATTTCAAAGCCAAATAGAACGAAAACGTATAACGCAACGAACAACTCTAATGCAACATGAAACATAATTTTCTTTCAATTTATTACATTTTACTTTTTTTTACTATGGTTAATTACTCGCTGTAATGTAAAATAGTTAGTTCTATATGCATATGTAACAATTCCCATGAAAATAACAGTCTGTTTAAATTGTACATCCACATCCCCATATACGAGTGGCAGAACCACAAAGACGTAGCACGTAGCACTGGCCCAGGGGTTTGCGAGCAGGGGGCAAAGCCCCCTAGTAATCTAAATGAACGAAAATGCAGATTTGTCACGTGAAAAAAGTAAGTACACCCTTACATTTATAACCACTTCAAATCCAAAAACTAGAATCAGGTGTTCCAGATTAGGTGCACATACTTAAGGCAGGAGGACCTGACTGTCTCATTGAGACCACAGATATCGAGCTACTGATATTCTCTTTGCTATTGAAGTGTGTGGTGTCATCATGACAAGATTAGAGGAGCTCTCTAACACCCTTAAAAAAAAAGGTTGTGGATGCCTAGGTGTCTGGCCAGTGATTAAAAAAAAATATCACCATTCATTCCACTGAAAGGAAAATCATCCACAAGTGGTGTAGTTTTCAAAGGACTGCTAATTTTGTCCAGGACTGGCCAGCCTAGAAAATTCAGCCCAAGAGCTGACCGCCTGATACCAAAAGAAGTCCCCAAGAACTCCAGAATTTCAACGCCGAATCTGCAGGTAACTCTTGCAACAGCTGGTATCAAAGTGCATGCATCTACAATCAGAAAGAGATGACACAAAGGTGACCTGGGTGTGAGGTGTGCCAGGAAAAAGCTTTTGCTGATCAAAAAGAACACCAAAGCAAGACTACAGTTTGCCGTTGAACATCTAGGCAAACACCAGGCCTTCTGGAACAATGTGCTCTGGGACAGCCGGATCAGAGTGAGAATTGTCTGGCCATAGTAACAGTAGAAAATCGAAGACAGCACTTCAGGAAAAGAACCTCATGCCAACTGTGAAGCACGGCGGTGGAAATGTTCCGGTTTGGGGTTGCTTTGCTGCCTCATGGCCTGGGCAGCTTGCAATCAGAGGAGTCAACTGTGAATTCTGCATCATATCAAAGTGTGCATGAGGAGCACCTGAGGCCATCTGACCAAAAGCTGAAGTCAAACCACACTAGGAAATCCACCCAGGAACAGGAAAAAATGGAGGGCTACAGACAGGCACAGTCAAAGCCCCGATTTGAATCAGGTAGCACAGGCAAAAAAAAAACTACAAAAATGTTGCAAATGAAAGAATTTTGTAAAACATTTCACTGCATTGATTTCACAGACTGGTAGGCAGTATGCCAAACGCCTAAAATAAGTCATTTCTGTTAAAGGGGGGCAATACCAGCTTCTGAGGTCAACGATGGACCTACTTCTTTCCCATTAGACAATTACATTTATTGATATTTTTGTTAACTAAGTGATTGAAAAGGCACATTTCCATTGTGTTTTTCTTCAAGTTGTATATCATCATTCAAGTATCTCGGGGTCTTGTTCATGAGTGAGGGAAGAATGGAGCCCGAGATCGACAGGTGGATCGGTGTGGCATCCGCAGTGATGTGGGCTCTGCATCGGTCTGTCGTGGTGAAAAAGGAGTTGAGCCGTACGGCAAAGCTCTCAATTTACCAGTCGATCTACGTTCCTACCCTCACCTATGGTCATGAGCTATAGGTAGTGACAGAAAGAACAAGATTGCGAATACAAGCGGCTGAAATGAGTTTTCTCCGCAGGGTGTCTGGGCTTTCCCTTAAAGATAAGGTGAGAAGTTCGGTCATCTGGGAGGAGCTCAGAGTAGAGCCGCTGCTCTTCCGCATCGAGAGGAGTCAGATGAGGTGATTCAGGCATCTGATCAGGATGCCTCCTGGACGTCTCCCTGGTGAGGTCTTCCGGGTACGTCCAACCGGGAGGAGGCCCTGGGGAAGACCCAGGACACGCTGGAGGGACTATGTCTCCCGGCTGGCCTGGGAACGCCTCGGGGTTCCCCCGGAAGAGGTAGAAGAAGTGGCCGTGGAGAGGGAAGTCTGGGCATCTCTGCTCAAGCTGCTGCCCCCACGACCTGAACTCGGATAAGCGGAAGAGGATGAACGGATGTACAGTATATCATCATTATCTTTAGGCACTGTTTGCAAGAAGATTTAACGCATGCCCATTCAAGTATATCGGAAAACTCAACAATTTCCACTTATTTTTTACATTTTAAGGTAACACCGGACAACCATTTTTTTCCAAAGGTTTTGCTTCCTGAAAAATTTTTGGCGATTCTGATCAGACAGCTTCAAGTGGAACACCAGAGAAAAGTTCAGATTGTTTTATGCAGGAATTTGTTTGAATGAACTCTTCCTGAATGTTTAATCGCTTAATGACACAGTTCAGTTAGTTCAGTTGAGTTAAAAATGTTTTGCTGCCGATTTTCGTTTGTACTGCATACCTGACGTTTCTCATTTCAGTGTCCAACAATGGTCAGCCAGCATTTATTGATTTCACTTGCCCTTTTCCATTGTTGTAACGTCCTTTATGTTTGTCACTGAACGCACCATGACTAACAGGGCCGAAGAACTAGTTCAAGTGTGAGTGCAGAAAATGAATCCTTAGCAATCCTCATGTTGTAGTTTATTGGTTTTATATGCTCGAAGCATACTGTCCACCACCTGGACTTTATTTGGTGTCCTGCAGATGTCAAAAAATTTCTCAAAGACACCCTTAAATGCCTTCTATGCAATTTTCTCCAGCCCTACTAGCAGATCTTCGAATCGCATTTATGATATGGCCTTCCGTAGACCCATTTAAGGGCCCTTTTATACTTCGCGCTCAGAACGCGTACGCGCACGCATCATAACTGCCACATGTGCACAGCATTCATTTGACACGTCCTCAGAAATTAATGCGACGCATGCACGAGTTGTAGCCCCAGCAAAAAGTCGGGGGGCGCAGTGCGATAAAAGTCGGAACGTGACGTCAGAGTCTCAGTTTACTGTCTACATGTGACAGTTGCTATGCGGATCCTACGGGATCAATGTGTGCGCTGCGATGTTTGATGAATGGTTCGATGTGGTGAAGCAAAATGCTGACATACAGATACATTCGTGGTAGTTTGATATTCAAGTGTCACATATTCCCCATCGTAATGACACGATACATTTTAAAAGTCTCACATACCATCTTTTGTGTCGTCTTTTTTTTTCTGGGGTTTCCTCCTGACCTGACGGCAGCAGCAAACAGCAATAAATCATCACACAGACCACATTAAATGTATGATATTCCAACTCTCTGCACATTTAGAATCTTTAGATTTATACTTGACATCACTTTCATGATGAAATGCATTAAAGTATGTGTGTTACATTTTACAGATAAATCGTTAATTTCGTTTATATAATGAATACTGCTAATAATTACACACATGGGGGTGACATGGTGGCAGAGTGGCAGCGCTGCTGTCTCACAGGGAGTCACGTCGCTGGTGTTTCCTGCCTGGAGTTTCCATGTTTTCCTGCTGGGTTTCCACAGTGTGATCTGGTTTACTTCCAAACATATGCAGATTTGGTGGCACTAAAATGACGTCAGTGTATGTGAGTGCTTGTATTCACCTTGTGATGAGCTGAGGCCCCGTCCAGGGATTGTTTCTGCCTCGTGCCCAATGCTTGCTGGAATGGACACATCCCTGGATTGATGGATGTAATCATTAAACATCCTTTTCAGAGATTGTGGTAAGGTGTCATCGGAATTTAATGGATGTTTCCATCAATTCACAACACAGCGATATCTCATACTGCCACCTGGTGGATTCTTCCAGATTTACGTAAAGTACGCGTGCAAGTATAAACAGTAAAACGCTTGTGTAGCAGGAGCATCCGCTGGAGCATGCACCACGTCGTGTGAAGTATAAACCTGGCCTTACACAGGTGTCCTCAATCACAGGCCTGGAGGGCCGCAGTGGTTGCAGGTTTTTATTCTAACCCTGTTGCTTAATTAGAAAGCAATTTTTGCCAATAATTTAAATTCATGGCTTGTTAGTGCTTAACTCTACTATGTCAGATAATTCTCATATCCTGGATTTTCTTCCTCTTTTTAAGGATATCATCCAAATGATTTGAAGGTTAAAATGGATGAGTAATTCTCAGTCCTTAACTTTTTTCTCTTCATTTTCCTTCCAAGTATTTAATTAAAACTCAATAGTCCATGATAAATACACACAGGAGTAAATGGTAACATGCTAAATGGAGAAATGCTGGTCCCTTTTGTCATTTGCATGTCATTACTAATTAGGAGCAATTAACCCCTAAACCGCCAGAACTGGCTATAGTCGGTTCCCAATGCAATTTGCCAGCATGCCGGAGCCGAGTATATTCGGAAATGTACATTCGTTGAACGCCACAATCGGCTAGAGTTGGTTTCCAGTGCAATTTGGATGCACGCCGAAGCCGAGTATATGTGGCGACATACATTCGGCGACGTACATTAATTGAACTCCGCAACTGGCTAAAGTTGTTTCACAGTGCAATTTGCCAGCATGTTGGAGCCGAGTATATTCGGCAATGTACATTCATTGAACCCCACAACAGGCTATATTTGCTTCAGAGAGCAATTTGCCAACACGCCGGAGCTGATCAGTCAGTGCCAATTCAAGCGCAGTTGATTTACTGAATTTCATCAATGGCGTCAGTTGCACCTTGAACATATAATAATAGATTGTTGCAGTAGTTTTTTTTATAGTTTTTACAGTTCATTTGTAGTGTGTAAAATGATCAGTGTTGCAGTAATTGTGATACTCTTTGCATGAAACAAAATATGTGTTCCATTAAAATTTCACATTTTCTTTGTGAATTGTGACGTTAACTTAAAAAGTGCAGCCAAGTATTTGGCGTCCAGGGGTGCAGTAACCCCCAAGTATGTGGCGGTTTAAGGGTTAAAAACCAAGAATACAGCTGTTTAAGACTAAAATAAGCAATAAGGGTTCAAAATCTTAACAAGTGAGACAACTAAAGTGAAGCAGAAGTGTTATTTGAACAATAAGTGCTTCTTATTAAGCAATTGGGTTGGAGCAAAAAACCTGCAGCCACTGTGGCCCTCCAGGACCGTGATTGAGGACCCCTACTCTTACACATTGAGTGGCCCAGTACTGGGCCAAGCAATCACTTAAACATTTTTTGCCATGTCATGCATGTGAGGTATGCCACACACTGACCCAAACAATACCTTTTTTGCAAGCGATGAGTGTTGACTTTGCATTCCTTGTAATCAAATTGTTACAATATTTATGGTTGACTTTTATTTTGGTATGAAATCATACATGTGGTGTTTCATAAATTGTCACAAAAAATATTTGAAAAAAATTGTATTAATTATTCTGTAAAAGGAATACCCAAGTGTTAGGCATCAATCAAAAAGTCCCAACCAATAGATTTCAACCAATGGGATGAACCCTCCCACTGAATGAAGGTCAGTAGGACCACCAAGACAGAATACATGTGTGTGAATGAGAGAGAGGTCAGTGGAATGGTGAGGATGGAGGGAGTAGAGTTGGCGAAGGTGGATGAGTTTAAATACTTGGAATCAACAGTGCAGAGTAACGGGGAAGACACGTGAAAAAGAGAGTGTAGGCAGGGTGGAGTGGGTGGAGAAGAGTGTCAGGAGTGATTTGTGACAGACGGGTATCAGTAAGAGTGAAAGGGAAGGTCTACAGGATGGTAGTGAGACCAGCTGTGTTATATGGGCTGGAGATGGTGGCACTGACCAGAAAGCAGGAGACAGAGCTAGAGGTGGCAGAGTTAAAGATGCCAAGATCTGCATTGGGTGTGAAGAGGATGGACAAGATTAGAAATGAGGACATTAGAGGGTCAGCTCAAGTGGGACGGTTGGGAGACAAACTCAGAGAGGCGAGATTGCATTGGTTTGGACATGTGCAGAGGAGAGATGCTGGGTATATTGGGAGAAGGGTGCTAAGGATAGAGCTGACAGGGAAAAGGAGCAGAGGAAGGCCTAAGAGGAGGTTTATGGATGTGGTTAGGGAGGACATGCAGGTGATGGGGGTGACAGAGCAAGATGAGGAGGACAGAAAGATATGGAAGAAGATGATCTGCTGTGGCAACCCCTAATGGAAGCAGCCAAAAGAAGAAGAAGAAGGATGAACCCTACCACTGACTGAGCAAACGCGAGCTTAGAATTTAAACTTTAAGTCGAAGTCTTGTAGATCGTCTAATTCGTGTTGCCATCATGGAAAAAAAAGTTGTGTTTCTTCCAAATGAAGAGGCGTATCCGCGAGAATTAAAAGATTTGTTGTTTGGTGAAAGTGAAATCCACATACGCGAGCGGCAGAGACGTGAAGTGGCTGGTGCATAGCACAGGCTGGGGGGTTGGCGAAAGAAGCGAACAGGGGGTGAAGCCCCCTAGTATTAACAAAAGATAAAGTATAACTTCCGGTTAACGAAAATAGCCCAAAAGTTGAAAGAAATCTACATTTTAAACCTAATACTTGTATGCAAAATTTGGTTGACCTAACTGAAACCATACTCAAGTTATCATGTTTACATGCACACACAGATAGACACACAGACGTAATTCCAAAAATGGTATTTTCGGACTCAGGGAAGTCGAAAACGTTGAGATTCATCAACATCTTGAAATAGAATTTTTGGACGATTACAATAATTTCCCCATACTTCATATACGAGAAAGTAAAAAACAAGGAAGAAATAAAAAGTGAACAGATCACGAAAAAAAAGTATGCATGTGCAGAAGATTTTGTATGCTTTTATTATGGAAAGTTCAATTATACTTTTCACTTGGTAAAAATTGTTGATGCTTTTCATGTGCGTTAAGGTTGCTTGGGATTTTTATTAGGGCAAGTTATTCGATAGTTTTCTCTGAGAAAAGATTGTTTATGCTTTTGAAATTTACATGCACATTGCATAAAAGTTAAGAAAATTTATTTTATATAATTTTTACACCTTTTTTTATTTTGTATTATATTTTTTCCTGTTTAAATGGCTGTGTTGGATGGCAATTTTGCTCTAGGCTGTGGCCCTGGGATGGATTATAAATGCATACAGTATATTTCAATGTATGATAGAATGAATGGATGCTGTAACAAACGAGGTTTAAAACCAATTATGTTTGGTGTAGCCGACCCCACTGTACTTGATACATCAAGGATGTTACAGTTGTAGTTGTTATACTATAGATGTGTACTGATAATGCAAGAGGAAGACACAAAAATAAACGACTACAATAAAGGGGTACATAATGTGAAAAACTCTAAGGTGATACACCAAAAGTGTTCAGCAAGCAAAATCTTCCTTGTCTGGTGTAATAGGTGTACTTGCCGAAATAAATAGGACTTTATTGATAGAACCAGAATATTACCTGAGGGTAAGTGGTAACTCTTGGGTTGATGATTTCTGGAATATGAAGACCGTCCTAGAAAAGAAAAAATGAATGCAAAAATAGTATAAAATGTATATACTGTAGATGTAATTCATTCTGCAAAAAGAAAAGGGGAAGGAAATGAGTTATAGAAACATTAGTTCCCCCCAAACCCCAACCACTACCACCAATAAAAAAAGAGGATTCTGGCGAGGGACTCAAATGAAGCTCAAGGATATGGAGTTGAAAATGGGGCTCAGACTGAAGGTGCATAATGAGAGGGGTCACAACAGGATGGTCTTTAAAAATAGAAGAGGAGTGAAGGTTATAAAGAAGTGAGAAGACAGGAGGTGGTGTGAAGACTGAATGTCGACAGTAGACGACAGCATGCATAAGGGCGGATTTAGGCAGAAGCGAAACAAGCTACACTTTAGGGCCTCACAGGGCCTCTTAAGGGTACTGTCCAAATTTCAGAATTGTTTTCATTTGTTATAGTTTTCCTATAATTTCATATATGAAGGTCTCTAAAAATGAAACCCTCGTGTACGGCTCAAAGGTACTTCATTATTTGATTTGAGATATGTTTTGTTTCCTTCTTTTTAAAGTACAATACTACCCTCATGTTTATACTCATTAGTAGCAATACCTTTTTGATCACACATACATAATACTTTCACTCACTTCTCTGGGTAGATTATCCACACCACTCAATGGATACCAGCATGATGCTCTTAAGGATAACTAATATTTTTGTTAGTATCGTCACCACATTAATAAGCGGTTAGTTAATTTAACCTTTTCCTGATGTCTAATCAACTACAACTAACTAACAAATGACAACTGTTTTTAAGTCTAATGGTAGCAACTTGCCAATAAAAAACTAAAATGAGAAAGCTGAGGGGGACTTTGGGTGACTCATTGAGGGACAGACTGAGAAATGACACAGTCAGGAGACAGACAGGTGTGGTAAAGATCAGTGAGCTACACTGAGATGGTATGGACATATATTAAGGAGAAACAAGGAAGAGATTGAGAGAGTTTACAGTTGTGGCCAAAAGCTTTGAGAATGACCCAAGTGTTGGTTTTTACCAAGTTTGCTGCTTCAGTGTTTTTAGATCTTTTTGTCAGATGTTTCTCTGGTGTACTGAAGTAGAATTACAAGCAGTTCAGAAGTTTTAAAGGCTTTTAGTGACAATGACATGACGTTTATGCACAGAGTCAATATTTGCAGTGTTGGCCCTTCTTTCTTTTTCAAGACACTTCACCCTAGCATGCTGTCAATCAACTTCTGGGCCAAATAATGACTGATGGCAGCTGTCCATTCTTGCAGAATCAATGCTTGGAGTTTGTCAGAATTGGGGTTTTTTTTGTTTGTCCAGCCGCCTTTTGAGGATTGACCACAAGTTCTCAATGGGGAGTTTCCTGGCCATGGACCTCAAATTGTCGCTTTTACCTTATGGCCTGATGCTCCGTCCTGCTGGATTGTTCATTATTGGTCACTAAACTGTTCTTGGGTGGTTGGGAGATGTTGCTCTCAGAGGATGTTTTGGTCCCATTCTTTATTCATGGGTTTTTTTTTTTAGGCAACACCAGTGCAGAGCTTACTCAGGAATGGCAGCAGGCAGGTGTGAGGGAGGCGAAGACTTTTGGAGGATGGCCTGGTGGGTGTCAAGAAGGGCAGCAAAGAAGCCAAGAAAAACATCAGGGACAGACTGATATTCTGGGATTCGACTGCTGAGGACTGCTGGGGGAAGTCATTTTCTCTGATGAATCCTCTTTCCAATTGTTTGGGGCGTCCGGAAAAAAAAAGTCGAGCGCTACCATCAGTCCTGTGTCATGCCAACAGAAGAGCATCCTAAGACCATTCATGTGTGGAGTTGCTTCTCAGCCAACTCACAATTTTGCCTAAGAACACAGCCATGAATAAAGAATGAGACCCAAACATCTACAGAGAGCAACTTCTTCCAACCATCCAAGAACTGTCTGGTGACCAACAATGAACAATCCAGCATGATGGAGCACCGGGCCATAAGGCAAAAGTGAGAACTAAATGGCATTAAAATTTTGGGTCCATGGCCAGGAAAATCCCCATTGAGTAATTGTGGTCAATCCTCAAGAGGTGGGTGGACAAACAAAAACCCACCAGTTCTGACAAACTCCAAGCATTGGTTATGCAAGAATGAGCAGCTGCCATCAGTCAGGATTTGGACCAGAAGTTGATTGCCGGCCTGCCAGGATGAATTGAAGAGGTCTTGAAAAAGAAAGAAGGGACAACACTGCAAATATTGACTCTGTGCATAAACGTCATGTCATTGTCAATAAAAGCCTTTGAAACTTCTGAACTGCTTGTAATTCTACTTTAGTATACCATAGAAACATCTGACAAAAAGATCAACACTTTTGACCACAACTGTAGAGATGGTCACTGACATAATAAACCTAACATGCAATTCTTTGAAATTAAACAGGCTTGGAATTTGAACCCAAGATGATGCATGTGTGCGGAAGCAGTGCTAATTACTGTGCCACCCCTCAAAATAAGTTTATTTCTGTTTCTTTGTGCAGGGCGAATTGAAACTTCTGCAATCCTCATTTACAGTCATATGAAAAAGATTGGGAACCCCTCTTAATTTTTTGGATTTTTGTTTCTCATTGGCTGAGCTTTCAAAGTAGCAACTTCCTTTTAATATCTGACATGCCTTCTGGAAACAGTAGTATGTCAGCAGTGACATTAAGTTTATTGGATTAACAGAAAATATGTAATATGCATCATAACAAAATTAGACAGGTGCATAAATGTGGGCAGACCAACAGAGATATGACATCAATACTTAGTTGAGCCTCCTTTTGCTCCTTTGAGCCTCTAGACGCTGTCCTCCTATAGCCTCTGATGAGTGTCTGGATTCTGGATGGAGGTATTTCTGACCCCATTCTTCCATACAAAATCTCTCCAAATCTCTTACACTTGAAACTGACAGTTTAAACCTCTGAGATGGCTTTTTGTAGCCTTCCCCTAAACCAGGAGACTGAACAATCTTTGTTTTCAGATCTTTTGAGAGTTGCTTTGAGGATACCATGCTGTCTGTCACTCTTCAGAGGAGAGTCAAAGGGAAGCACAACTTGCAATTGACCACCTTAAATACCTTTTACTACTCATGATTGGACACTCCTGTCTATGAAGTTCAAGGCTTAACGAGCTCATCCAACCAATTTGGTGTTGCAGGTTATCAGCACTGAGCAGTGACAGGCATTCAAATCAGCAAAATGACAAGGGGACCCACATTTTTGCACAGCCAGTTTTTCATATTTGATTTAATTTCATACAACTAAATACTGCCTCACTAAAAATCTTTGTTCTGAAAACACCGCAGTGCTCAGCTGTTTATAAGAAATGAAAGATATACCACTGTTATCTTTTTTGTTTAAAGTAGAGTCAATTATTATGCAGTCAAACTTTTTCATATGACTGTAAGTGGGTTAAACAATGGATGGATGTTCTCACTGAAAGAGAGCAGAAAGGTGGGAAGAAATGGCTAAAGGGTAGCCAATTAGATTGTGGGTACAGGAATTAACACTCTTAGCAGTTTAGCTAATCTAGCAGTTCATGTTATTCCAACCTACAAGCCTGTTATGAAACAGCAACCTGTTACCACAAGAGTAGAGAGGAAGTGGGGCCTGAAGGCTGAAATGGCTCTGAATGATTGCTTCCAAATAACAGACTGGGAAATGATGTGCGAGTCAAATGGGGACAATATTGAGGGACTCTGTCACTGCATCACAGACTATAACTTCTGTGTCAACACAGTGATACCCACAAAGACAGTATGTTGCTTTCCAAAAAACAAGCCCAGGACTACTAAGGAGCTACCGTTATTTACTTGCATATAAGTCGGGTCTTGAAACCCGAAAAATCGATCACAAAACCAAACCCCGACTTATACGCCCGTTCAAAAGTGCGACACATACATTTTTTTTTTACATCTTCTTGCCTACTCCAATCTCACAGCAGTTTCTCAGACACATCGAATTTTGTTGTAGTAGCGCAGCTACCAATTTCTTTCGCCACATCAACAACTTTAAATTTAGAACCAGCTTCATATTTTCTTCTGATCGAACGTTAAATAAGGGATGCACTTACGATAAAGGTGTATGATGGTGTGAGATACAAAAAAACACAAAACAGTGCAAACGTTGTTTCAGAGTAGTTCGGGTATTACTGTGTGGTCACATAGGCACAACAGAGAAACAGAGAGACAGAGATAGCTTAGGAGCACACGCTGATACAGCGCATTGATGCTTATTCTCATCTGGACAAAGCTGGTAGCACTGTGAGGATGATGTTGTTTGATTTCTCCAGTGCCTTCAATACCATCCAGCCATCCCCATTAAGGGGTTAACTCAAAGACATACAGGTGAATGAGCCAAAGGTGTCCTGGATGATGAACTGTCCGTCAGGCAGACTTCAGCTTGTGTGTGAACATCACTGGTGCACGACAAGGAATAGTTCTGTTTGTACACCTCAGACTATAAGTATAAAACCAAGTCATGTCACTTGCAGAAATTCTCAGATGATTCTGCACTTATGGGGTGCACTGATAAAAGGGATGAGACAGAGGAGGGGAGTCAGAAGCGGAGTCAGGTGCAGAACTTTGAGAACTGTCTGCATTTTAACATCAGCAAAACCAAAGAATGGGTTATTATAGACTTTCACTACACCAAAGGGTTTGTATGCCCAGTTGCTGTTCAAGGCGTGGATGTAGAGGTGTTCCATTCCTACAAGTACTGTACTTGGGGGACCACGTTAATGAGAAGTTGAAGACAGGAACTATATAAGAAAGGGCAGAGCAGACTCTTTTCCTTCCGAGACTGGGCTCCTTTAATGTGAGAAGTGGCATCGGCATCCTTCACATCTTCTGTGATGGCCAGAGCAACTTTCTACCTGTGGTGTGCTGGGCCAGTAACATCACTTACAGAGAGACCCACTGAATCAACAAGCCACTTAAAAGTACAAGCTCAGTTATAGGACTCACTCTGGACCCCCTGGAGTGCATAGCAAAGGGGAGAATAAAAAGAAATCTTAATGCCATTATGAACAGTGCTACATATCCTCTCTCTGATACACTAGCCTTTAGCCAACAAATTATTCAGCAGACGTGTGTCAAGAAACACTGCTCCTTTACCAACAGCAATACGACTGCATAATGAATACCTCACTGGGACTGTGACAAGAAAATCTTATCTTTTCTTTGTTGCTTTATAGTCATTCCAGTGTGTGCTCAGAGCAAAGTGTGCGTATTTATATGTATGTATTTACTTACTTATCTATTTATGTATTTATTTATTTATTTATTTAAAGAGCTTCTGTAAAATGCCAATTTTCCCTCTGGAGACAATAATGAGCCAGAGTTGGATGGTGGGTGGACAAAGCTTGCTGGGAGGAGCGGAGGAGAAAGAGACCAAGAAAGAAGAAGAATAAAGTGTTGCACAAAGTATTTACTTGTGGCAATGGTGGTGGGAAACGATTGGAAAGAGTTTCTCTGAATAAAGTAAGATGTTTGTACTTTTAACTTGCCCTGTGTCTGTTGTGTTGGGTTTGAGGAGTGACAGTGCCCTTTAGTGTCCACAATGTAAAATTTAAACCAAGGGCAAATCAAAAAAATAATAGTAGATTTAGATTCTTGGGTATAAACCAAAATTAAAAAAAGGAATCCAAGAACTTACAAACAGATAAAGGATTCATACAAAAAAATGAATTGAAGCCCTGATTTGTAACAGATAGTAAGATAAACTGAGTAGTCCATGAAAATACAATTTTTCCGAAACTTGGTGCTAAAATCACCCAATGCCAATAAAGTGTCATCCATTTGTGAGTTACTCTGAGGGGGATCCCCTGTATGCCATACTATCTATCTATTTATATCTATTATATAGTGCCTTTCCTATCTAACTGTCTATCATATAGTGCCTTTCATATCTACCTATCAGTTATATAGTGCTTTTCACATCTATCCATCTATCTATTATATAGTGCCTTTTATATCTATCTATCTATCATATAGTGCCTTTCATATCTACCTGTCTATCTATCACATAGTGCTTTTCACATCTATCTATCTATCTATCTATTATATAGTGCCTTTCATATCTATCTCTTACATTGTGCCTTTCACATCAATCTATCTATCTATTTATCTATCACACATGGCCAATTTCACCTTAGTCTGCTCTGCACATCTGGTGCTTATGACCGTGGTTGGAAGTCTGGATTGTCCAAAGTTGGGCACTGTTTCAGTGCAATGGTTCAAGGTGTATTTTAAACATTTTTTTCTAGAGCAGTGATTGTACTAATGGTGGAAGTGAACACTGACATAGATCTGAAGCATGTAGTGGACAGAATGTAAATGCATCTTGTTATCTTGGCCAAGATTAACAAAGGCAAGAAAAGGTCAAGAAGAACAGAGCCAAGACCGTGAATACCTTGAAGTCTAGGTCTTGTCTTCTGAAGTTGATCCACCTCTCACTGGATTTCTGCTCTTTCTTCCTCCACAGCCGCTCCTTCTCCCTCTGCTCTCGCTCTTTCTCCCACTGCTTTCTCTCTTGCTTTAGCCGTTGCTGTTCCATCTCCCACTGTAGCCAGTCTTCTTCTAGTCGCTCGCGGTAGTCTCCTAACTGCTGTTGATACTCTTCCAGCTGCTGGCGGTTCTTCTCCCACTGAGGCCATTCATCGTCCCTTTGCTGACACTGCTCATCCTTTAGCTGCCGCTCCTTTTTCCACAGCTGCCGCTCCTTCTTCCACAGCTGCCGCTCCTTCTTCCACAGCTGGTCATCCATTTCCCAGCGCTGGTAGTCCATCTCCCACTGCTGACCATCCTTTTCCCACTGGTGGCAGTCCTTCACCCACCGTAGCCAGTCTTTATCCCACTGCTGGACATCTTTATTCCACTGCTGCCAGTACTCATTCCTCAGCTGCCAGTCACTTTCACACCTGTCCTGGTCTTTTTCCCACCGCTGCCACTCCTCCTCCCAGTGCTGCCAGTCCATCTCCCAGCGCTGTCGCTCCTTTTCCCACTGCTGGCGGTCTTTCTCCCACTGCTGGCGGTCCTTCTCCCACTGCTGACGTTCCCTCTCGCGCCTCTGACGGTCCATCTCCCTTCGCTGCCGTTCCCAGTCCCCTTGCTGTTGGCACCTCTCCCTCTGCTGCATATCAATGATCATCGGCTGCATTTCTATTTCCATCTGTTGCCGGTCCTGCTCTTCCAGCTGGATGTCCTTCTCCTTCAGCTGTCGCTCTCGCTCCCTCAGCTGCTGCTCCTTCTCCTTCAGTTGGTCTCTCTTTATCAGCAGCTGGGCGCCCTTCTCAACTAATTCTTCAAGCACCTCCATGGCATTTGCTCTGCTGTTTAGAACTTGTAACAAAAGGAATGAAGAATTGAAGGGTCATTAAATTTACATAGGAAACAAGACCTTGGTTTTCATTCTCTGAACTCTCAATAATCTATCTGGTGTCACAGGAGGTCCAAGGAATATCTCAAAGGCAATAGGCATATGATGGGGAAAATAGGGTGCCAAACTAAAGCAGGATATCCTCACACACGGCCAGTGAAAACACTAATAAATCTATCAGCAATGAAAGTGAAGCCACCTAATTGGGGCAGAACATATAGACTCTAGATAGAAGGTTGGCACTAGTTCAATAGCAAATTTAAAAGAAATAAAAAGCAGTAATATATAGGACTGGCTTGTCTATGTTGATGAGATATCCATGAATGTATCAAAATGAGGTAATACAATTTGGGGATGTGGGGACCTTGGGGGGAAATGTAGGAACTAGCTCTAAACAGGGCAGGATTACTCACATGCCCACCCTGTTACATTTAGAATGTAATTGTTAATTACTTTTAAATTTATTTTTATTAAAAAAATATATTCTGCTTGTTATAGAGTATACCTTCAAACAGACATGCATAGATGTTAGTAGAGCAATGTGAAACATTTGAAAAAATATAGCAAGACTGGCCAGGCTACCAGTCCATCACAGGGCATAGCCATCACGGTCCGTGTACTTTTCGGTATTTGAAATTTTGTTTTAGAAGCAAAAACGAAAAAACAAAAATGAAAGGAATTTTCAGATTTTGATTAAAGAATAAAATGAGGGAAAATAAGGTATTTTTTAATTCTATGGTTACAAATAGCAGTCATAAACTTAAAATTACACATACTTTTCCGATTTGTGATTCAAATAAAGAAAGTGTAATAGCTCAAAAACAAATCTCAAAACAGACCCATTTTCGTTGTCTGGAACCGCAAGTACTACTTCTTCTAGTATTGATGTTTCTAATTTAGTACAGAACATTATCATCTCCAGGAAACAATTTACCCTTAAAAACATCAGAGTCTCCCTCTCTGCCTGGACACATATCTCTCTTCCCTTTTCACTCTCACTTGGCCATTTATTATCGTTACTCAAATAAATTTTGTTAACCTAATAAATGCGCCCTTGTAATTGCTGGCCTAAAGTCAGTGCCCTTCTCTCCATACTTCTTTGGAGATACCTCATATTAAGCATTCTTCCCTAATCCACAGGTGACGTTTCTCTTCCTGATTTGGAGCTTTATTACAGGGCTTATATCCTTAGGCCTGTCTGAAATCAGCTTCATGCTCCTGCCATTCCTCCATGTTGGCTGTTCATTGAGTAAAGGCTTGCTTCCTCTTGTCTCCTACACTCCCGTTTGCCTCTTTAAAAGCTCAAGTCCCTTCTGTCCAAGATTTTCTCTTCACACAGAGAACAATAGACATATGGAATAAATTACCAAGTAGTGTGGTAGACAGTAGACCTCTAGCGACATTCTATTCTGGACTTGATGATTTTTGGAGAAATTAGGTAAATAGGGCTGCTGTTGGGTTAAATGGCATGTTCTTGTCAAAATGTTTCTAACATTCTAATGTCTAAATTTGGACATTTTATCCTTTATGCTTTAATGTCCTGGTACCAAGTAATAAAGATTCTAGGTTTAATTTCTGTTTGGTACACAATTACCCCCCATAGTTCACGGTTTTATATGTTGGAGGACAGTGCATTTTTCCGTCATTAATCTCTCTTAGATGATAAGAGAGGATTTAGGAGTCATAGGACTCTAAGCTATCGACTTCTCGATAGTGTTCAGAAGCCATTAAGAAGGCTAACAGAATGTCAGGTTATATAGCGCCTTGATGTGTGGAGTACAAGTCACAGGAGGTTCTGCTCAGTCTTTATAACACACTGGTGAGGTCTCATCTGGAGTACTTGGTGCAGTTTTAGTCTCCAGGCTACAAAAAGGACATAACAGCACTAGAAAAGGTCCAGAGAAGAGTGACTAGGCTGATTAGAGGACTACAGGGGATGAGTTATGAGGAAAAATTAAAAGAACTGAGCCTTTACAGTTTAAACAAAAGAAGATGAAGAGGAGACCTGAATGAAGTGTTTAAAATGATGACATGAATTAGTCCAGTGGATCGAGACGGTGACTTTAAAATGAGTTCATCAAGAACACGGGGACACAGTTGGAAACTTGTTAAGAGTAAATTTTGCACAAACATTAGGAAGTTTTTCTTTACACAAAGAACGATAGACACTTGGAGTAAGTGACCAAGTAGTGTGGTAACAGTAGGACTTTAGGGACTTTCAAAACTCGACTTGATGTTTTTTTGGAAGAAATAAGTGGATAGGACTGGCGAGCTTTATTGGACTGAATGACCTGTTCTCGTCTAGAGTGTTCTAATAACTCTCTGGAGGAGATCTTTAAGGACTTGAGACTTTGGGCATTCTAGGCACTACGGTTCAGGTTCTTCATCCCCTCCTCTTCTTTTTGCTTTCTTGTATACGAAGTATAGGGAAAGTATTGCAATCGTCCAAAGATTCTATGTCGAGATTTTGATGAATCTCAATGTTTTAGACCTCCCTGACTTTCTCGTATAGGGAAATTATTGGAATCCACCAAAAATTCCATTTCGAGATTTTGATGAATCTCGATGTTTTAGACCTTCCTGAGTCTGACAAAAACATTTTTGGAGTTATGTCTGTGTGTCTGTCTGTGTCTGTGTGTCTGTGTGTATGTAAACACGATAACTTGAGTACGCTTTCACTTAGGCCAACTAAATTTTACACACAAGTATTAGGTACAAAACGTAGATGATATCTATCAGGTTTTGGGAGATTTACGCTAACCAGAAGTGGTACTTTATGCAGCTGCAGAGTCCAATTTATTTGACTTTATTTTTATAACAATTGTTCAGTATATTATTAATTTGGTTTGACTTGTTGTTGATGGTTCTTTAATATACATAATATAAAAATATAATCATTGTCTTGCGGTTTACTCCTCAAATGTCCATCCCTATATCTGAATAAACGAGAAAGTCAAGGGGAGACCACTCCCAGTTTTTTCTTTTATCTTCAACTGAGGTCAGATCTTAAGACATGTGAGGTGTCGCTTTCCAAGCCCTCTTCCTTCTTAACCACATGTTGTCTTTGCTCATTCTTTTTCATCAGACACATAATAAAAAACAGTTGCCACTCTCTTTATTGCACCGTGCAAAACCTCCTACAAGTCCCCACTCAGGCACTATTTTGAGGCAATATGATCTCTCATCCTTCATTGCCTTGTAATGGAACACCATCTTTAACAATATCACTTTGTCCTCTAAGAACCCAAATCATCAGCATACTCCGTTTCATTTTGTCCAGTGATTGTATCTTATCCAAGCAAATAGTCTAATATGGGTTTATCCAATGATTCCCTATGTCACTTCTGCTCCTTAAATGTCCTTTCTCCACATGCTTTGAAACTGTCCCTCTGTCTCTTTATTGTCTTGATGACTCAAACTCCCTCTTGAATCCTCTTTGTCCAGATTCCTCTGTCACCTCACACTTTTCTTTTCCTAGATGCTTTCACACTCTCTCTCAGCCCAGTCCAGCAGAGGTTGATCTCTCTGGCTTTCATTGCTGGGAAACCTGCACTGGCCTTTGAATGGAAATCCTCGTTCTTTCTTTATTGATTCTTCAATATGTTTTTTTATTTGCCATAACTTTTCTTGAGTATTAATAGACCAATGGCAAATGGCTTTTGGTCATTAAGTTTGTGGGCAGTTGGCTATTTGGTGGCTAGTGATGATGGAAAACTATACTCCTTGCTACCTTTCTTTTTCAGTCCAGCTGCGGACTGTGGGCCTTTGTTACATGGCCACCATTTCAGTCAGAACATATAAAGCTGTATGTGTGTCTGTTCGGTATTGAAATCTACATGGTTGATCCTCTTTCATATTTTGCACATATTCTTCATTTATATTTTTCCCCTTAGGGAACTTTATTTAGTGTCTGTGCCTACAATTTATAAGAGAAATGCCCCTAGATAGCATTTTTGAAATGTGGTACAGGTATGCAAATCCCCAACCCCCAAAGAGAATTTGCTTAGTGATCACACTGGCACTTTTTTCCAAGCCAGACAATGACAGGTATCTCTGCAGGTTAGTCTATATAGTGATTAAAGTGGTATGGACATGTGATGAGGAGAGACAATGAATATGTGGGCAAAAGAGTAAAGCGAATGGAAGTACAGGGGAACAGAAAGTGAGGGAGGCCAAAGTGGAGGTGGGCACATAAAGTAAAAGACAATCTGATTGGGGAGGAGGTGCAGGACTGAGCTGTTTGGAGAAGATTGATCAAACATGTCGACCCCACAAAGAAGAGGAAAAAGATAAGAAGAACAAGATGATGATATATGTATCTATACAGCATATCTAGGTAGAAGATGATATATGTATATATACAGCATATCTAGGATAGATAGATAGATAGATAGATATGACAGGCACTATATCATAGATAGATAGATAGATAGATAGATAGATAGATAGATAGATAGATA
>JANRMT010027041.1:16477820-16499324 GCA_026402145.1 Polypterus bichir lapradei | reverse complement strand
CACACACACACACTGGCAGACAGCTGGGGCCCTTGCCCAGCCGGAACGTCTTTTCATCAAAAGGGAGAAAGCATGGTCAGAACTGTACCTCCCCCAAAACGCTAGATAGCAGCCCCCATGGGTTGCATCAGTGCCTTGGACTCCTGCAGAGCTTCATGGGAGATGGAGTTGTGTATAGCCCTGTTGGGATCTGGGGGCACCGCCACGGGGTGCTGCAGCTGATCCTGAGCCCAAATGGGCAATCCTTTCACCACACCCAGAAGTGCTGCTGGAAGTAGGTCATCAAGCACCTGTAGCACTTCCGGGTAACGTATAAAAGGAACTGGCAGACAGCTTGCCGAGGAGGTGTGGAGAAGGAAGGAAAAAAAAAAAAGGAAGGAAAAGTAAAGAGAAGAAAAGCAAAAGAAAGGTAAAGAAAGTGTGTCTGTGCTTGATGGAACTGTGTAAGTAGAAAAATAAATCACATGTGCTTGGATTTGGGCTTCCTGCGTCTGTGTGTGTCGGGTTATAGTGCTCTCCATCTTCCACAATATATACTGTAAATATAATACACTATGTTTTTTACGTGACACCCACCCTACATGAGAAAAAGACCTTCATTTGTTTCCAAAACAACTTTATTGTTAAGAATCCATGAAAAGTGCAATCAACCACTGTTAGCTGTACTGGGTAATGTAACTGGCTTTGATTTGTAGTAAAATAAGACTATGCTGGATTTACTTAAGGAAAATATGTGTCCTCAACTAAAAACAAAAAATATTTAATAGATATGTAATTTAAGTTTAATGAAAAGGATTCAGTTACTTTTCTACACCAATTCTATACAAACAGATTTATTTAAATTACTTATGTTTTCCTGCGGTGGGTTGGCGCCCTGCCTGGGATTTGTTTCCTGCCTTGTGCCCTGTGTTGGCTGGGATTGGCTCCAGCAGACCCCCGTGACCCTGTAGTTAGGATATAGCGGGTTGGATAATGGATGGATGTTATGTTTTCTGAACACAAAGTGAATGCATCAACTTTAAAATAAAACTCAAACTAATTATGTTGAACCATTGTCCGTGATTAAGTTTATGAAACAAATATTTTTTTTTGTTTAAGAATGGGGAAGACTGCAATTTTTCAACTTAAAATATAAGTAATAAGTAATACTATGAGGAGCATGACAAATATCTATGCAAGAATACAAACCTAACTTACTTTTTTCAAACCAGGTTTTTATTTCAAAATTGCATTTTCCACTGAATCTGAGTACAAATGATTTATGGTAATGACATTCCACATCTAAATCTGTAAAATACACAGATTTTTTTTTTTTTTTTTTGCATGGAAGTACTTTGGAGCAGACCAGATGTCGGACCATCAATGTCCAATTTTTGCAGAGTTTTTCTAATTTTGGTTTCTAGATGTATTGTACAAGTTAACAGCTACTAGAGCTCTGTTCACTAAGAAAAAAAAAATCAGGAGAACATTAATGCAAAAGATTTAAGTAAACTGAACATGCATAACAGAACATTAAACAATAAATTCAAGGTGCAGAGAACCAGCTTATTCCTCACATTTCAGATGCTATTTTAACGCTGGACAGGTTTCATCAGACTGAGTGAGAAAAAAAGGAGGAGGACTAGAGATTTTTGTAGATGTCCAGTGATGAAAAAGGAGGCATCGTATAATTAAAACTAAAAGTGTGATCCAGGCATTGAATTGCAGACTGAATTTGTCCGTGTCACTGCCTGGGAAAGGAAGTTAGATCATCCTAACTGACTCAGGTACAGAAATGATTCCCTCTGTACCAATATTGTTTTGATAAACCATTCTTAATGCTGGTGACTTCAAAGAAGGAATCAAAGCCTATTAGGCCTGTTCTTTTCATGGACACTGCTCTGTCCAAAAGCTATGTCACAATCGAGCAGGTCTGACCTCATGTTACTGCTACCTACAAGCCTGTATTGACAGTAGCAGCTCTCTGTAATCCAAGTCAGATGTTTTTATGTGTGACTAGCTGTCCCCCGCGGCTCTGCCCGCGTAGTGGTGAAACAGGACAGTGAAGAGAGCCCTGCCCGGCTCCCCACTCCCCTCGGCCCCCAGCCTCTGTCTTGGATTAGCTCGAATATATCGTTAGCTAAGGGAAGGCAAGGTACGCTCGAACACGTGGCAAGAGGTACAGCGCCTCAAACGGAGGCTGGCACGTGAGTGAGGATGGCCCTGTCGGGCTCCTTACTCCTGAGGTCCCACCTCCAACTTCCCTCGACCTGCAGCCTGTCTCGCAGATTCACGCAAATAAATTGGTGCTGGAACCAAACTATGATTCGTAGCGCGATGAGACAAGTCACAAAATTAACCGGAACGTTCAAGCAAATTGTTGAAAAAAAACCCGATCTAAATCCGTTAAGTTCTCTCGTGAAAAATGGACAGACATACAGACAGACATTGGATTTTATATAGAGAGAGATTTGGAGGGAGTTGTTCTTTATTTTCATCATATTTATTTTATTTCATTTTTTGGCGCTTCTGTAAAAGTTTAACTTCCCGTTTTGGACAAATACAGTATAATCCACCTACCAATAAATTAGTAGTAACTGCAATCACTCAACAACTTGTAGTAAAGTCTACTCAAAATAACAGCTGTTAACTACTAAAAACAACTCGTAAATACAGGGTGGCGCAGGTAAACTGAAAAATTTCAATTGACATTCAATGCACGAATAAACACATTACAAAATCCATTTAATGATGAAATGTATTGTACAGGCTATGCAATTAATGATGATAATCAATATTAATTTTACGTTTTGCAAAAAAAAAAACATCAAGAAGGTGTTTCCCATTTCACCGTTCACATTATTGCAGCCTGTGGTGGAAATTCTGCTTTGCTGGCAGTAACGCGTCAATAGCAATGGCAACGATTTCTACTTCAGTCCTCCTTTTTAGCTCAGCAATGGTTTCAGGACGTGTGCGGTACACTTGGGTTTTGAGATGTCCGCACAGAATAAAAAAATCATAAAACAGTGAGATCTGAGGATCTCGGAGGCCATGGAATGTTACCGTTGCGTGAAAAGACGCGCCTTCCAAACAATCGTCAAACAGCCGCCATGAATCGTTGGGCAGGCAGTATGTGAAGTGGCTCCACCTGGGGACTGCTATTGTAAGGCTGAACCCGTTTCTTCGAAATTACGCACCCATGCTGTAATCGCTTGAGAAGACGGGACACGATCATGACGTCCCCTAACTGGTAATGACGCTGCATTTCCCTTTGCGCAGCAGTCATTCAATCACCATTCTTATAAAAGGCTTTCACGGCGAACGCTCGTTGCTTACCACTCCACTGCTCCATTAGAACTAATGGCAAGGGGTTCCTAAACGAGGTCGCAATGGTCCCAAACAACTGCCGATGCCCCAGGGTCGCCAACACCTACTTCCAAAATCTCCCGTTCCCCCGTGCCACCCTGTATAACGTACTGTATATAAAGTATAGGCCATTGGTTTTGGTGTACAGTACAGAGAAATTTAAAACGGGTTGGTACGGTAGTTAGTGCTTTTGCCTCATTTTGCCCAAGTCACGTTCTGCACATTTCCCATTACTGATAATTTAAAACAAATCTTTCATAAACAGCGCTGTTACTTACCGGGCTTATGAGCTTACGGCAGTGTCACTGCGTGTCGTGCTGTCTGTAGAGCGCCAAAGTGGAGGAGGGCAGTTTGCGCGGGAGGAGGAAACGGGCGCGCCAGCTGAAGTACCCATAAAGGGGAAGCACGTGGACGGAACGACGCAAGCTGTATGGGAGAATTGATTTCAGGTAGACTGGGCTCCTTGTGATGCTCCAAGCTTTAATTAAGGTTTAATATTCTTTAGGTTTTGATTGCTTATTTTGTTGGATGGTAATTGCAGGTTTTGTTTGTTTTTTTACGTGAATTAAAATTGATGTGATATTTTCTCTATTACTTAATATTCGTTGACCTTCCATAGCCACCCCGTTTTGCAAAACCCATTAACCTGTAATTGCGCCGTCCTGAGTAAGACGTTAATGTGCCAGCCACTGTTAAAAAAAAAAAAAAAGAAAAAAGAAAATGACATTGTTCAGTGTAGTGCTGGGGTGTCACCCGTTGCACATCAGCGCTGGGATCTCAATCCGGGTGATTTGCCGTGTGGTGGGTGCGGCAATGCGCTGTAATCAAGCGCATGCGCTCAACCTCTCGCTCTCTCTTTCTCCATAGCCAACCGTTAACAAAAGTACACCAATCAATGTCATTTATGTAATACTCCGATTAAAGTCAAAAATAAATATTTTACGGAAATAAATAAATGTATTGTGAATTCTGGGCAGCACGGCGGCACAGTGTTAGCGCTAATATTTCGCAGTAAGGAGATCTGAGTTCGCTTCCCGGGTCCTGCCTGCATGGAGTTTCCATGTTCTCCTCGTGTCTGCATGGGTTTCCTCCGACAGTCCAAAGACATGCAGGTTGGGTGCATTGGCGATCCTAAATTGTCCCTGGTGTGTGCTTGGTGTGTGTGTGTGTGTGTGTGTGTGCGCGCGCACACAATGTGGTGGGCTGGCGCCCTACCCGGGGTTTGTTTCCTCCCTTTCACCCTGTGTTAGCAGGGATTGGCTCCAGCAGACCCCCGTGACCCTGTAGTTAGGATATAGCGGGTTGGATAATGGATGGATGAAGTCAAAAATAAAAATTTTATAGAAATAAATAAAAGTACTGTGAATTCTGGGCAGCGGCACGGTGGCGCAGTTAGGAGATCCGGGCTCACTTCCCGGGTCCTCCCCTGTGTGGAGTTTGCATGTTCTCCCCCTGTCTGCGTGGGTTTCCTCCGTCAGTGCAAAGACATGCAGGTTAGGTGAATTGGAGATCCTAAATTGTGCTTGGTGTTTGTGTGTTTGTCCTGCAGTGGGCTGGCGCCCTGCCTGGGTTTTGTTGCTGGCTGGGGTGACTCTCGTGACCCTGTGTTTGGATATAGAGGATTGGACAATGACTGACTTTTGCTCTGGCCTTGTTTTTGTGAATCACAGCAGTTGGTAATGTAAGCACTGTACCTGGGATGACACACCAGTCCGAGCCAATAAACTGTTTGTTACAAAGTGTGGGACACCTTTGGTGATTTAACCCCCACCTTTCCTCAACAAAATATTTTCTTGTATTTCATGTATTCCTAAGCAATATGTACCTTTCCTTTGTTGTTGAAATTTGTAATCCATTTCTTAATTTCTTTTGGTTTCAGAGAGAGAGATTGTGGCGGTTTGGTCAGTGGATGAGCAAGAAGAATCGCGTCCATCCGAAGGTAACCTTCCATTGGTTGGAATCTTTCATCACACAAGTTTTTTTTTGTGTAGAAATAATTGAGGTATTAGTAGCAGTGCCTTGTTTGTTCTGAAGAACCCCTGTTTTTCTCTGACCACGTTTTGAATCCAAGAAGCTACAGATTACTTATAACTTTGCACAATGCCATCCACATAAATTGTATTTTGAGGTTTTTGAAAAGAATGGGCCACTTCAGTGTTGGAGAGATTTTGACAATCGGCTTTCTCTCCTGCTAACTCTAGTTGACCTCAAGGCATTATATCAAATTGTACCAAATCCAAATCATATTATGTGATATCATCTACTGTTAAATTCTTCTCCATACTTGTAATATTTTTATTTTTATACTGTATTGAGGATTTGTTCACTTCTGTGTATTGTATTGTATTAACCCCCTTCTTTTTGACTCCCACTGCACACCCAGTCTACCTGGAAAGGGGTCTCTCTTTGAACTGCCTTTCCCAAGGTTTCTTCCATTTTTTTCCCTTCTAGGGTTTTTTACCAAGGCCTTCAAAAGCCACTCCTTTTATACCCTGAATAATAGGGATGGGCTCAAACCTTAACTCTTTCAGGGCTGATGTTGACTTTTGTCAAAATTCAGGAGTAGAGGACGATAATCAGCTATAAACTGCAACAAAACTCACCCTTATGTTTTAGTTTGACTCTCTTTGCTAGAAGGAAAGTTACATAGCCTTGATGATTGAATCTCGATTCCCTACACATGCACGAGTAGCGAAGAGTATACAGCCTCTAAAATGGCACCGACATCTGGCGAGAGACCAAAGCAAATGTGCAAAGCAAAATACTCCATGGACGTTTTACATAATTTTGTTGAATAGGACTCTGACCTGTAGGACTCAGAGTTTGATGCAAGTAATCTGGAGATGGATATCAAAAATGAAAGTGAGGTACCAGCATCATCTCGGTCGGTCCCCAGCTGATCGTGGTGCTGAACACTTTCGTGTAGCTGATGCACCTACAGCAGCGTTTGCCTGGGAGGACCACCACTTATGATGACAGGAGGTACAAACCATATTGGGTCACACTGCAACCGTCACCACCACCCACCTGCTGTGCGAAGACAGCCAGGCAGCTGGCCCACCGTGCATTCCTGTTGACCAACGAGGTGCCCCCACACAGCCACTGCCGCCAGAGATGCTGAACATGCACCAACAGCAGCCACAGCACATAGCAACTGACGTTTTATCTTGACTTATGTGTGAGACCATTGCTTTGTGTGCTTTCCAGCCCTCAGCCCTCAAAGAGTTAAATTGCTGTTCAGTAAAGCTCCAATTTAGAACCTTGTTGTTTGAAAGTTTGCTTGAACTACTTCACATTCATTTTTGGCCACTGTTTAAGGAAAAGAGCAAAAAAAAAAACATTCAACTTCTCAAAAAGAAAGTCAAAAAAGTGAAGGAAACTCACTTAGCAGCAGGCATCGGTGCTAAGAAAATGTCTCGAAAAGAATAAAAAACTTGCAGCCAACCAGGATCTGAGTTTGACCGTCCTGTGTTACAATACAGTACAATACAATTTATTTTTGTGTAGCCCAAAATCACTCAAGAAGTGCCGCAATGGGCTTTAACAGGCCCTGCCTCTTGACAGTCCCCCAGCCTTGACTCTCTAAGACAGGGGTGTCGAACTCCAGTCCTGGAAGGCCGCTGTGGCTGCAGGTTTTCATTCTAACCATCTTCTTAATTAGTGACCACTTTTGCTTCTAATTTCTTCTTTTAATTAACTTGACTCATGCCCCTTAGTTATTTCTTTTCCCTTAATTAGCAGCCAAACAATAATGAGACACAAAACAAGCCGCTACATGATCAGCTCACCTGTGCCCATCACGCTATATCTGAAATTAAAGAAAAATGAAGGTCTTTGTAAGGCTGATCTCTCAGGTCACCAAAACACTTTGACAATGTTTTTATGAAAAACAGAAAATCAACAGTTTTGGAAATGTCTGCTGTGGCAGAACGAGAGCAGCAACAAGCCATGGAATTAAATAACGGGTTTAATTAACAGCAAGCATCGGCTTCTCATTAAGAAACTGGTTGGAGTTTGAAACCCCAGTTTAGCGGGTCATCTGTTGGCTCGTTTCATGCCTTATTTCTGTTTGGCTGCCATTTAATGAGGAAACAAATCAATTCAGAGGACTGAATCCTTTTAACAGGGCTATTAAAATGAAGGGAAAAAAGTGAATTAGCAGTGAAAACTGGTCACTGATTAGGAAAAGAGTTAGAATGAAAACCTGTAACCGTTGTGGCCCTCCAGGCCTGGAGTTCGAGGAAAAACTCCCAAAAAAAGTCTTGTAGGGAAAAAATGGAAGAAACCTGTGTAAAGACAGTTCAAAGAGAGACCCCTGTCTAGGTAGGTTGGGTGTGCAGTGGGTGTCAGGGGGTCAATACAATACAATACACAGAACAGAACATAAGTAATCCTCAATACAATATAAAAATAAAAATGTACAAGTATGGAGCAGAATTTAACAGTAGATGATATCCCATAATAGGATTTGTTCAGAGAGTCCTAGAGACCTTGGCCATCAAGCTGCCTCCCCCTATTAGACATTCCACAGCTGAAACAGCGCTGACCCAGCCAATCTGATGAAAGGACCCTTCTACCCCACAATTCCTGCGATCCTCCATCAGGGATGACTTTACTGTAGGCAGGCAAAACAACTTGGCAGGTTGGCTGTGGTACCAAGTGCCACATGTGAGTACCAAGAAGAGAAACCGAATAGGTGAGAGTTAGTATGAAATTCTAACGATCATATTACTTATGTTTTAGTGCTATTGACTAACAACAGAGATGCAGTCTGCACAGTTAATCAGCAACTCTAGTCAGGGTGTGCTAAACTGAAGTAGTGAGTCTTTAGGCCAGGATTTGAAAGCTGAGACCGAAAGGGCATCTCTTATAGTAGCAGGCAGACCACCCCACAGTTTAGGGGCCCTGTAACTAAAAGCTCGACCTCCCACTGTTATTTTATTAATCCTTGGAATCACAAGCAGACCGGCATCTTGAGATCTTAATGAGCGTTCACGTTTGTAAGTCCTGATAAGTTCAGATAAGTAAGCCGGACCCTCGGCTATTTAAGGCTTTATATGTTAAAAGGAGGATTTTGAATTCTGCCCTAAACTTCACTGGGAGCCAGTGTAAGGATTTAAGAACTGGAGTTATGTGTGTTCGTATTTTCGTGTTCTTGTAATAATTCTTGCAGCAGCATTTTGAATTAACTGGAGGCTGAATAAAGAACAGTTTGAACATCCAATGAACACCGCATTGCAGTAGTCAATCCTACTAGAGATAAATGTATGAATTAATTTCTCAGAATCCTGTTTATTCAGAAAGCACCTTAATTTCCCAACATTTGTAAGATGGAAGAAACATGATTTGGACAACTTTGTGATGTGCGCTTTAAATGACATGCTAGAGTCAGAGATAACTCCTAGATTTCAGACTGATTCAGTGAAATTAATTGTGATTTCAACTGAGTTAAATGATGACAAAATATTGTTGTAATCAGCATCATTCCCTCCAACGATTAACGTCTCTGTTTTATCTGTGTTTAAAGACAAGTAGTTCTCATCCATCCACTCCTTTAATTCACTAACACAACTAATTAAAGACAACATTGGAGAAGCTTCATTTGATCTAAAAGAGGGTGGCATCTGCATACGAGTGAAAATTAACATTATGTTCAGTTAATACCTTTAACTGTATATACACATCCATTGAGTTTTCTAGAAAACATTCTATAACAGGAAGTAACCCAATTTTCTGTTTGTGCTACTATTAGATTGAGGAACAGAAGAACTGTACTCTAGAAGGAATCGCTAATGATGCACCAGAAGCAGACAAGTGCCAGAGTACAGTGGACAAGTGTGTGGAACATGCAACGTCACAGGATCAAAGTGAAGAGAACACAAAAAGGTGCTTCACTTGCAAACCTGTCTATGTGCAATATGGGGCCTTTTATATCTATTTATCTATCCAGGGCCAGTGTGTTAAAAAATGCCACCTAAGGAAAGGCACATTTTTGGAGGCACTTACATAAAACACAACATTTCGGTCAACATAAAAAGGCAATTTGCTGCAGTTCTGCTAATGTAATTGGAACACTTTACAGCACTCGTATTAAAATAAGGGAACCTTGCGAGAATGTAGCTGCTTTTGTTAACTGTAAGCTGTTAACAATCCATTAATGCACATGTCATCTGTGATTCCAAGATGTTGTCTCCGTGACTTGGGCTCAGTTATTTTGAGGTAACGTAGCTTTGACAGAAATGATGGTGCTTTTTGGCATGCACAAATTTAATGCTCAAATCCACACAAAGTTTTATAAATGAGGTCCCTGGTCCAAAACAAACTACTCCTCCAGGGGACAACCCATTTTTATGGCGTCCCATTGGTGAGGGACAAAGCCTTCTCTTGGCCATGCGGGTGGAGGTAGGTGCCATTCTTGGACACCTCGTTGGAGTGGCAATGGAGAGAGAAGAACTGGTTAGTGCCAGGTCTCCCGGAGGTACTGCTTACCTTCTCAAAGTCTGGAGGGTGGTCCCCATGCTCACATGCGTGACAATAGTTGTAGAGCAACAGCCACATTCTTCAAGGCATAAACTTTACACATAATGTAAGATGATCGGTTTGACACGTATCCAGCTAACAGTTTTAATCTCTCTTTATATAAAATCCAACATCTTTCTGTCTGTCTGTATGTCTGCCCGCTTTTCACGAGAGAACTACTTAACGGATTTAGATCTGGTTGTTTTCTATAATTTACTTGAACATTCTGGTTGATTTTGTGACTTCTCTCATTGCGCTAAGTTTCATAGTTTGGTTCCAGCACCGATTTATTTGCATGAATCTGAGAGAGCAGCTGCGGACCGAGGGGAGTTGGACGTCAGGAATAAGGAGCCAGACAGGGCCCTCCTCACTCACGCGCCAGCCTCTGTTTGAGTCACTGTACCTCTCACCACGTGTTCGAGCGTACCTTGCCTTCCCTTAGTTAACGATGCCCGTTTGCTCAACAGACATTATCATCTAGAGATTGTTAAGGAGTAAAGTTTGACATTTTTGAGTGAGATCACAGCTACATGTGTTTTAGAGGGTAGCTGCTCATTGGCAGACATATCACTGCCACATGCTCTTCTCTCCACATGGGGGATGCTCTCCCATCAGAGCTGAACACGATCAGATACAGTGACAATGTTCGACGTTGGAGTGTACCTACCTACCTTCTGCTTAGCCAGAGATGCCATTCTCACCACAATAGCAAAACCAAAAATACTGTATATCAAGAGACCCTCGGATACGCTATCAATATTAATTCTTCTCAAAACAAATTATTTCTTTTATTGATTTTTTAAAGTTTGTCCTGTTCCACTACTATGGGGGCCGAGCCATGGGGGGCAGCTAGTTATTATTTATTTACTAGGGGGCTTTGTCCACTGCTCGCTTTACTCGCCAACTCCCCCAGCCTGTGACTTCGCACCAGCCACTTTGCATCTCTGCCGCTTACACATGTGGATTTCACTTTCGCCAAACAAGTCTTTTAATTCTCGCGGATAGGCTTCTTCATTGGGAAGAAACACTACTTTTCACTACCTGATTGCAACACGAATTAGACGATCCACAAGTCTCCGACTTAATGTTTAAATCCGAACAATATATTCGATCTCTTTACTCTGTTCCGTTATTTCACCGAGTGATAATTTTTGTTTGTTTGCACTAATGCGATCTTCACTATCATTTTTCAGAGACTTTCAAATTTTCGTACTTCCATTATCTCTAACCTGCTCTGCATGTGTATGGCACCAACGTTTTTGAATTCTTTACAACATTCTACTTTGTCATCTACTCTTTGTCTTTTATTTCCGGCCCTGGGCATGGTTAAATCTCTTGGCACAATGTCTCGTCTTGCAGGACTTGAAATTATCTCTCTGAAAAAATCACATCTCGTCCCAGGATTTTTTTTATTATAATAGATAGATATATATATTATAATTTTCAAACTACATACATAGTTCACTACAATTACTTTTCAATGTTTATTTTCTCTCCACTGTCATAGTGTCTTTTATGTCTGTTTATATACAGTACATTATCATTTTTTTATTAAGATTGTTACTGCATAGTATTAATGTTTCCATAGTTCTTTTCCCAGTGTAACTTTGGAAGTTTTCACGTTTGACAACATTTAATTGCAGTACATTTCATACAGCCTTTTTGACACTGATTAACACATAAAGATTACTTAATGTCTTCAAAGTTGTATACATATGTATACTCCTGTGTGTGTGTGTGTATATATACTGTATAATATATTTGGGATAATTAGGAAAACATTACACATTAGGGGAACTTTGTGGCTTAGCAAAAGGACCATGCTCAAAGAAATCCATTACCCAGTGTCCCCCTTTTATATTGTGTGACTACATATCATTAGTATGTAACAGACGCAAATAAGAGAGGCTGGGGACAGATTGCAGGTTAAAAGAGGTGCTGTGGAGGAGCCCCAAGTCAACCCCTAACACAATAGATGAGTAAGACTGTAGAGTAAGAAGACAGTTCTGGTTTTCCATCCATCCTTTTTCTGAACCTCTTCATTCCAATGCAGGGTCACAGGAAGGTGGAGCCTATCCCAGCACCGACAGGGGCAAGGCAGGATTCAAACCTGGATGGGGTACTAATCCATCTTCAAGCACATTGACACAATCCCAAGTAGGCTCAATGCAGACTCGCCAATCAACCTAGCCTACATGTGCTCGGGATGTGGAAGGATGAGAAGAAAATCTGCACAGGCATGGAGAGAACATTCAAACTGCGCACAGAAAGTGACCTGAGCAGGGGTCATAGTGGGAGATTCTCCACAGAAGGTGCCTGAAGGACTGAAACTGGTCTTGTTTACAATGTTGGCATTATGAAGCACTGATGGCACTTCTGAACTTTTGTGATTTGGGCCCCTCTCTATCCAGTCTGCCTTGGAATCCAAGTGCAGTCCCAGTTAGCTCAAAGAATGAACCAAGTCTCAAGTACAATATGACCTGTGATCCTCCTGGCATTGAACAAACAAGTGTGGGAAAACAATTCATAGCAATTTTTTCTAAATTTGTGAAATTTAAAATAGAATGTGATACTTCACATGGATTTGACACTTTTCTCTCTCTCTCATTTTTCCAGACTTCATATTGAAAATCAGCCCTTGATGCTCAGACCCAAAGAGGAAACTTTAGAAGTACAGCAACTCCTTCAAGAATTGGAGTGCTGCAGAAGTGAAAATGAGGTTCTTCGGGCTAAAGTAAAGTCATTAAGCAGAGCAGTGGTCAAGCCTGAGCCAGAATACACATCACTGACATCCGAGAATAGAGAGCCAGACCCTAAAATGCAAACAATGTATCAGCAAATGAAGGCGAAGCTTGAGGTGGACACGACTGAGAAGGCCTTGCATGGGAACGTTGCCCAACAAGAAGTAGCGGCATGCAGAACCGAGAGTGAGGAACTTGGAGTTGAGGTCCAGTGGCTTCGCACAGAAATAGAGAAACGTAACAATGAAAATGTGTCACTGACTTCAGAGATCAAGGAGATGGTCTCTCAACTGAAGAGGGTTCAACAGAAGGTGGACGAATACAGGCTGCAAAATGAGAAACATGAGGTTGAAATTGAGTTGTTGCAGCAAGATCTAATGCAATACAGCAATGAAAATAAAGCTCTTTGGGCTGAAACGGAGCAAAAGGCCCTAGACATTAAGTGGCTGTGCCAAGAAATAGCCGAACTGGAGAAGGAAAATGCATCCATCAGAGAAGAAGCTGGTGGGATAGCTCTGAAGACAAAGTGGCTCCACAATGAAATGACATACTGTACTCTGGTAAGACCCTCACAAAGGAGGCAGGTAGTGCCATGTATTGAATCAGCTACACATTATTTAAAGGAACATTCCACCCAAAATTACATACCTTGTAATTGTTTACTGCTCCATGTGGTTTATAGTGACAAGAGAAAAAAATAATCTTATGTTCTCAAGAGAATGGAGATGATAAAAACTTTGATAGAATAAGTGCCTATGGAGACCAACACTGGGCAACATCAAATGATATCAAAAATCTCCATGGAAAAATCATGCTGCTTGTGTCACATAATCTAGTAGTCAGTTATCCTGTTATATGCTCACAATGTGTGTAACACATGCATTTTTGCTAAAATCTTGTTAAGTAAATGTGTTATGATCATTGTTGTAATGAAACAAGTATAGTCGTCTGTGTCATCGATGGATGAGTGGTACTCTCTAAGTTCTTTATTAGATTGGTCTATTCTCACACCTCAAGCTTAACACAAATAAAAAGATGTACACAGACTGACACTATTCAATTAAGTACTGTTTAGGAGTTATGCCTGCCACTCCTCAACACTCCACCTAGACTGTTTGAGTGATTCCTACAATGCCTGTTATTCCTCAATGCTCACTATCATTAGCATGAATAACTTCAGGGTGCCCCTGGATATAATCCCCAGCTAAATGCTACTTTGATCTACAGGAGTATCCTGAGTACATGAAGGCCGATGCACCCTTTGGTTATGCACCACTTAACCAACCAACAATGTTTTACTTCTACTATACTGTTCTTCTTTTGAAAGCATCTTTTCTCAGCCTGAAACCCCAGTAGGAAAAGACCTCCCATGCACTAGGTGCTCTTTATTTTTTCAGTCACTCTAGATATAAGCTAAGATATAGAAATTTAAAAGCAACATACTTCTTATTAAAAACTAGGGAACTCTGCCCCCTGCTCATTTCGCTCGCCCCACCCCCGGGTTTGGTTATCCGGATATACAATTTAAAGAGATTGTTATTTTCATGGGAATTGTTACATCCTCTTTCAATTCTATGTTGCATCGCTTCTCCATGATCATAAATATACACCTCAACGAATTGTGTTTTCTTTGAAATTAAACTTGTTGTAGCTTTAATTTTTGCGGAACCACAGATTCTCATAGCATATGGTCCTGAATCGTGTAAATCTACATTTTGAGCATTGATTGATACGATCGCAAAACGTTTATTGTAGACTCGGACATTTTACCTGTAGTATTTGTGGATTTCACTTTCACCAAACAGCAAATCTTTTAATTCTCACGGATATGCCTTTTCATTGGGAGGCAACACTACTTTTCCCTGATGGCAACACGAATGTCTCTGGCTTAAAGTTTAAAGCCAAACAATATCTACATACTTCTGACATACCACCTATGTCCATATATTCATATCCATGTCCATATATATCTTTTTTTGTTGTTCCGTTATTTCACTGAGTAATAATTTCCGTTTGTTTGTGCTGTGATCTTTACTTTCTTTTTTTTTGATACATTCGAATTTTACTACTTTTATATTCTATAACTTACACTGCATGTGTATTGTGCCAACATTTTTTTTTTGAGCCTTTCAATTTCCACTGCTTTCATAATCTCTAACCTGCTCTGCATGTGTATCATGCCAACATTTTTGAACGTCTTTATGAAGTCTTTTATTTCTGACCCTGATTGGACCTACGAGGTTTTCAATTCCACTTGGTCCGGGCGGATTATTACTTTCCTTATTTTCTGAATTTACACATAGATTATTATTGTTCTTTTGTACATTCTTTTTTGCCTTCTTTTCTCTCCAACACTTTTATGTCTCTTTTCAACGCGCTGCTCTTTCTTCTTCGCTTAGTTGTTGACGTGCCATCTAGAACGTTTACAACTTTTTAAGAGCTAGGAGCACATGAAGTGTGTCTGCCAA
Source organism: Polypterus bichir lapradei (assembly GCA_026402145.1). Taxonomy (NCBI): domain Eukaryota; kingdom Metazoa; phylum Chordata; class Cladistia; order Polypteriformes; family Polypteridae; genus Polypterus; species Polypterus bichir. Next base: position 16,484,251 of record JANRMT010027041.1, on the reverse strand, counting down.
AAGCATTCCAACAGCTGAGAGTTTAGATGTCCATGATCTTGTTTTAAATTGTTTGTAAGTAGGGCGTGACGTGCAAAAGTCACCGTCTCAACATCTTGCTTCCAAAGGTTGTAAAGTCTCGTCTTGTGAGTGTCTTTCAGAGAAGATCACGTCTCAACCCAATATTTTTTTTACTATAATAGAGAGATAATACTAATAGAAGGAAATTTAATGGAAAATATAAAGAGATAACAAAGTCTGGTTGTATATAGTCTTAGAAAGATTACTAATGACTTAGCAGCAATGTCAAAAGATAAGGTCCTGGATGGCCTTTAGATTTAGCAGTTAGGCTGATTCATGAATTGTTTTTACCTAAATTGTATTTCATTCTGTGATGTATCTATGTTTTTGTCGTTGCTGTTTGTTCTCCCCGATACGATATTATTTATGCCAAAAGTTCACATGGTATTCTGGCCTTTGTGATATTACCGACAAAAATACTGTCCAATTCTCCTGGTGATGCTTGCCACTGCTTAAAAGCTTTGATTCTCATACATATCTTTGTAATGTCTTGGTGTCTTCAGTTCCTTTTCTGTTAAGTTGTAAATTTTCTGATTAGTTTAAACCAAGAGTATCATAAATTATTGGTCGCAGGAAAGAAAGAATGCAGATATAATTCACTAAATTGATTTCAAAAGTCCATAGGCATTAATTGCAGTCCATCTGAGTGACATCTGTATATTGCAGCTTATTTAAAATATAGTTCAAAAATGTATCATTTTTATCCTCCCATTACAGCCTCTGAAAAAATCCCAACTTAAGGCCTACTCTAAGCAACCTGACCCCAGAACTGCAATGGATGGCTTTGATCTACATAGACCAAAAAAGAACCAGGATGTTAAAAGTCCCAAAATACAAGGGGGACAAAAGTCCCCTGTTATTCAGGGAAATGAACTATAAAAACCTTTCGGCTATAAAGGATAAAGTCAAACAAAATGTTTATAAATAAAGATATTTACAAGGGGCGTTCAAAAAGTTTGTGCACTTTTATATTTTCGTTGGAAATAGTGAAGGTGGGAGGAGAAGTAATTGGGCATTAAAAAGATGGTACAACGCTGGGAAAATTGCATAACAAACAAAGGTGACTATGTAGAAAAGTGAGGTAATTTGTTTTTGAAATCCTTAATAAACAGATTGAAAAAAAGTGCGGAAACATTTTGAACATTCCTCATATTAAGAAAAAAAACTGCAAACAAGCATAATAATGGTAAAAAATGCCTGTGTAGACTAAAAAGGGTTTGCCTTAAAAGCAGCAAAGAGCAACTAGGTTCCATAACGCAATTCAAAAATCAAAATTCAGAAAAACAGAAGCAAAAATCAGAATCTAGTAAAATATCAGGTACTCTCAGGTCAACCATGAAGTGACTTGCTTCCCAGCCTACCTTTATAGGGAGGGGTCAACCCTTAGCACTGGCATAAGGGTGTATCTGCATATTGGGGGTTCCACAAAATTCAGGGAACAGAGAGGAACACTACTAAGTACATGGATAATAAATAGGAAAATGAAAACAATGACTACATAAATACAATAAATACTTGCAAATACTTTGCAATGAACAAAACAGACCAATGAAATGAAAATATATATGGAACATTGGGAACATTGGTTGAAACATCACAAAATAATTCTGAGCCCAAACAGGAAACTCATTTAAACTAGAAATGAACACAGAAATCTTAACCAATGAATGAGGGGCAAGAAGAGGATCTTCAGCATTTTAGCAAAATGCATTTTACACACTGTGAGTCTACTACAGACTAACCTACATGTGGATTCTGTGCCATTCGTTGAGATTTTCTTTTTTCATAGACATTTTGTTATTGTTTACTGTTGTCCAGTGTTGGTCCCCATCAATGCCTGTTGTATCGCAAACTTGCTTACCTCCATTCTCCATGAAAACATGATATAATATTTTTTCTTCATGATTGCTACAAACCTAATGGGGTAAGTAACTGTTTTGCTGTGGTAAGGTCCTAGGGTGATCCTATTTTCTTTTTTAGACCCAAATCCCAGCTATACCCTTGTATGTTTTTATTCTTGCCTGCTAGTCACCATCAGGATTGACTACTATTGTCATTCAGTAATTCCCCCTTTCTTTTACATCTGTTACCCCAGGCAATAAGACAGGCAGTACAGAAAGTTACACATTTGTTCATGCATTGTCGATAATAAGCCCAAAACATAAGTGAATACAATGAGTGTCAGAAAACAATACAATCTGGTAATTGGCTACCAGGTGACTGACTCGCTGTTCTTAGTATGTTGAATGATCTCTGGCCCATCATGGTCTGGCCTGGACTTTGGAGGTAAGGGTAGAAAAAGATTATCATGATGCTGGGGAGTCCCACAAGCACAGGTACAAAACACTTTCAAAAGTTGCCCACTAGTGGAGGGAAAACACCTTTAAAAACCCCAACCAGAAACCCAAAGAGCCAAAAACAAAACTCTCTATTATATAAAAAAAAATACTTTGACGCAACAAAACTTTTTGGAGACGAGACTTTTTTTGGCAGAGAGATTTTTTTCAAGACCCACGAGACTTAACATTTTTTCAAGTCCCACCCTCCTCTCAAACATTTTTAAACAACACCTGAACTCCCATTCGTGTGAATGCTTTTGTCAGACACACTACCTGCGCTCTCAGCTCTTATATATTTTAACGTTTTCCTCAGTTTAAGTTCCCAATTAAGAAGATGTATTATGTCCAAATCTTATTGAAGAATTTCATCACAAAGGGTTATCAACATAAAAAATGAGTACACACGCAATCCTAGCACACGCATTTGGCTAAATGCGTCCAAAAATGTTGATCGTTTACACATCAAATTGGTTAAATACGTCCAAAAATATCGATCGTTTACACATCAAATTGGTTAAATATGTCCAAAACTGTAGATCAGTTACACATCAGATTGGCTAAATGCATCCAAAAATGTTGATAGTTTACACATCAAATTGGTTAAATACGTCCAAAACCGTAGATCGGTTACACATCAAATTGGCTAAATGCGTCCAAAAATGTTGATTGGTTACACATCAAATTGGCTAAATGCGTCCAAAAATGTTGATAGTTTACACATCAAATTGGTTAAATACGTCCAAAACCATAGATCGGTTACACATCAAATTGGCTAAATGCGTCCAAAAATGTTGATTGGTTACACATCAAATTGGCTAAATGCGTCCAAAAATGTAGATCGGTTACACATAAAATTGGCTAAATGCGTCCAAAAATGTTGATCATTTACACATGAAATTGGTTAAATGTGTCCAAAAATGTTGAAAGGTTACATGGCAAATAGGTTAAATGTGTATCAATAGGTTATACTGAAACAGTTGGTGGTGATCATGTAGAAAATGAAAACATCAACTTACAATATCACAAAGAATATCTACAACTGTTAACAATATCTGGTCTTCCACATCACAAATTACTGTAGAAAGAAGAATGCATCCAAGAATGGTAATGTAGTACATCTTCCGCGGAAAGCATTAGACAACAAAGGAGATCTTGATATGCCATTCGTATTAAAACGTTAACAGGTTCCGGTTAGAATAGTTTTTGCAAAGACAATTAACAAATCTCAGAGCTAAACATTCGAAAAAGTCATTTTATTTAATAGAGAGAAAGAAATGAAATTCAATCACGGGCAGTTATACATTGCGTTGATGCATATGTAACAATTCCCATGATAATAAAAATGTCTTTAAATTGTAAATCCGTATCCCCATACGCGAGCAGCAGAACCACAAAGAGGCTAGCGCGTAGTGCAGTCTGGGGAGGGGTGGGGAGTGAAGCGAGCAGGGGGCAGACTTTTTAAATAAAAGTTTGTTTTTTTTACCATAAAAGTCTCTGCAATACACTAGCTCCATAGAGCATGGCGATACACAGTGAACAAAGTTCCGATACTGAATCCAAAATTGTCTTCGAAAAGAGAGCAGAGGTTTAAAAAAATTAACGCAGTTTCAATACAAAATCCAGAGTCACAGTCAAAAAACAGGACAGAGATCAAAAATCCAGAAAATCATAAGGCAAAACAAGGCACAGATACCTATAACTCTACACTCCCTGAATCACCAGGAACTATGGGAGGCCCTCCCTTAAATAGAGTGGAGGGCAGTTCCTTGCGGTGATTGGCAGGTGGCCCTGCCTCTTGGGGAGCCACCCACAAAAGGGACATGTCCAAGGCTCCATTCATTTACAACTGAACACAAAGAAAAATGTACATAATAAATAAACCAAACATTAATACAAAATAAATTAATAGAAAACAAACAAGAAACACCACTTTGAACCCCATCCTGGGGAGACATGGTGGCTGAGACAATGAACACAGATAACATGGCCTTCTGCATTTGGTAGCAACAAGAGAAAGAGAGGCTAAGCCTCTGTTATCAGCCTTAGTTTAAAAGAATCTTCCTGTTATTTTACTCCTTTTGTTCCATTTGGTGCCATGTTGTTCATTCCTATGGCAGTTGTGGTCAAATTTGTGTGGCATGTGACATCACAATGTTGCCAGTATGAAACATGGTGGTGCTTTTAAGATGATGTAGAAGTTTTTGGATTAATCCTAAAATTACAGCTCAGAGTGTGATTCATAGGTTTTGCCTTTTATTTATGTACTGCCATTAAAGACAGGGCATTTATTTTAATTTGAGAAAAGGACCAGCGATTGAAGAGGTAAAAATGAAGGCAATAATAATCTGTAGAAGTCCAACCTAAGTAATCAAAAATGCTGAAAAAGAATAAAGCCCAATATGCCCACCCAAAACCAATGTTGAAAAACTGGCATCAGTCTTTAAGGTCTGAATTCTTGAAAATGCACGTTAACAACACAAAAGTTCCTTTTTGATAGTCAAGAAAATATGGATGTCAAGAGGAGGGCAATAGCTATTCTTAATACTGTTGTGAAGGAAACTAGGGCATCAACGGCCCAAACCCCCAACATGAACACACCAAGAGTCCCAGGTTCAAATAAAGGATGGTTTTTATTATTTACAATTCCTTCACTGTAACACAAACACTGATTTTCTCTCTCCACAATTCACCTCTCACCACCGCCACTACCCTCCTCCAGTTGAGTGTTGCTCTCCATCCTCCCAGCTCCGACTTGCCTGGAAAAGGGAGTGCGGACCTTTTTATTATGGACACGAGAGTACTTCTGGTGCCAGGGCGACTGCCTGATGGAAGCTCTTCTGGGTCATGTGAAAGGCCATTACAACAGGGAGCTTGTCTCTGTGCAGAGCCCTCTTGAGGCACCCAGTGACACCAGCAGGGCTGCCCTACCGGACTACATTTCCCGGCATGCCCTGTTGGCTTCCTACTGGGCACTGATATGCCGTCTAGCGTGCTGAGGGAGTAAAAAAACCCCAGCAACATCTTCTCTTTTCAGTGGACCATCCCTTTTGGTCCTTTCTTCTGTGTCTGATCCCTTTCTTCTCCCCAGCCGGGATGCCTATCTGCCTGTTAGGAACCTCCCATCCAGTTAAGGAATCATCTCCTCTTCTGGCTGGGATGCCTGTCCAGCTCATGTGGCTGTTACACTGTCTAGAATATAACATCATGAACCAAAAATTACTGGTGCTACGTGGTACCAAGAGAGGCATATTGTGTTGTGATTTTTGTTGTGAAGTTTCATAAATTTCTGATCAATTCCTTTAGTTATTTAACTTTTAAACATCAAGAAATTCAAATCTAGCATGATTTTCTTGGTTTAAAGTCATTTTCTGATCCATTAATAAAGAAGTCTAAAGGAAAAGTTCCTTTCAATCTAATATTGGATGATTTGGGTCAAGACATCCATCCCATCCATTATCCATCCATCCATTATCCAACCCGCTATATCCTAACTACAGGGCCACGAGGGTCTGCTGGAGCCAATCCCAGACAACACAGGGCACAAGGCATGAAACAAACCCCGGGCAGGGTGCCAGCCCACCACAGGGGTCAAGACATGATGGCCATAAATACCATTTTGTCGATGACATTAAAGGCTACACAGCCTCAGTGGATCATGAGAAGGATCACCACTGAAACAGGTACACTAAAATGGCAGAAGAAAATGGTGTCACGTAACAAGAAAAATTGTTTTCAAATTTTGAACAGCAAACGAAAGAAAACAATTAACCACAGAACAGAATTCCTTGAGGTAAAAACCACAGAAAGGACACTGACATTGACCCAGAAAATTAAACAAAAATTAAACAAGAATGTCACTTTATACTTATTCACAAATTTAGATAACCCAGAAATATCCTGTGCTTTTGACCTTTATCTTATTGCATTCAAGGCATCATGTACTTATGATCATTTCATTCTAGTGATGCTGTTGAAGGTTCGGTGGCAACTGGGCAACAGTCCACTCGGCAAAAAAGACAACTCAGTGAAAGA